>VZSZ01000901.1:0-22456 GCA_013398815.1 Ibidorhyncha struthersii | reverse complement strand
AAGAAAGACAGGGATCTGCTGGAGAAGGTCCAGCAAAGGGCTACAAAGATGATTAGGGGATTAGAACATCTTTCATACAAGGAAAGGCTGAGGGACTTTGGTCTCTTTAGTCTGGAGAAAAGAAGATTGAGGGGGGATCTTGTTAATGCTTTCAAATACTTGAAGGGAGGATGCCAGGGGGATGGGAGCAGTCTTTTTTCAGTGGTGCCCATTGATAGGACAAGGGGTAATGGGCACAAGCTTGAACATAGGAAGTTCCATCTTAACATGAGGAGGAACTTCTTTACTTTGAGGGTGGTGGAGCACTGGAACAGGCTGCCCAGAGAGGTTGTGGAGTCTCCCACTCTGGAGACATTCAAAACCCGCCTGGACGCTGTCCTGTGCAACCTGTTGTAGGTGACCCTGCTCTGGCGGGGGGGTTGGACTAGATGATCTCCAGAGGTCCCTTCCAACCCTGACGATTCTGTGGTCCTGCATTTGATCTAAAACATGATAGTTAATGTTTCTTGTTATTCTCCTTCAGTGCTGTTGAAATAAAAAGCGGTTTGTTTGAACATTCATATTTTGCTCAACTGCCTGCAAAGGTCACAAAAGAGCTCATAAAAGCAAATAAAATGGCGCCTCCCACAGTCATGTTTGCAGAAAGTAAGTGCCAGAGCCAGTGATAATGCTACCTATCACTTTGATCAAGGGTGTTTCCGGACTTCCCAGGCTCCTCCTGTCCATTAGCTCTAGCCTGCAAGCACCTCTGATATGGAACTATAACCCCTCATCCTCTTGTGATGTATGATATAAGAAATGTGTAATATTTACCCAATGTATGTATACTTAACATATAGTAAGTTATGACTAGTGTATACAGGCATTACTTCAATACAAATAAAGGAAAACAGAATGAACACAAACCTGACTTGTCCTTTCCGCTCGAACGCCCCTTGGCAACACTTTAAATACTTTCAAAAATTAAAAGGTGAAATAAAGTAATTAAACAACTCTGACATTTGAGAAGTGAACATTGGCATTCAGCATAAGAAACATGATCCTAGCTGTAAAATGCCAGATCAACACTTCTTTGTAACGGTTTAAATTCATCCCTAGTGGAGCTTCATTAAAATCAATGGAAATAATTTTTAGCCTGTTGTCATGGTTTAAGCCCAGACAACAACTAAGCACCACTCTATCCCAGCCAAAACCAGAACACCTGTACCCTGTTGAGTTTCACATCCGCATCCCATTGATACTCTGACTCACCTTCCAGCCTACCCTCTACTGCACTGACCTCATGGAGAGTCCTCAGGCTGTAACACATCCCTTTTAGCAATTCCTCTTAAGACTGCAATTTAAATGTTCTTTCCCTTTACAACACAAAGGTCTTACTCTCAATGTGGTACATAAGGACAGGAGGAATGAAATTAGTTTTGTTTCTTTATTTAGATATAAATACCCTCGAATCCTGTTTTATTAAAGGCTAAGTAAGGGCTCAATCCACTACACTAAATTTAAACTTAGGTTATATGTAAAAATACATCTGTTCTGTTTCTTTTAGATTTCCTTTACGCTACAGGGCTTATAATTTTTATTACTTCTGTAGCATGTTCTTTGTCTCCATAGAGAGAGAAATCGGTTTCAGTGTAGGGGTGGAAGAAATATGATGACTATTATGTCATAAAAATGACAGGAAAGCAATTAATTGTGAATGATGTCTTAAAATCTATTTTAAAATGAAAATATATACTGATTTCTATGTCACAAAATGTTATCAAAAGCAAATGATCTTTACACCAATCTTAAACACACCTAAGCTGTGCATCAGTAACTCATACCATTCATATAAACAAGTAAGATCATCTCTGCTTCAAAGACCTCTCTCACTTTTGAAGAATTAGTAACAAAAGAGTAGATTTAAACAGTAGTTATAAAGGAGCAGTAAGACAATGGAGAGCAAAGGATTTTTTTACATAAGTGAAGTGTGACTCAATCTTTTTGGAACCAGCAGAAATACACACAGAAATATTCAGTATGATAAGCAAATCTACAGCTCTATAGCATAGGTCAGAAATATACATTTGCTTATTGATGAGTTTCTATGCACTGAAAGAAAGCAACTAGTAAATCTAAACCTAGACTGAAACACCTCCCAAAGATAAATCCCAGCAACACTTTTGCTCTCTCGCCCCTATGTTCTTGCACTGGAGAAGGTCTAACAGTATCACTTGGAGTCACCAGTACTTCAGAGAACCCCAAAACAGCATTTGTGGTGGTTTCGTGTAACAAGAGAAAAGGTTCAAGTCTGAAATAACAAGAAGTCAGATTCAGCACGTACAAATAAACCAAACAGATACTGCAGAGCATCCATCAGACAGAAGCAGGCTGGAAGTCTTCCTCTGACTGCTTTCCCCACCACACAGACGGGAATGTCTGCAGCCTCACCGATGAGCATTAGACAGGAAGCCCCAGGGTAAGAGAAGGCTGAATGAGCAATCTGAAAGCCAAACACTGAAGCCTAAGCCCATCCCCAGTTTCCCGATTATTTTCAGGGACAGAAAACAGGAGTACAGATACTGTAACATCACACATTATTCTAACAACTTCTTAGGTGTAAATGAGAATTTTCAATAATAAGTTCAGAGATTAGACCCCAACTCGAATGTTCACTTGAATGCATCTAACAGCAGATCTCTGTGTCAGTTCAGTAATTGAAGACAAAAGACATTTCAAACAGAAAAACATCTGGTCTGAAAAACATCAGGAGATGGAGACTCTGCCAGTGGTGTCTTGTTCAAATGGTTCATCACTGTTATTTCGGTGCTGAACTGAGCTACCTTAGTTCTCAAACACTGCTGCTGTTTCTGCCCATCTACAAGGCAGAAAGATGACCTGTGCTTTCCTCTCATGGAGTTAGTCAGGATCAGCAGCCAAGTCTCCTCTCACTCTTCCCTTTGATAGGTTAAACAAAGACCCCAATTATTCTGTTTAATCCCAGAATAGCTACTCCATTTGCTTCAACTCTCTGCAAAAGGACCACAGCTGAAATAAGTAAAGTAGAAGCGGACCAACTAAATCTTGAATTCTTTACCATTGACTTAAAGGTGAAGTGATACAGGGCAAACTGGTATTGTCTCAGCCACTGCTATTACAATTCCATGGGAAGATTCCATGGGAAGAGGATTTTACTCTCCAGCACAGTCCCACAGTGCTCTCTTTTCACAGAAGAGAGTTTAAAACAAAGTGAATTTAGTCCCGAGATATTTATACCGAATGCCAGCATCATAGCAAAGGTCAGCCAGAATGATTATAGTGAAGTGTAATAGGCAGTCTGGCACAAGGAAACTTTCACTCCAGAATGTGTCAGGACTGAAGCAGCAGCCTGGGAAAGACAACAGAATGGATGAAATGCTGAACTTATCCCTTTATCCCTTAATAACACACTTCAGGTATTAAGTACAAGCAGAATACAGACCTAACCTGGCTGAGCAAACTCACATAGAATCACAGAAGGGTTAGAGTTGGAAGGGACCTTAAAAGATCACCTAGTTCCAACCCCCCTGTCATTGGCAGGGACACCTCCCACTAGACCAGGTTGCTCAAAGCCCCATCCAACCTGGCCTTCAACACCTCCAGGGATGGGGCCTCTGACACTTCTCTGGGCAACCTGTGCCAATGTGTCACCACCCTCAGAGTAAAGAATTTCTCCCTAATATCTAATCTAAATCTACCCTTTTCCAGTTTAAAACTGTTACCCCTTGTCCTATCACTACATTTCCTGATGAAGAGTCCCTCCCCATCTTTCCTGTAGGCCCCTTTACGTACTGGAAGGCTGCTCTAAGGTCTCCCTGGAGCCTTCTCTTCTCCAGGCTGAACAACATTTCCATATTCAGCCGACAGGAGGAGTGGTTAATTCTCTGGGAAACAAAGGGAGAGCCCTGGCAATTTCTACCATCGCTGCAAACAACAAACCTGACCTTAGCAGGACAACTAGTAGAAAGAATAAATAATATTAACATTCACAGATGAAAGCCACAAAACAGGAACTTACTCAGTGCAGCACCCAATGCACCCCTAGCCAAACAACACGCTGCTAATGGCTTGTACTTCCTCATGACAAATCACGCTTGTTTCAACAGCCAAACTCCACCACACACAGCCTTCAGGTACCAAGGCAACCAGCCCAGCTGATGCCGTAGTGTGGGTAGCTAAGGGGAATGGCAGAAGAAAACAGCATTTTGACAAAAATCCAAGAATTTACTTCAAAATGTTACAACTCGATTAAATTCATTTTTGCCACATTCCTAGTGCAAGAGAGAGATGATTTACTGAAAGACCTACAAGTATTGCTAAGTTTCACTGATTTCTTTCTTTGAAAGGTGATACGTTGCAGTGGAAGTACCATTTCCTTCACTGCTCTATGTAACAAATGTCCGTTGCCGACAGGGATCTTGAGGGGCAAACTGACAATCACTGCTAAGTCTTGTTCCCAGTGAAGAAACCCAAGAAACACACTATGCAGCAGATGGCTTTTGGAACAAAGGGAATTAACGTGATGTCAAAAAAGTTTAACATCAAAGACATTTTAATGGCACAGGAAGCATTACAAGCTTAGAGGATCAGCATCCCAATTTATTTTGAAATATACTGCACATTTTTTCCAACCTCAGAAAATCCCCTGGGATTCTCAATTACACGGGAATTCAACAGAGCATTCTGTCTTTGAAGGGTCCCTATCAGACCAAAATCTAGTTAATTTAAAAATATGAGTTCAAAAAGGATTCACTGAATTGCTTTTACCCCACACCTTTGAAACTTCCATTCAAACACAGGTTGCCAAGTACTCAGAAGAGTGAAACCACTTTTAAGTACTATGAAACACGTAAAATTAACCAAATTTAACAAATATAACATTTGCTCAGATTGGTTCTAATTACAGTACTCTTACCCATCACAGCACTGACAGAACAGATGAAGTATTTGCCGACAGAAACATCATTATTATGCTGATGGTACTTATAATCAGAGTACAGTCAACATTAGGAAATCCTACACACACACCATAGTCATCTGAGAAGCGACAGTAGGACTTGCATATTTTAAGAACTAATGTAAGATCAAATCTGAATCTTGGGAAGTTTGGAAAGAATCACAGCAGTGTAAGGAAGTGAATGCCTGTGGTGTAAATCTAAATGATAGGCTATAGAAAACATCTTTCTGTGTACAATGAAACTGCATAATTGTCACCTCTTCCCATACACCTTAAGTCCCATCAAGTACTCTGTGGAATCAACCTGGTTTCTAACTACACAAAAAGTAGTGGGTTTTGTTGTTGTGGGTTTTTTTTTTCCTTTTTTAACTTAAAACAAGCCTAAAATGTGAAACACAAATAGAATATTCACAAATTTTCACAGATGCTTTTCTTATATAAATAATCTGTCCGTGACCTATCTTGTTATGCACATTTTTCTACTAATCCTTAACAAGTAACTGCTACCATCAGTAGTCCTAGAAAACAAGTTATTTTGTTTATCCACCAGGAAGTTTAATAAAGGTCCTTACTTTCTGACATCACCTTTGCCTTAGTTCCAAAAGTAGAAACACGTATTTTTTTTTTTTTTTAATTGCAGGGTATCAATTATCAAT
Source organism: Ibidorhyncha struthersii (assembly GCA_013398815.1). Lineage (NCBI taxonomy): Eukaryota > Metazoa > Chordata > Aves > Charadriiformes > Charadriidae > Ibidorhyncha > Ibidorhyncha struthersii. The sequence continues at coordinate 16,825 of VZSZ01000901.1, read as the reverse complement.
AGCAATTCCAGTGCTCAGCTGGTGTCCAGAGAGCCCCAGGATGTTCAGGCTTCCACCAAGCACCACAGACCTGTATTTGCAGGTGCGAGCGGTGTTGTGACGTGACACAGGTAAAGTGCAGCAACAGTTTATACTGAAATAAGAAAAGTTTGATGTTTACGTCAAGTATATTCAGAAGAGAAAAATCTTTTGCAAAATAAGTGATTCCTATGTTTGCACATGCCTGTTACAATTACCTAAGTAAACTGCTATTTCGATTAATATTAACTTGAACAAATAACTGCAGCAACTACTTTGCATAATATAATATTCATTCACAAATTCTAGAGTCACTTCAAAAGACCAAATTCTAAAAATTCTTCCTGTGATGGAAATATTGAGACTTCTGGCAGGATTCCTTGAACTTTCTATTTAAAGCCAATCATTTACCCACAGAAGATAATTTACCTGTTCAAAACTAAAATATGATGAAAGAATTACTTAGCCATTCTGACATACAGATTTAATTCACAAAATATTTCACCCTTATTGAAAAGGAACATGGCTGCTTACCCCATAAAGTTTTTTTTAATTTTTTAAAGAGCTTGAATTTTCCTCTTTTCAAGTACGTACCTAACGTCACAGTTTTGACAGCTATCGTCTCCCTTTACCTGAGGAAATTATTTGATAACCTAGAACAATACTGAATAGTATACTTAAAAGCCATTGATACCAATGTTCAGTTTTGGAAAAAGAGGATGGTAACTACAAATGCATCTTTAGAAATCACTGTTCTTCCCACATGCATCAACATGAGCAAACTCTGTGTACACGTGCACACATGTGTGCTGGCAGCAGGGTAATGAACACAGTCAACATCAGAACCTGGTTTTAAAAATCATGCCATTTGTTTTCACATTAGAAACTCAAAGCTACAGAGAAGCTAGTTACATCCTCTGGGTGGCTATTTATGTTTAGCTACAGCCTTGTGAATATTCTGCACCATATACTACTCTTACGCTCCTGACTCAGCTAAGAAAATCTTTTATGTGGCGCATAAGGGTCCACCCAAATGACCATACAATGAACTTAAAACACCATCAGTGATCTTACTAATTGCATCTGTCACTTTACATGGTTCTTGTTTCTGCTTGGCTTTCTTTCCAAACACCGTTCCAATTGTTAAATGGTCAGAATACACAAAGTGACAGATTTAGTGCTTCCTTGGCAATTTATATAACTGACTGCAACTCTGTTGTTGCAGTGAATCATGATTTATTTGTCTTGCAATGCAGCACATAACCTTTTAAATGCTAAGGAAAAAAATGCCAGCGCCTCTTTAAGGTTTATATATGAGTGCCCACCACCATTCCTCATGAACAGGATTTTGAGAGACAAATGATAAAAACAAGCTGCACATTCCACCCACCTACTCCCAGCCGTTTCCTCTGTTCATCACTCACACGTACTGTATTTACAGACGAGCACCCTCACCCAGAGCACCAGTGCACTCTTCTAGACCCCTTGTTTCCTCCTGAGTAAGAATATTTTTCCTAAATTAGTGATAGGTATTCACGACATCTGCTAAACACAGAGGAGGATAATACTGATCTCCCCCAGCCCTCTTACTGGTGCGTGCCATGCTCAATCACGTCAGGTGAAATTAAGAGCAGACTGCAGGGTTTTCTTTATTGGTACCTCTCTCCACTCCAAAATTGTGATCCCAATGCCTGTCTGTGGCCTTTTCTCATACCCTACTCTCCATGCCTTCCTTCTGCACTTATTTCCATTACCTTTAGAAAACAGTTTAATGTTGTACTCCTCTTCTCCTCATTCAAACACACTGTTTTATTCTGGTGTTTATATTGTGCCCATCTCACTGGTAAATGGACATCTAATGACTCATTGCTGTCCACCAGTGCCCAAACTAAGCCAGTCAAAAGCCTTTGGCACCTTCAATTATGAAAGTGATAATGAGAGAGGAAAGACTGTTTACTTTAAATGGAACAGCAGTACCTCCAATTAATGCAAATAGGACCTGCTCATTGAAAATCTATTTATCCAACACGCACAGCACAAAGTATTTGTATAGTTCTCCTTACATTATAATTCAATTTTAAAAATTTAGGAGGGAGAGCCCAGGCAGCAGATAAAATTGTTTTTCCCTCAGATGGTGACTATGGAGTTAGTAGTCCACTCATTAGCATGTAACACTTGCATACCGCCTTTCCTTGGCAGATTTAAAAGTGTCTGCAAAGGGGCCTGCTTCTCTAAATTGCCCTAGTTCGCAGAACGGAAAACAGGGCTGCAGAGATGAAGTGACTTTTTCTAATCATTCAGCAGATTCATGCTTGCCTGTGGCCTGCTCCTACCTGATCTCAAACGAGCCCTCCAAAGCCCAGCCTGGTGCTCCATTTACTGAAATCCATTCCCTAAACGTTTGCCTAGATGTTTAACAAACAAGCAACAACATTGTTTTGCACAGCAAATATGCTTGCAAGTTGCACAAGTTATAAACCTAGACTTCAGTGTAATCTTCTCTGGAAATACACCCCAAAATATAGGCTATTTTCACAGAATCACAGAATAGTCAGGGTTGGAAGGGACCTCTGGAGATCATCTAGTCCAACCCCCCCCGCCAGAGCAGGGTCACCTTTTAATTTTATATAGATATTATTTTAGCGCTACACGTGGCATAGACTGCAATAGAAATTACACCAACTGATCATGAATGAGTATCTTGGATAAGACCATTAAATGGAACACTGGTAAATTAATACATGAAGGGACAAGTATAATTTATAGAATAGCATCTGAGTAATAAAGAAGTGACAAGGACTTAAGCTGCGTCAATGCACCATACTCTGATCAGGTGAGGCAAAATTACAAGTCCTTTTTCTACCAGATTGCGATATTGTTCTATAATGCAAACAAATGTTAACTAAAAGGAGAAATGCTTCACTTGGCCATCCTGAGTCTGGCAGGTCAGTGCAAGAATTTTGTTTCAAATGTTTCCATTCGGTTTGGACAACGATGGTAAAGCCATTTAAAGCGAATTTGCTGTTATGCTTGTAAGGCAGCAGCATGTTTAGAACATTTAATTAGCCACAGAAGGTGGTTAGACTCAGTGCAGCATTTAACTTCCACTTTCTGGAAAAAAAAAACCAAGGCTATAATTTAGGAAGCTACATAAAAGTACATTTGCAGATACTACATGCTTCTGAAATGTTATTGCTGTTGAAAGAGACTTTATAAATAAATATGACTTTGACAAAAAGCTGAAGAAAGTATGCCTGTGTCAAGGAATAAACATCTGAAATTAAGCAAAGGAGAGCAACTTTCATCTACCCCTGGTGAGGGGGGAAAAAAAAAAAAACCTCAACATCTAGTCCACTAGATTGATAAAGGCAAAAAACCCCATGGTGACTAAACAAATAAGAGTCAAAACAAACATCTTCCCCCACCTCACAGAAAGAAGCAGACCCTTTGCTGCATAAAACAAAAAGCATACATTGCAGACTGTCACATTTACGCAAACAGCTGCTGCATTCTTTAATGGGTCGAAGCAAATTCTTATGACAAGAAATAATTTTGCTTTATCATGATAACTTCAGTCACTATCTTTCTGGGTTTTGGGAACTATAATTTGGAAGGTACTAGTAGAAACAAAGAAGCTTCCCTATATAACAGTCCACAATAACAAGAAATAAGGAATAAACCCTGTGTAACAGGTGTTCCAACAACAGGTAATTGATGCAGCTACATTATTTCCAACAAAAATATTTCATGACAATCTTTAAAAAGATCTGAAACCAAATTCTGGCTTGGGGCAAACAGGAACAACTTCTATTGAAGTTAATGCCCCTCATATAAAATGCAATACTGCAATACAAATTCAGCAAAATCGATACTTAAGTTTCAAAGATAAACTCTACCTTATAAGTTGAAAGAAACCACTTGTAACCATATTTAAATGGCCAATATCACAAATTCAAAGTACATCAACCAGCTTCACTGCTTTAAGTGAAAAAGCTGCCAACCCAGTAAGAAAGGCAGACTACTGAAACAGAAAAACAAAACAAATCTTCTCATTTAGCTATATTTTACTCTAGTTGATCAAGCTTCCATTTTTACAGAAACAGTCACAAAAACACCAGTTAGATTGCTATCATTTTTGCTTAATATAATTTTTGGCTGATCCAAATAGTGTTCCCAAAACCCAGCCAGAGACAAGAATAGCTTTTCAAACCCAATATTTATGATATGTTATATAAAGCAAGGTGCTATAGGCAAATTGGCAGTCGGGTTTACCAATACACAAGGAAAATGCAACATGTAAAAAGCTGATAAAACCAAACACGCATCATCTTCTGGCCTCTCCTGCATATCCAGTAGGAGTGAAAAAAGTGAGTGTTTCTCAGGGGAAAGTAAATATTAACAGCAATGATGACTTAAGCATAATCATTTCCCAGAGTTTAACAACTGGTTTTGTTTCAGAGGAAACAGTGCATCATTATTGTTATTATTCAAATAAATAAATGATCATCCATTATCTTACCTAGTTCTGGGGGCAGCACAGTAAGACGATTTCCCTGGATATGAAGTTCCTTAAGCTGAGTGAGCTCACCAATTTCTTTAGGCAGTGATATCAGGTCATTGTCTCTAAGACTCAGCTAAGAGTGAATATAAAGTAGTCAGAATAATTTTCGGTTACCATAAAGCAGCCTAAACCAGAACTCGACTCCCTCTGCCCCCACCTTTCTACTCAGTGCTCAGTTCTTCCCATTTATTTACAAGTATCTGCTGGTAAACAAGAAACAGTTCCAGGTGTAGTGGTCTATTCCTGCAAACATACCCTACTACTCCTCAAATTGACTAGATTCTATTCCTACAAGCATTGCAAAAGTGAATTGATTTTCCAAGAATTTAGATAAATTACTTACTATCTGCAACTTCGTGAGCTTCCCAATATCTGGCGGCAGGATTTCAAAATCGTTGTCACTTAGATAGAGTGCACGCAGGGTGGCTGCAAATTAAATAGCAATATATAAACAGGGTGGCATATAACCCAACCATTTGAGGTCTAATCAATACAAGGGAGTCAGGTTTGATTAATAACCCTGACTTGGTGAAAAGCCTTTGACACACCCAGGGCTCACAATAATAACAAGCAGGTCAAACTTAGATTTACTGGCTTATTGTATTGTTGGTGAGTTCAGGAAAACATCTATATTCAAAAGGACTGGCACAATTAACAATTTCTACGATAGTAGACTCTGGCAGGTTCTGGCATATAGTCTCAGTGCTCAGCTGTCAGAATATAGTCATTAGTCTTTATTACCCCTGATTCTTATTTATTACATCAATTACATCAATTTGCATCCTAAACAAACATTAAAAAAAGTCATCTGAGTTTTTTGGACAAATACACATCTATGTTAAGCTCTATAGAAAGCACAGGCTAATGCTGGGAAAAAGACTTAAGAGAGAGCAACGCAGAAGACTCAAATTGTATAATACGTAATTTCTACAAAATTCACAGAAAAAGAGATGACCCAGGACAACTATGTAGCTTGCTATTACTGAACGAGCATACATGACAATTTAAAAAAAAAAAATTTAAAATGGAGACTCACAAAGAACTGTTAGGTGCAGCGGGAAGGAAGGTGGTCAGGTCAGCAAAACCTCTCCTCCCCACCAGAGAGGAGATCCCATTTGTCTTATGCAGTTTACTCTTCCTCCTCCTCCTCTTTTCATTTCATTATATGTGACCATTTTTAATAGTGCTGACTTAAAAATTTCCCTCTGCCAGGTTCCAACTACGAAATTTCTCGGACAGCAGCACTCCTTCCTCTCCCCTCGCCTGTCACTTTTGCAGCTAAATGCACTGATCCTGAAGCCACTTCAGCATAGTACACTGAAAAGACCAGTAAGGTAGCAGAATCACTGAAATCCAGAAAGTGCCAGAATTCAAGTTGCTTAGGCAACCATAATGCAGCCCTTTTGCACGTATGCATTACAATACCTTTATTTTAACTCTGAGTGTGTATTTTTAACATGTGTAAAGGTCAGCTTAGCTCTACCATTCCTGTGCCAAGCTTTGGAACCTTAGCATATTTTTTAACATACTGGACACTTCAACACCCACATTCTGTTAAGCCTATTTCAGTAACGAACCATCAGGAACACAACTGTTTCCAAAGCCAAAACACAACAGTTACCTTGCAAAACAGTCTACTTTCCCCTAGGCTTGCAAGCTTCCATAAAGTTTTAAGTTTTATCTGAGCACGGGACCCAAGGAAATACTACTCAGAAGAAAATTAATATACCATTACTAACCAAGTCTTCTCATGTCCAATGGTGTCAGTTGACTGTATATAAGTGATAAATATTGCTGAGCTATATAGAAATATTCAAGAGATATTCAAAGAAAAACATAAATATCAGACAAAAAAATCTGTTGGAGCTTGGTCTCCATCGAATAAATTTCAACTGCAGGAAGCAAAGCACCATATCATGAAGATTTGTAGAATTTTTAAGAAAGTTTCTTACTCAGATAGAAGAAGTTTCCTGGTAGAGAATTTTCATTTAAGTTGTTGTAAGTCAAGTCAAGAACCTCCAGAGCTGGTAAAGAGCCAAATCCCCTTGGCAAGGTGTTTAATCTGTTCATGCTGTAGGTGAAGAAGAAAAAACAGAACATGACATCAGTACTCACTTCATCTGGTAGGAATAACACAGGCAACAAGTTTCATTTCCAAAAGACATAATCTAAACCTAACTACCCTCTTGTTTTGAAAAGGGCTTGATGCTACAAGATACCAAACAAGCCTTTGGCAATGAAGAGCTTTTTTTATCTCTCACTCCCATAAATATGCCCAAAACTTAGACGCTGGCAAGGGATCCCATCTGTTAAGTCAGTCACCTGAAAGCCACACCTGAAACATGAAGCACAAGGGACAGAGGTGCCACAGTGCCATGCTCAGCTTAAACAGTGTGCCACAGAGAAAGCTGGTCCTTGGTAGATGACCTATCTTTGAGCTAAACTACAGATTACCCTTTTGCACATCATCTTGACCATCTGCCATTCCGTGGTACCACGTAGCTCTTCACCATGGTACCAAACACAAAGAGGAATACCTCAGCTGCACGTTATTCAAGTTCATTGATAATTGCTGCTCAAACCCCTTCTTAAGAACAGCAGATTTGTGTCACTAGATAACTATTGATGCACACAGAGCATGAAGTAAATAAAATGCCACTCCTCTGATTGATGAGGCTTAAGTCTAAATGTAGCTCTTTCAGCCTGTCTTAGAGGGTTTAGGATAGCAGTTCCCACTGGCAACAGCCAGAAGAGCCTGGGAAAGCTAACAGAAGGAAAAGGTTTCTCTGATCAACTGGAGCAGACAAGCTACAGAAAACAGTAACTCTTCTCTAACCTTAGAGGCCTTGAACAAGGTGAACCAGATAATCACTAGAGCTGCTGCAATGACAAAGATAGGCAAGGAGCTGGAAACAATACTCATAGCACCTTACTGCTTGTGTATGAGCTAGAGGTCTGGCTGCTTATCATATGAACAGCAAAGAACATGCATGTATACCAAACATAAAGCTTGTGTGTATGGATCTTGCTTCAGCTGCCACCCAGATTTGAAAGCGGAACAGAGAAACCAGGCATTTTCAGGGAAAGCATGTACAGGTAGCTATTTTGAAGAACTGGATTTTATTCTTATGTGGTAATTGGAAACAATTGTGACCTTTCACATATTATCTCTAAACATATTCTGAATTTGACTCTCCTTCTGATGCCAAAGTGATAAATAGCAATAGCCACAACTGAAGTCAAGAGGAGATGTCATGTGAATGCATGAAACATGATGTAACACTCAAAAGCATGAAAACTCAAGTCAGAGTACTGACAAAGTTGGGTACGCAAAAATAAAGACTTCTGGCTCCAATCTCTTGGGCCTTCCCTCCACCATGCAATGTTTGTCAAATGCTGTGCTATACGGTGTGATAAATACTATGAAATACATCTGTAGGACAGTTAATAAGCCCATCTTCTGAAAGTTCTTTAGACTGAATTAAACACAAGAGCAGCTGCACCTCCAGGCTGAGCACGATGAGTACACACCCATGTGAGCAAAGGCAGGAGAAGCACATACATTTCTTTTACAGACTCTCAGATACCAACCTCACCTTTCCTCTCCCACTTTTGCATAAGGCAGCCCTACCAGAACAAGAACCTGTAGAGATCAGCTCTCTGTAGCTAAACTCTAAGTGAAATCTTCTTCCTCCACACCCCCCATAGGAAGTACTACCAGGGACATGCACCTAAGTATTACTGTTGTAGTAGTAGCCATTTGAAATACAGAAAAGTATTCTCCACCTTTGCTACTGTAGGCTTGTCTCCGTTTTTAAAGTTGTTCTTTGCATCAAATAGGACTAGAGAAAGCAGCTCCTTTTTCAATAGTGAAAAGAATGTGGCCCTGATAGCCCTCCTTTTTGTAAGCAATGAAAGCGTGTTCTCCCTATTGACAACTGTCAGAATGGTAACTAGCTGAAAGTCCCTGCCCAGCACTATTTGGCTCTCCAGAAGTTCAGTGATTGAGTTTGTGCCACAGCAACCATGCCACACCTGCCTTACAAATCCCCACACTCCCCTCCGCTTTCAGTGCAGCAGTACATCTTTCCTCTTGCCACCCCACCACTTGACCCTTCTGCACCAAAATCCTCCCCTATGCTCTTATTGAAGCTTCCCTCTCTCCCAGAGGGCTGTTTTGATGCCCTGTGTGTACACACACACTGCAGATGACGAGGGTTTCTGGGCTGCCCCTGACAAACTACTAGGGCAGAACAGTTTACTCTTCACTGACTCCAAGGACCTCTGAAGTGGAACCCATTTTGCAGAGGTAAGGCTGGGCTGTAAATTCTGTGCCTGGAAAATTGAGTAAAGAGGGGATTAAGAAGGATGATCATTTAGTCTACAAGATCTTGGGCCACACAACACATGAAGGTGGCAATTGTGGTGCCAGACCTAAATGTCCGCTGGTTTTAACCCCAGGTGGACTACATTACATTTTTTCCATTAATGAAGACCAGTATCTGAACTACACTAACACTTGTCACTGCTTCAATCCATGGAAAGATCTCAACTTCTGCCTCCCTCCATATACAGCAACACTTCTATATGCCATTCCAAAAATATGGATTTAACCCCCCAGATATATAGAATCCCGATCATGAATTAATATTTGTTCTGAAAAGCAATTCCAGGTTCAAACAGATATTAAGGCATGCTAGAGATCTAAAGTGACCAAATAAAGACCAGAGAAGACAGATCATCATGAAAACATTTATTGGCATTCCAACAGTTCAAGATGCAATTCAATTATCAGCACTTCACAAAAGTATCTAAAGCAGAATACACAGAGCCTAGCCAAAATCATTTGGTATTTAAAATAGTAAAAACATCCTCAGTTTTAGGTGTTCAGAAGTTTGACTTTATAAAATACAAACATTCTTTCTGTGAGAGGCCTATAAAGCTAAAGCTTACCAGTGTTTCTCTAAGTAGTTACACTTTAATATGCCCTGTTTTAAGAAGGTACTGTGCCTCATATTTGTTACCTTAAGAAAGCCTTCTGCAACTGTAGTTACTGTAAAAGTATCATCAGCTCTACTGGAATATAGCATCTGAATGACTCTGGCTCAAATTCAGTCAATACTAGCTCTTTGACATAAATGCATACCACATTTAAAGATTTGATGCTTCTTTTACAGGTTTAAAAGAAATTGAGATTTCTTTAATCCCAAATTTGGGACTTTGGAATTAAAGTCCTAAATTACTGTGGAAACATTAGCTTTTGGGAGTTTCGTTTTGTTTAGGGTTTTTTTTTTGTGTTTTGTTTGTGTATTTTTTTTTTTTTTACCACAAGGCAGAACAGAATATAGAGCCTGGCTCTTCCACAGCAACCACAGAATTAAGAGACAGTTGCTAGGGAAGTAAAATTCAATAACTGTTAAGTTTGACTTCAGTATTAGATGAATGTGAGTTGCTGTTGCCCTTCAATGGTTATCAGCACACCAGAGTAAGTACTTCAGCGCTTTTAAGTACCTGATTATCCAGGACAGTAGCTAAACACTCTGAAGCCATAACTGCCAAGTTATCCTCAAACACTTTCAAAAAGAAACTTTAATAGCAAAAACTAAGAAGTTCCAGGTTCGGTTTTGATGTTTCACACTACCTCTATTACAGCAAATTTTTGCGTTAAGATACGCACCCAAGATTCAGGTGTTTGAGCTTCTGTAGGCTGCTGATCTGTGTAGGCAGCTCCTCAATCTGGTTGTTGAAAAAGTTGAGCACTTCTATGTTTCTCAGGTCTGCAATGTTTGCTGGCACAGCTGTGGGAAAGTTTTCACAGTGAGAGACGGCAATTAGAGCAAGCTATCTAGACTATAGATGCTCTACTAGCACCTGTCTTTGGCTCTGTTTGTACAGTGGCTGACAGTAGAAACAGCATCTAATAGCCATTGCAATAAAAGCAAAGTTTATATCAAAAAGTCTCCTATCTGGAATGTGTTCTCATTGCTGAGAGCAGTCACTTCATACTTTTCAGAAAATTATGACCAGTATTTTAAGATATTTTGACTAACAAAGACCATTGCAGAGAGAGACAACAACAACAAATGCTCTCATAGACTAATAAAGAGAAGCAGGCAGTCCTCTTGAGTTTATGTCTCAAAAGAGCAGAGCCTAAGAGATTCAGATCATTTCATTATTTGAAAAAATGACTGATACAAGTAGTTACACCAAGACAATGGTTTTATTAAAGGTCTTTAACAGCAAACATGATACAAATATTCATTTTTAGCGATATCCCATTCTGCTTACTGCTTAAATAATCTAGTATCCAAGTTTTTTTCCATTTAAGATACAAAATTTACAAAAAATTGAGTTCAGCCCTAAAATATGAACTGTTTAGCCAAGGCCATTTTCAGTTACCTCCAATGAGTGAATAACTAACTGATCAACACACATACATTGGGTTACCAACAAATCAACATCTGCTTATTAATTAGAAACACAAAAAAAATAAGGCAGAAGCACAATATGAATACTCCTGTGCAAATGAGGTTAAAAAGCTATGCAGGTTTGCATCTTTTCCCCCTTAAACTTAGTGAGATTTAAACAGACAGCTGAGGTTCATATAAAAGGAGGTTGGCAAGTCACCTGCACCAAAGCTTCCACCTGTGTTCAATATTCACCTTTGTTCACTCTCAACTTTGACTGCATCAGGAACCCGTAGAGTGCACATCTAAATAATTAGAAGTTTTTATAAGGCCATGATTTTCTTTTATTTGTTGGCATGAGGCAATCTCAAGTCTTAAAATGGAGTCAATAATGTTTACAAAGCAGAACATTATAGTATGTCACATTTACTAGATTATGTCTAATTACACTGTGAACAATAACAGGATCCCTAACAAACACTCTAATTACAGTACATAAATATTACTGTTGAGGGTCATATTTATTGCAGGAGATTTTTAGCAGACTTTTTATAAAGTCATTAAGGCAAATCTGAACATTTCAAAGCCCTCTCTTTGCAGTATTTTCCAACTGGTCCATGCGTATCTGTCACTCAATGGTATCAAGAATTATGTGCCTTCAGAAAGTAAATGGTAATGTACTACTACTGTTTTAAATTATTCCTTAACAAAATCTGAGGACTTTAATTGACATAATTCTGCTGCTTCCAGCCTCAATAGTTCATCAGAACAGTAATTACCAGTATTAAAATGTTTTCCTTTCAGAAATTAGACTTTATAATTTCACTTTGATGAGATGCAGTGGACTGGCAAACCATGTTTCTGCTCTTTTCAAACAGATACTATGTTTATGCAAGACTAGGCATCAGAATTACTAGCAAACACAGGTTTTAGTTTAGTCAAAGGCTAAAAAAATACAGACACCAAATACAATTCTCCTGAAGTTACACTGTTGATGCAATTAATAAAAATTTAGTATGAAGGTTTTGGCATTTTTGACAGTGTAAGAGGAAAAACTGTCCTAGGAAAAACACCACAATTTAACATCACAAGTTATGCTAAATGTAACGCAGAGCTCTGTCGTGGGAACACTGAAACAAGAGCCTGACATTCAGGAGACCAGATTTACCAAACCTACAGTCAGCTTGGCTGCCTCAGTGTCAATTCTGTATTTCAATTATTTGGGTTGAACACCATCACAAGATGATAAAGACATTAAGATGATGTTATCCAAGCCACTGACCTTTCTCAAACCAACTAAAAAAAAGTACATCTCACACCAAGGACATACTATCACTACAAAGAGACGAAGCCCACGAAACTTTTTTGATCTTGCTGTGAGGCTGGACAACAGAAACTGCCAGACTACAGAAACAATTTGTTAGTGCCACCTTCATGCGAGGAAAGCCAGCAATACATGACACGCATTTCAGTTGAATCAGTGTTGGTTAACACCTACGGTTGGCACCTTACATTTACTCAGTCCCATTCACAGTGGATTTAGTTACCTAACAACCTCTTGCATCATGGAGTAGCAGCAAAGCTGTCCTGCATCTGTGAACAGACCACAAGATGGGGACAAGTATTCTCCAAGTAGTCTTACAGAGTCCAAACAATAAGTGACATCAAAGCAGAAAGCTGGACCCAGTTACTGAGCTACCCTGAACAAGAAACATTGATTTAGTGGATGTGTCCTTTCAAATACCTGTCCAAACCAACTTGTTTCCTCCCCCTAAGAATAAATTCATTCTTAAGCTTGTACCTCACTTCTGACTTAAGCTAGGAGACCGTGGAGAGAGGAAGAATCATTTCAAGGAAGATGAACAGTCATCTTAATAAAAAAAATAATAAAAAAACCAAAACACACACCACAACAACAAAAACCCCACACAAACCCACAAAACAATCAAAAAACCCCGCATGAAGCTACCTGGAAAAAGATGACATCCTGACAGGAAGAAAATGGCTTCCAGAGATTCATTCATGAAGATTACACTTGCACTTAAGATCACAGCATCAAAGAGAACCCTAGTTTCAATGGGTTACTATCCCACTTGCAAACACGGGGCAAAACTCAACTTCCATTGGCTAGTTTATCAGAAGTTTTAAATTTGGGTTTCTTTTGTCAGGGCACAGGTGTGTAAGTGTCCCTAGTGAACAAGAGGAGCTGTGCCCTTGCACTGTCTGCTAAGTTTCTGATACATCTGTATAATTCCCCCATTCATCATTTGAATCACACTTAGGATCTTTACGTCATTATTTTCTTCAAGCCGTACTAAAAGCTGCACGGGTAAGCAGGCTGAGATGAGAAAAAGGCTAAAAATTTAGGAAAGGATTTGGATTAAATAGTTTGTCTCTCACCCTGTTAAACCAAGTAAAAAGCCCTTATCCACAATTGTATTTTTACATTTGGATGGAGGGGCTGGACGTATTTCATGAGAACGAAAAACAGAAGGGTAGGTCAAGACCAGGCTTGTGGTAGGGAGAAGGACTTTTTCCTGTAACGGCTTATTTTCTGGTTCAACAATTCGGATGAGCGAATGCTTTCTTGGATTCAAAGAGAAACAGAAGACCAAATTAACTCCTGTACTGGTCTTGTAGCTAAACTGCACAGGTTAGGTACCTGCAGGTCTAAAGATGAGCAGTGGTCAAGCAAGGCTGACTAGGCATATGATGTCCTCTGTTCTGAACTCTACACAACTAAGTGTGTCCCGACTACCACCCCACTGCTATACTGCAAAATTCTTTCCAGCTATATAGCAGACTGCCAAATATCAAGAAATTCATGTTCTGGCAATACCAAATTCCACTCGAGTAACCTTCTCATGATGAGCTGTGAGAGTGAACTGTCAGCATCCTGGTTCCATTCACCCACATATTTACAGTACGATCCACAGTGTCTTAACAACTCTTCTAAGACCATCTGCTGCCCAGTGTCATTAACAACTAAACTCCCCCTCAGCAAATGCTAGTAAAATTTGGCAGCCCAATGCCTTTGCATTCTCCTGTGAAGCTTCAGTCACATCAAGAAGCCCCATTCATATGAAGTCTCACTTCACAAGACCAGGAACAGCTTCCTTCCCCTTGTTCAATACTGGAAATTGCCATGACTCACTATGGCAGCTAGACTTCACCCAAGCTCTCGAAATCAAGGTGAGAGTGAAAGAGAGAATCTACAGGCTGCACACCAAGGAATAAGAGGACTTTGTTCATGCTTCTGGAAATAAGGATTTGCAACATGTTTGTAAATGCTTTCAAGTATAACAAGTATGCTCTTTTTTGCCCTGAAGTTAGTGGCAACTCTTTAGGTACTAAAATGTATTCTCCTAAGAGCAGCCTTTCACTCATGGCAAGTTAGTACATTTTATTCCTACACAAGCAGCAGCAGTTCAAAAGTTCTGATATGATTTCCAAAACATACATACATAAGGAGAATTAAATGCTACTATTCAATGCCTATATAACTCCACACCTAAGTATCCTGGATCCAGACTGTAGTTCTCTCTTCATGTGAAGGGCCATAAGCCAACACTAGACATCTATTTTTACTAGAGGTGTGATGTTGCCCTCTGTTGGAGAGCAGATAGTGGGACCTTTTATCTGAAACAGCTATCATGCAGAGCAACATGTTAAGAACATTTAAGCCCATTAAAGCAGCTCAGACATAACCCTTTGTCATAAAGCAGGAAGTCAAGTGCTTCTCATACCACTACCTAGAACTGACATCTAGATCCAGCTCCTTTTTATACCCAACCTGACAAAGGAGGAAGAACACAGAAAATGGAAGAGGAGAAAAGGAGGTGCATTTTTTTCCCCCCTCTGGTTTCACTCTGCAGTCATTCATTTAGGTTTCTTGTGATACTCTTGTGGTGGCATAGCCCTTCATGCAGCTAAAAACACACAGGCTTCAGAAAGTCTCTATTTCTGCAAGTGATTTCCAGGATTATTTCTCTGAAACCTTGTGAAGCACTGGAAAACAAACAGGAATCCTCACAACTTCAAAAGTAAACAAACTCAGGTGTTTGCAAGACTAAGTCTCCTTTTGCTTTTCATCTAAAAGATGAAATCTAGTCTGTTTTGTTTGTGTTTAGCAGGGACCAACATTAAATCAAACATTTCTGAAGACACTCTTATTAAGAGAGACCCATATAAAAATTTCCTTTACAATTTAAAACTAAAATATAAAAAATTTTAGACAAGGAAGCTCAGATGAAAAATGTGACAAGAATCAATAAACTACTCAATTGGACAAGTGAAATGATGATGTAAAAATGATTAGTCTCCATCAGATGAACACATGGTATGTAAACTGAGTTAAACATTTCACTTCATTTATACCTTAACACTGAATGTTCAAAATAAACATTGTCCCACTGCTCTTTGGAAGATGGTATCTGTAATACTTGCCTATTCATAAAACTGCGTGTGAGTAAGCTTATGATGTCCTCAATTAATATGATTCAAAGGCTACAGAAAACCTCCCATTGAATTCAATGGGTTTTTGAATCAGACAACAAGGGAAATAAGAATTTTAATTATTTAAAATACGATTAGTTTCTTTGGCATTCACATCTTCAGAAACTTTAAGCTGCAGAATCCCCGTTTTTTCAGGATGTTTCTTTAGTTAATGAAGTAATTTCACAGTACCTAGGAACACGACATTCAGTAGTACTCCAAACTTTTACAGGTTCTAAGGGAATATTTATCCGGAAGAGCTATTAAAATAGCACTACCTGTCAGAGAAGATATTTATAAGCCTATGCCAGTTTCACAGTAAACTGTTCCACTTAAAAGCTGATCAAGAATCATACAGAGTAAAGAGAACTCAATACAGACCTTTGGGTGTCCTATCAGTCCATTGTAGATCCCAGGTAAGGTTTTCTAGCCAAGAACAAGAACTTATTTCTTAAACCTAAAGTAAAACCTGTGGGCTATAGAATATAATAAACCCAGTTCTGCAGACTGTTGCTAATCCAGTTAGCATCAACAGGAACTTTTCATGAGTAAGGATCCCTTAGAATAAAGGTCATAAAGACATGAAATGTTACTCACATTTCACGGGGGAGGAAGAATTTAGAAATACTAAATATATAATGCATTCTGTGCCTCCAGTATAACTGTACTCGTAGACCTGGAGTCATGTTTAGATTAATTTGACAAGGGTTCTGTTATACTGAGAGAGAAGCAATCAGCTTCACCAAAATGAAAGAGGAATTAGCAGAGGAGAACACAACAGTTTTCATTTTAAATATTCATAGGCATGCTGATATCATACTTGGCAGTTAACTGAAGAGAATCCTGATCCCAAGTGAAGCACATAGTGTTTAATCTACACATTATGTAGTTCAAGTTTCCCCTTTTGCCCTCCCTCCACCCTCTTCCAAAGGTGGATACTAACCTTCCTCACACTGAAAACATTAAAAACAAACTTGGCTCCTTAATCTTCAGCTCTTTCCAGAGACCAGCAGAGTTCTTTTTTTGCAATTATCCACAGAAGCACTGCAGTTATGAAAATGTTCTTATGAACATGTTTAAATTATACTATAGCTCACTGATGTGCTACTGTGATCACAAAGCAATGTATCAATAAACAGTTTTAATTTAGAAGCCAGAGTCTAAGGAGAAGTGCTGTGAGCACAAGACAGGCTGAGAAGAGACCGGGAATCAAATGACATCTAGTGAAGACAAAGGACAAATCTGTTCTTCTCTCAGAAGGAAGAATAAGATGCACTTCAGAGTCTGCAGAAACATACTAGAAACCAGTGCATTGATGACAACTTTTTGACTCAGGTGGTGGAGG
>VZSZ01000897.1:2088-15261 GCA_013398815.1 Ibidorhyncha struthersii | reverse complement strand
TCTAATTAAGCAAAGAGGCTTGGGAGACCTCACTGGTCACAACTGAGCAAAAGAAGGAAGGAAGGCACAGAATACCTCGGCCTTGTCTGTATCTCCTGGCACTAAATCATTTGCTCCATCTAGCATTTCCTTGTTCAGTCTTTTACTGCTAATATAGAAGCTCTGATTGCCCTCGATGTTCCTGTGCCATTTCTGAGCCTAGCTGGACTTCGGGTTTCCTAGCACGGATCAGTGTTTCTAAACTCTTCCTTCTTAGCCTGTCCCTGCTTCCAGCTTCTGTATGCTGTCTTTTTGCATTGGAGCTCTGTCGTGACTTCCCTGCTCAGCCAAGCTAACTTCCAGTATGCCTGTTTGTCTCCCTGGGTACCATGGCGGACTGTTCTCACACTTTGAGATGCTGTCCTTAAAGGTCTGCCAGGTTTCCTGAGAAACATTGCCTTTCAGTGCTCTCTAGCATGGATGCCCATCCACCAAAGCTCTGAATAAGCTAAAATCTGCTAATCTGAAACCCTGCTCTCTTTCCTCACTCTACTCAAGATCTTGAACTCTCTGATAATATTATCACTACAGCCAACATACCATTGACTGTCATATCTCCAGCCTGTTCCTCCCTGTGAGGGAATAACAGAACCAACCGCTCATCACCCATGATGGTTGCACCCACTGTCTGTTCACAAGGTTATGCCCAATACACGCCAGAAATCTGGACTTCTTATGTCATGTTATTTGCCCTCTGAGCAGAGGTCCCCATGAGAACGTTTGTGACACAGTCATTTAAAGAAGGCTTTGCCCACTTTGCCACACTGATGAGTGGTCTGTAGCACACTGTCATGCCACAGTGTCATGCTGAGCAGCCTGTCCTCCATTTCTCTGTCCTATAGATGAGCTGCACACATTTGAGCTGCCCCTTCACATCATGGGGAGCTCCCACCACGTGTCCCACGTGTCTTCATTTTATGTCTTTCCTGAAGGGTTTGTACCCACCCATTGTTCACTCTGGTTGTGCAAGCTGACCCACCACATCTGCCATTGCAACTTTGCAATTATTTTCTGCCTGCAGATGCAGCTCTGGTATCTCCTTCTTCGTTTCTCAGGCTGAGAGCATTTGTGTATGTGCAGTTGAAGCAGGTGTCCCTTTGCCCTGTTTCATTACTCTTGAGGTCTCCTTTGTTCCCACCATCCTGCGCTGTTCACTATCTAATCTATCTGCTTTTTTCTCATTTGAGTTTTGGTCATAAACTCCCACCCTTGTCTCACCAGTTTAAATCTCTCCTCATCACATTGGCTGGTCTTTTGGTAAGGGTGTTCTTGTTCCGTTTCAGCAGGTGCATACCACCTCCTTTCTGCAGTCCTTGACCTCAGAATGGGTCCCATGATCGTGCCCTGGGGCACAACCCCACAGCTGCTTAGCTGGATTGCTGCGTCCCGAGGTCAGCAGACCCTTCTTCACACCCAGTGGCACAAACCCAATTCTTCTTGTGACACCAGACCTTGCCAATGTGTCAGTCCCTCCCTGGCACCAGCCAAAAGCCATTGGGTTTCTCCTTTGGCAGAAGCCAGCTGCAGACTAAACCTCAAACATACTTTTTTGGGGAATAGCAGACAGGAATTGTCAGAAATGAGTACTTTTGCCCAGAGCAAAACCTCCTGTGGTGACCCTTTTCGAGCAGCCACGAGCAGCCACAAGCAGCCTAGGGTGCCTAAAGGAGTTCCTAGGATACCCCAGGAGCAGATCCCAGAAACTGCTGCACAAACTGTCTGCTTGCTGCACTTTTCGGATGTTGCTTTTAAGTAATGCTGAACTGCTGTAAGTGCTACCCTATTGCTCCTAGGTACTGGGACTTGAAGTACACACAGCTGAAAAGAAAACCGGAGCATCCAGAGTATGAGTTACTGCTGCGTGAAAAATTTTAAGGGACTTCTTTATGAAAATGAAAAGAAAAAGATGTAATTCCACTGTGTGCAGTTTAGTTGGGTTGGTTGCACATTGCTATATAGTCATGTGGAATAGAAATATTTTATTTTCTTCCTTTTTAAACAGAACAAGCAAAAATGGGCAAAGATCTCATCTCTTCCTGTTCATGCAGGGCAACTTTTGAAGCATGGCACACAGAATGAAGCTGTGACATTTTTTTCCTGCCCAATGTGTTTCTGAAATTAGACGTGTGGGTACAGGGAAGGAAAGCTCTTTGTCTTGAGGCACACCTCAACTTATTAGGAGAGTTGCAGATGAATGAACTTTTATTTGAGACAAGTGCAGTAGAACAGGGATAGAGAGCTACAAAGCTCCCAAAGAGCAACCATGGGACTAGTCATAGCACTACAAGAATCCAAGTTGGAAAGTATTTGTTGTGTTCTCTTTGTGTTTAATATAGACCACAAAGCTAAGACTCACCCCTGTGAAATGATTTTGAGTTAGGTAAAAAAAGCCTTCTATCCAGAGTATTTTCTTTTCCCTGATTTTATTCCTCATTCTTCAGTGGACAATTGATGCAATTCTACACAGCCCAGACAGTGAGAAACCATCAAGGCCTGAAAGTATCAGGACACTGAAAAGGAAACGTCCAACTTCCATTTTGAAAACACCTTCACTGTAATAGAGAAAAAAGTACCTGAAGTTCTGTCTCCTGTTCTTCCTAAAATTCCTTGGGTGTGCTGTCATCCTGGATGTTCCTTATCTAATGAAGGTCTTTATTGAGATCTGTCTGTTTGTTCCATGGGTTTTTTTCACCCTGAAACCTAACTGGGAACAGTGTGTAGAGAGGCTATCTGCCAGTGAGAAAGTACATCACTTTATTTAGCTTCCCTTGCTATATTACAGCTGGTTATATTCTACATGTATGTTTAAGAAATGTCCCCAAAGGCAGAATTAAAACATTTCTGATCATGAGGGTAGTAAACCTTAATGTTTTATGAATGGAGTGATAATACTATGTCTTTATATTCCTGAAATTAAATTCATTTAGAAAACCCTTTAGTGCCGGTGTCTTCTGGAATAATTACAATAATGACTTCCCTATTCAATTAACCTCTTTTGAAGTATAGTATTAGTGATTGTGGGTCATCTCAATGGAGCTGAAATTGTCACACACAGAGCAGAGTAAAAACATGAAGTCACAGTGGCACAAGTTGCAAATTCAATCAGAAAATCACCATTAAAAGTACTTCAAAGTCTCTGTGCCAGGAAAGAAAGTCTCCATTAGCATAATTATGAATTTTGTTTCAAGAAGTGAAACTTGTGGACTAATAATGATGGTTATAAGCAGGGACTGGTGATGTTTCAGAGTTTTGTGGAATTTAAACAAAACATCATGTAGCTGATTCTACAGTTGCTGTGCTGACTGTTTCACACAAACGTGCACAACTGCTGGTGATCACAATCAGATGCTGGCTAGAAATATTTGAAATTCAGCATCTGCCCCTGTATAACACTTTACATTGGCACAGTCCTCTCTTGAACAGTTATACATTAACTTTGAAAAATATTTAGCAGTAGTCACAGTTACATACAACCTTTTTAAAAATTAAATGGCATATTTCTGTAATTATGGTTAAGTATAAGGCTGAGGCACTTGGGTCATTTTAGTCTAGAGAAAAGACTGAGGGGGGATCTCATCAATGCTTATAAATACTTAAAGGGAGGGTGCCAGGGGGATGGGAACAGTCTTTTTTCAGTGGTGCCCAGTGATAGCACAAGAGGTAACGGGCACAAACTTGAGCATAGGAAGGTCCATCTAAACATGAGGAGGAACTTCTTTCCTTTGAAGATGACAGAGCACTGGCACAGGCTGCCCAGAGAGGTGGTGGAATCTCCGACTCTGGAGACATTCAAAACCTGCCTGGACACCGTCCTGTGCAACCTGTTGTAGGTGACCCTCCTCTGGCGGGGGGGTTGGACTAGATGATCTCCAGAAGTCACTTCCAACCTTGATCATTCTATGATTTTGTGATTATTAAAATTCACTGACATGCTAAATAGTTCTTGCACTCATCACTTTCTGAAAAGCTTATTTGGTTCAGGAAAGGACTTTTCATTTTTCTGTGGACTGTCCTTATAGCACTCCAAAGTCAGTGTCAGTGAATGAAAACATGTCAGCTGTAAAAACTGACACAAATCTGACTACAAAAATGTTGCTATTTCTTATTTTAGGTAACTCTATCAGGCTCTATAAGTAGAAATAGATATTGTATAAATACTTAATAAATATGTTACTCTTCTGCTATGGTACTGTTATTATTCCTCCTAATATTACTTCTTATGTCACGACTAATTTCTGTGTTACCAGAAAGTCACTTCTTTGCAAGTCTGGTGAGTCCAGCTGTCTAGCTTCAGCAAGCAAAACAATTTAGGCTCTGTGTTTCATTATTTCTTGTAATAGGAATGAACAATATTTGAAGAAAAGACAAGAGTCCTCAGACACGTTGTGATACAGATTAATGAGTCACTAGCTTCTTAATCAAATCCCTGTTGCCCAACATGGTTTTTCTGTGCAGGTTGTGGTCTTCTTTTGGTTCAAGCAAAAGGAAAAGAACAGATTTCCCCCACCCCACCACTCACCCAACTTCTGTCAAGTGTAAACTGTACTTTGTCCTGACAGATCCCTAAAGCCAAATGCTGCCCATGTTGATTAGGATTGGAAAATCCTAGATGCAGTGGGAGTATGGCAGAGTTTGGATGGTATGAGCCCATAGAGGAGTCCTCCTGGAGCTGCCTCGGGCAGCACAGGTGAAAGAGGGAGGAAGGGATGTGAGTGCCAGGCAGAAAGGGCAGGGAGTGGGTCATCCACTATGGAAGTGCTTTCCCCAGAGCTCCTTGGAGGAAGATAGTGCTGATGGGAGTACTGTGATACGGTACCCTTACTACTACACCACTGATAAAGCCAGAGAATTTCTTATTTGGAGAACTCTTATGTAAAGCCTGTCTACAGGGATCAAGAGTTTGGTCTTCTGTAAAACTGCTTCTTTGGGATCTCCAGCTTTCCATTGAAAGTATGTTGTTATTTCTGACGTGCACGTTGGGAGACAGGGGATCCTTTTGTCTTTCTGTTAGTGATTTATACAAGCTTTCAGAAGAAAAAATCCACTCACCCCACCCCCCCTTTGCATTTGTTATCTCTGTCTGTCTGTTCCTAGTTAGCTTAAAATACGACAAGAAGCAGGGGCATCAGGGCATCATCAGTCCCGAAGGAAGACCATTGAAATATTGTCGAGATATTAACATTTCACAAACATTTAAACTCCCAATCAGACTCCAGTTCCAAGCTTTCCTACTTAGTAAAAGGAAGGTTTGAATGATAATCTATCAGTTACATCAGTAATGAAAACTGGATGCCCAATAAATCCTTCATTGTTTATCTTTTATACTTGTTCTTCCCTGCCTCCTATCAGACAGTGCATACACTACTACACCAACACTACTTAAAAGAACTGCAAAACATACCTGGGATATTTATTTTCCTTTTAAATCTACACTTCAAATGGCATCATTATTATTTTCATATGTTACCTTCCATTGTGGGTGTTATTTCTGGGGGGTATCACACCTGATCTTGGTGAAAATACTGTACATAAGTGTTACCTGTTACTGGAAAAATTGACATTTTATAGACTATTTGGTTTTTAATTTTTAGTAATTTGAAGTAGGACAAAGGTAAAGCAATATTTGTGGCTATGAATTATTATTTATTTACATCTTTCTAAAGTTTTCTCCCTAGCATGCTGTGGTTGGGTCATACGCCTTTAAGTATGCAGGCGAAACACATGAATTTAAAATTCTGTTGACAGGTAAATGTGAATCATCTGTTTTCATTCAAAGGAAAATAATCAAGCTCTTTTCAAATAATATAAAATGTAAAATGATTGCCTTTTGGGGAGGAGGCAGGCTTATCAGCATCTCTTCTATAGAAAATGATTTCCATTTTGTAGCTGGAGGAACATATGCTGCAGCTTATCTTGTCACTTGACTGCCGTTTCTGATATTTATTAACAGTTGATTTCCTGTAGATGCTGTTCTTTCCTGTTTCTCTTCTCCCATCCCACCAATAAATTATTTTCCTGAAAACTACATCCGCCCTTCATTTTCATTCATATTTCCTTAAAGAAGATTATTTTATTACTGGTTTTCAAGAAGCATTTGTAATAAGTGGTAGAGCCCTGTTTCCATATATGATTTATAACAATCTGTATTTGAGGTTCCACTTCCTTTCCAATCAACCTTCCCTTGGTGATTTCTATTAAAACTCACGAGACCAAGATTCTGTAGTCATTGCAGTAAAATACAGAAATGATGCATTATGTATTCAAGACAAAATTTAGTATTCATTAGAGATTTACAAGGAACAGAGTCAGGGCTGTTTGTAAGATACATAATTGTATACAGCATCTTCAAGGAGTCTACTACAAAACTAGAAGCCAGCTGCGCATTAGCTTGATGTCTTAGGAACATGAATACCCTTTATCTATGACTGGAAAAATCAAGANNNNGTAAGCTATTGCTCCACAGCTAGGTTTTCAATGATTATAAAAAATCATCTTTCCCCCCTCTTGCTTCAGAGGTATCTGATTGCCATTTTCACAGTCTCATATCTTTCACTACTCTGCTTTAGCCTTTGATGTATGTTGGGTTTGTATTGTTCTTATTTCTGTGACTCATCTTGCAGGAATTGGAAAGTGTAGTTCATAATGTACCCCCATTTTTAATTAGAATAATAAGACATGTTAGAAAAGGCATCTTCTTTGATCATAAATTGATAAAGCATAGCAAACCTTTTACCAGCTATTTAAAATGTTATTGTCCACCCAGAAAAGACAAGAGCTGTATTATATAAATTTTCTTCCTTGAGGTAGCACTAGATCTCAGATAATTTGCTGCCATGAGAACTGATTATGTGGAATATTCTTCCTTTCCTGTTTTATGTTATTGCTTACCACTTCAAGCTGATATGCTAAAGTTCCTGCTATGTAGTTGCTTAAGATTGTTCATGTCAAAATCCTACTTGTACTAGTTTATCTGTGAAACAAGCCTGTGAGAAAAGTGGGTGACTCACAAAAGCAAAATATTTGTTCAGTTCTTGTAAGGCTATAAGAAGCCCTTAACTCACTCGTATATGATACCTATATTGTCACAAAACCATATGACAATAGGTAGA
The DNA here is from genome assembly GCA_013398815.1 of Ibidorhyncha struthersii. Classification (NCBI taxonomy): domain Eukaryota; kingdom Metazoa; phylum Chordata; class Aves; order Charadriiformes; family Charadriidae; genus Ibidorhyncha; species Ibidorhyncha struthersii. The sequence goes on along the minus strand of VZSZ01000897.1, from coordinate 8,113 downwards.
AAAAAATGTTACATGGCTGCTATTTGTGTAGAAACAAACAGATATGAGAATTCTTCTATTGGGAAGAAAAAGAAAAGAGATAATAAACCTGACATTGCTATTTGGAAAACTAAAACCAAAGCTTGGATGTTCCTGAACTGTCTTGAGTCCTGGAAACAGAAATAATCCAGTTGAGCTAAAATGGAACAGCTCTGTGACAGTAAATGTTTACAGAGTAAGAGAGAGACACTGAGGAGACCATTCCTTCTTTAGTGTCAGTAATACAGGGGTGGTGCAGGGAGAAGTACAGAGTCAGGTTTCCAGCCTTTTCATCCCACTCATTGCAAGCATTGCACACATAGATTGACTTATATGAATGCGCCTTTGGCCCTGGTACTTATAGAAGAATCCTACTGAAACCCAGATTTCCCTGTTAAAGAAACACACATCTAGCTGTGCTCTCCTGATGGTGAAGTAATAATTTGTACTAGGTTCTCTGGCCTGTCTGAGCAGTGACAGGTGAAGAACTAGAGGTGAGGAAGCAGGTAAATGGTGTAGCAGGCTGAATGGCTGTGGTAAATAAGAAATTTTGATCGTATCAGCATGGGGACTCTTGTTACTACAAAGCTAAGAAACGGGTGAAGTCATATGTTTGTTTATAATCAGTTTAAATGCTTAAGTTTAATAAAGAAAAAAAAACAATATTTTGCAGTTTATCATACTAACTGCTCATTAGTTATAATAGTAACCAGGCTGAAATGAACTGTGTGATGCATCATATCAATTAAACACATAATAATTCAGCTCTTTGGTCTTATGAACCTGTAAAAATTCACAGTTCTTTAATTAAGATTTAGGTCTTAAATTATGCATCATAAATATTTAGTAGTTTATAAATATTTCTTAAATAAGTCATTTAATTGTTAACCTATTATTGCAACAGACTATACATTGCCTTATTACAATTTAACTTTCTAAAACAGTTATTGCAAGAGCTTTCAAAACAAATTAGTAATTGCAAGCATCTTTTTGCCCTGAGATATTTTAAGAAGAAAGTATATGAAGAATAAGGTAGTCTGTACAAGTCTAACTCAAGCTGTTGCTGCAATTTTCTAAAAACGTGACAGTTTCTAAAATAATTATGTTCAGTGTTATCAACTTCCTTACATTTTCATGTTTGTAAAATGTTTTCTCTTTAGTGTATTTATCATCAGTTAGTTAGCAAATACTGGCATGCTTAGAAAACCAAGGAATATGATCCCAATGCGTAGCCCATTTATAAACCAACTAGAGTGCTAGCTAATCAAAAGCTTACTAATGCCATAAGAAAATGGTGTAAAAATGGAGTACAAACTATGCAAACTTCAATGTAAAATCACCCGACCTGTTTTAGACATGAATTCTTATTGGACACTCTCAAATACCTAATTTTGCTTACAATCATGTCATATATTTTAATTTTAATGTCTCCTGAAGTGTTTGCTGGTTTAGGGATTGGAAAAAAATCCTGTCTTAGCAAAAAACTTCACAAAAAAAGAACAAAGGAGTAACACTTTTGTACCATGGAAATATCAGAGAGGAGGTAGTCAAAGAAAATGGTTTCCAGTTGCACAAGCTGCAGAAAGAATGGGGAAAACAGAAGTATCTGAATATATGGGGTAAAAAGACTAATGTGACATTTTTTTATACGTCACAAAGAAAAGTATTATATTTTATGAGCATTTTCTCTGTGAAGCAAAGCAGTTACTACACTTAATCATTTTAACACACCTCAATTAAAGTGTACTGGATAAAGAATTAAACATTAAAAATGTTTTTGCTTGTTGTAAGTGACAAAAACCATCGAATTAAGATTTCTCAGGTTTTAAATCAGTCTTCATCATCTAACTCAAGAAAAATAACACATCTTGAAGTTTAGATTTCTAATAACTCAAAACTTTAACATTTCATGGACTTTTTCTTACTGGATGCATGTGATTACTTAATTACAGTCCATGGTATGAAGAACAAATGAACTTTTTCTTTTGGCCAGCTATACAGTGGAAAAATATCTATGCTCTGTAGCATTTATTTTTTCTCAAATCACAATGCTGTGTTGACTTTTGGCAGAAAATGAAGAACCCCAATAATCTATCCCACAAAATGCTCTTCTCTCTTGTTTGTTTCATTCCATTACCCATATGTGGCCCAAGCCATTTACTGGCACGAGACTCCTTGGCAATGAGCATTTCCATGAATCTATCTTCCCCCCTCTATGGTTTTAAGGATTTATGTTCCATTTTGTGAGATTATCAAAAATACATTTGTGCAAAGATTTCCTTTAAAAAACTCTAGCAAGTAGATGCATTGGTCTTCTTCAGTGTAACTAAACTATAGACAGCCAGTTTTAAAAAAGCCCTCGGAGATGTAGATTTAATCCCCCTTAGCTGAGGACGGTGTTAAACCCATTTCTTGAGAAAGTGCTTCTGCTGTTTCCCTGTTATGTAGAGCTGGGCATTATCAGCTGCTTCATAAGGGAAGAGTGAGACAAAGGATGTGCATAAGAAGACACTGTAAGCACATTAGCTAAGGAGGAAGTTTCTGGCTCTGAATATCTCTCTCTAGTGTGTGCCTTTGTCTAGGGAAGAGGTGGTATTTTAAATCTAGCTTTCTTGTCATTATCTTTTATTGGATGAGTTGCCTATCATCCATCCCACCAGATCGGTCTCAATTTGTTGAATGCCAGAAGTTTTATTCTTTAAATGCTCTTCACTCTTCATGCAGGAAAAAAAAATATTTGGACTTATTTTCTTCTCTTTAATGTAAGCATGTAATTCATTACTGCAAATAAGAAATTAAAAATAGAGATAAAACAAAGTTGAACAGACATCTCAGATTTAGGCAAACTGAAAGCAGTGACAACTAAAGAGTTAAAGATTTTCAGAGAAACAGCAGATCCCTATAAATCTCAAGGCTGATTGAATTCAGTTGCTGCTTTTATGAAATTTATTAGCCCTGGGCAGTAGTCTCAACTACATCCTTTATTTTGGTGCTCTTAGAACAACACTACTGTTGTTAATGAGTGAAATAAAGCAAGAAAAGAAATCAACATATAGATTAAAGGTATTTGCAAGTGTTCTCAATTCTGTTAACCAACAGTAACTGAATTATATAATGCATTAGTTGCATCTTTGCACCCTGACCTGAATAATAAATTGACATATGGTCCAGGCTGAATGCCCTGTCCCTCCCCTCTCTCCATAAGCAAGGTACTTTCCAAGCTGATCTATCTGCATGGTGTCATAGAATCATAGGAGCGTTAAGGTTGGAAGGGACCTCTAAGATCATCGGGTCCAACCATTAACCTAACATGACAAAAAACACTTCTAAACCATGCCCCCAAGTACCACGTCTACCCTTTTTTTAAACACCTCCAGGGGTGGTGAATCCACCACCTCCCTGGGCAGCCTATTCCAATGTTGGATAACCCTTTCAGTGACAAAAATTTCCTAATATCCAACCTAAACCTCCCCTGGCTTAACTTGAACCCATTTCCTCTTGTCCTATCACTTGTCACTGTTTCCTCAGTTTGTCTAGCAAGCTGCAGGTATATATTAGGTAGGGTTCAGTTTGCTAAGGTAGGCACCTAATACCATTTCCAGTGCACGAATATGTGCGAATATCCATGCATGACTGACAGATATGCCATAATGACTGCAGGGGACTGACACCCTTCTGAGTGTCAGCTAGAGGGTAGGTAAGACAGTCAGACAGACATCTATGTTTTGGCAAATGACTCCTGCCCATCTGTTTTTCTGTCATACAGAAACTGCGATTGCCCTGGTGGACTTATATTATCTGCGGGACTCCCAGCACTGGTTGCCGTAGTGCTTTGGGCATTCTGTGCTTGTAGCTCCCTTCTCTTAGCACATGAGACAGTGAATACAGGCAGAAAGATGTCATAGTCCTAAAAATGATTAAGTCATTCTCAGTCAGCACTATGTTAGACTGCACCCAAGTCTGCCTCCATCACTTATGTTCCCTCCGAAATAGGAGAAAAATGCCCCTGTACAATGTTCTAGCACTGTGGAGGAAGGGGACAAAGCAGAAGCATAGCCCCATAAGGCAGCAAAACCTTTGTCTTGATCTTAACCTGTAAGATTGATGTTACAGATGGTATCCAATAATGTTGATTTCATTAAAAATAGTGTTGGTATTCTGCCTGTTGCTCTTTACTAAAACTTCATACTGACTGTTAACAATGATAGTGGTTTAAATATAAAATTGAGTAATTTGCCTGCACTGAATTAGAATTTAATCGTGATATATGTCCAAGATACTGTCCAAGCTTCAGGGCTGAGTTCTTCAATTTCTCTAAGTTCTGTTCTGTAAGTGAACAAATCCAAGGTTGTAAATGTTTAGTATTATGGACAATAATATCACTACAATTCATTCCCTTCTTTGCACTTCTTTATTGCAGAGAATTATAGAATCATAGAATAGTTTATGTTGGACGGGACCTTAAAAATCATCTAGTTCCAACTCCTCTGCCATGGGCAGGGACACCTTCCACTCCTACTCTACTAAGTTTTCATGGGTTTGAGGGATTTCCTTCAAATGAGAACTTTTCATGGCTTTTCTATACAGTTAAATCTCAATGCAGCAACATTACTGGTTTGTGGAGTGAACAGGTAAAGATAGCAGTTCCCATGAATTTTATTAGGTCTGGATTAAGAACAAAAAATAAAACTATTATTTACTCACCCTATGGTTTGTTTTTAATTAAAAAAAAAATATATGTCCAGCTATGTATCAAACCAAATAAGAATAGATACTTAAATTACCAGTAACAGACAAATGTCTCCCTGTTAGGGGAGAAAGAAAGAGAAATTTTTCTACAAATCCTTTCTCTTACAAGTTATTGGAAAGGTATGGAGATGAAATGGTGACCATCTCAACCACCTTACATTCTTATTAAATCAAAAAGCTGAACAACACATCAACTTTTCTGTCTCTTTTATGTTAATTTCGAGAATGCCTAACGCTCTTGAAAATTAGGTATTCACAGGACAGACAGGCATTGTGCAAATTTCTCCAGGCAGCAGTGTCAATAATAAGACTCAAGTCATGACCTGCATTTCCTTTTCCAATTTTCATTTTAGTTTGAAACCACAAAACTGATTGCATTAATTCCTTAAAGTAGTTTCACTCAGTGACTATTTTATTTCTCTTCCCAATCCTATCCCCCCATCACATACATTCAAAGTTCAGCAGCAGTAGTGTTTCCAGGCTGTACAAGTCTGGAGACAAATGGAACCTGTTTCTTGCTTCAGCAGCTGGAATTAGACTTTCACCAACTACATATTAATTATCTCTCGCATATTCTTTTTTATCAGATAATCGTTCAAAAAGTTTTCATTTCCCAATCGCACACTTAACCACAGCAGTGGCTGTGGAGCCGTTTGTTGTCTTTCACAAGAGATTAAGCTTTGGCCTTCAGCCAGACAGTCTGAGCCAGCGCTAATATAATTCACAACTGGAAGAAGACAATCAATTAATCAATACTATAATTTGGAACTGACCACAGCACTAACACTCATAGCTATTAGACTTACTGACTGACACCTTTTAGGATTAATGAGGTAGCAAAAGCAGACAAACTAAAGAATTATTTAAAGACTTTTTTGTTCTCAGATCAAGCTGCCCACTCTATTTTGTCATTTTTTAACTTGGATATGTCAGTGTGAAATACTAATGTAAATACAGAGTATTGAAAAGTGCAAATTACTTTATCACTGATGGATTAGGAGCCAGCTCCTTCATAGATCTGCTTGTTGGTTTGAAGTAAGCTAATTCAATGCCAGACTCCATACTGTCTCATAACAAAATATAAAACTGTATTCTAGAGAAAGATGGCATTTCCTTTTTCTTTGCATATTGGTTTGGCTTTTTTTTCGGAAGTCCAGGTCAAACCTCATGGTTTCAGAACTTCCTTCCTAAAAATATTACATATGATTTAAGATAAGGCTGTTAAGACAGAGCTTTTTTGAAAAAAAAAAAAAAAAAA
>VZSZ01000867.1:1296923-1357723 GCA_013398815.1 Ibidorhyncha struthersii | reverse complement strand
CTCGTGAGACCCCACCTGGAATATTGTGTCCAGCTCTGGAGTCCCCAACATAAGAAGGGCATAGACCTGTTGGAGTGGGTCCAGAGGTGGGACACAAAGATGATCAGAGGGCTGGAGCTGGTGTAGTTCATCCTGGAGAAGAGAAGTCTCTGTGGAGACCTTACAGCAACTTTCCAGTATCTGAAGGGGGCCTACAAGAAGGCTGGAGAGGGACTTTTTACAAGGGCATGTAGTGATAGGATGAGGGGGAATGGCTTCAAACTGGAAGAGGGCAGATTTAGAATAGATATTAGGAAGAAATTTTTCACTGTGAGGGTGGTGAGGCACTGGAACAGGTTGTCCAGGGAAGTTGAGGAGGCCCCACCCCTGGAGGTGTTCAAGGCCAGGCTGGATGGGGCTTTCAGCAACCTGGTGTAGTGGGAGCTGTCCCTGCCCATGGCAGGGGGGTTGGAACTAGATGATCTTTAAGGTCCCTTCCAACCTAAACCATACTATGATTCTATGATATATTTACCTCCACACACCATGGTGTCTTTGTAATAAACTTCTCATATTGACTGACTAATCAAAGGAAAGAAAGTCTGATTTAGTTTTTCCAAAAATATATTTTTAAGCGTGCTGTGATCTACTTCAAAAGTGCTTTAAATGTTTCTTTTGGAAGTCTCATGCAAGAAATCTCCTATAATTTATACGTGTCCTTCCATTTCAACACATTCATTAAAACCAGTGTTTTCCAAAAGAAACAAAAAGTTAGGCTTTTCAATATTAACAGCTACCCAAACTGTCCTAACAAGAGACTTAGTTTTCCAAATCACCAGCACCTCATGCTTTCCAACAAAATTAAGAAAAAATAATTTAGAACCTGTCTTAATCTGTTGTGTTTTTCAATGGTCTAATTTAAGCACTTTTATTACATTACAATTTCTGCCGAGACTCTGTGAACTGGAGTTATACAAAGAAAGAGAATGAAAAAACATACTGCACAATCAGAAAGCATTAATAAAAAGAGGTTAAATGAGAAAACGACCTTAGGAAGATGCAGTAAGAACAGGTTCATTACAAACTTTCTCACACTATACAATTTTGTCTCATCCTGTGCTAAATTTATACGTCCAAATGCATTCAGATAACTCTTTCAGCCCAGTTTCTGCCTCATTCTATGATCACAAACTGCAAGCTGTAGTTACAAAACCTTCTCATTTCTTGCACATAGGCCAGCCACTTCCTTTCAGTTATCCCTTATTTCCCCCCCAAACACCCATGCCCACTTACTCATCAGTTCCCCTGACAGGCTTTGCTAATTCAAAAGCTCATCAGCAGGATCTCGGACAGCTAAGTTCTGCATCACAAGTTAACCTGAGTGTACTCCCGGTTTCAGTTGAAACTCGAAGGAAACACACTATCAAGGCACAACAAGATGCTGTGGTCACAGAATCACAGAATCACAGAATAGTCAGGGTTGGAAGGGACCTCTGGAGATCATCTAGTCCAACCCCCCCGCCAGAGCAGGGTCACCTACAACAGGTTGCAAATGTCAGAGAATGTAGAACAGGATGCTGTTCAGTGCTGCTGAAGATACAGCTCAAGGGATTGCCTTGCCTTGGCAAAGGAAGGTTGTGTCCAACCATTGCCTAGTAGCACAACTGGTCTGATCTGGTGGAAGAGACTCCTGCTGGAAAGGTAGCGGTATTTGCCCCCCACAGCTTGGTTTTCCTATAGTGGACTTCCCAAAGAAAATTAGCTCTTTCAGGGGAACACTTTGAGTGTCTGTCTTGCAGCAAGATTCAACTTTGTCTCATGAATAACCCAAACGGAAGAGAGAACAGATATTCCACTAATTGGATACTTTCACCTCTTCTGATCTGCTGTTTATTTTCGCTGCCCTGTATATACTCTTTTATTGTATAAAATCAGACAAAGGTGTATTAAACTTGCTGGTACTGCCCAAGGATTTCTGTGGCCTTAACTGAAATCAGCACAGAACCTGATCTGGAAAGACCACAGAACCAAGAGTCTGAAACAACACCAAAGACATCCTTAAAATTTCTTCTCATAACCCACCCCACAAAGATCTGGATTTATTTACTTCAGAGGTTGGGGTTTTTTTAGGACTAATTTCAAAAATACATACATGGAACAAAGGCGGTCCGAAGATGGAGACAGAACCATCGCTATTGGGTCAGCATCTTTCATCTGACAGTGGCAATTCAGAACAGGGTGAGTACAGAGCAGTACTGCCATAGAGTACCGTCCAGAGTCTGGCAACCCACTGCTTAGGGACTTTGTAAATTGCATTTGAGAGATGGAAATAGGTCTCTTTTTGTTTCTTTTAATGAATGTGTCCAATCACATTGCAGTTCATTTCTACTCTTGACATGTACAATGTCCCATGGCAGCAAGTTCTATATTTTAATTCTACAGAACTTAATTTTGAAGTTCTACACCAAGTACTGCATGAAGTACCTAATTTGTTTTATCTTACTAAATGCCTGATAATTTTAAACTATGACTCTGTACAAATTTTTATGAGGGAGTCACCTTCCTTTCTATCCATTCATTCTTTTGTAAACCTCTACCGTACCTTACCTTAATCATCTCTTTGTTAAACTGAAGGCAAAAAAAACTCCTCCACAAATCAGGAGATACAATAGCAGTATGGCTCCCAAAGATCTTTGTGTTCTGCCTGAGAATCTTTTTTACTTAGGATGCTGTTATAGCTTCCTTTGAGAAAAGCCTCTGTCACCACTGACTGCCTTCCCTTTTCTGTTGAGACCACAGAATTAGTGGATGATTTCAGAGTATTCAGGAAGAGTTCCCCAAACAAGTATCAGAACCTGATACAGAGAACTCTGTACCACTGCTCTGGAAAACCTAGTTTGGAATGCACATTTTGTTTTATTTGCATCGCCTATAAATATATGAACTGTTTTCATATCTCCCAAAGACAGTTCTGGTTAATGCTTAATTTCACTTCCAAATACAAGTGAAAATGGTAGTTTGGACTCTGCCTTCCTTTACACTGACACTTAGGAGCCCCTTCCTCACACTAATTCTTTTTTCCAGGTTAAAAGGAAGGCATAAACAGGAAGCTCTAAAATCCTCTGCACACAATGCACTTGTGATGCATGTCCATTCAAGTCACCAAGACTACGAAAAAGGTTTTTCATATGCTGTGTTTTAAAATTACAGGCTCCTGGCTGCTACCTATTCAAAAGATGTCAAATTTATATCAAGAAGTAGGAAGCGAACAATTTCTTTCTTAAAGCTTCAGATTCCCTTTCCCAAGCTCCCGTTCCGTTTTGAGAAGAGAGGTATTCCTGATGCCTCGGTTTACCACAATATGGTGCTCTTTGAGACCTTTGTGGTTTCTCCCTGCAAGTGCAGCCATCCCTCTACAGCACAGGGATCCAGCTGTCAGCACAGTGACAGGCGGAGGAGATGGAGAAAAACAGAAGAGGAAACAGGCTGAAAACACTAAAGGCAGAAAGATGAAATTAGTTTTTTTTTGATGAAGAACATTTATAGAGGACCAAAGAGCCAGAAGGTCTTTGCACACATAAATATGCAGATACAGTAGAATACATAAAACTTGTATTAAATGTTAAATATTAATCTTGAGACCACCTTCACTACAAGAGCCAAGTTTTCAGGGAAAGGTAATATCTGTCACTAGAGACAGTTAGAAAAGTTGTATGCCCAAAAGCACATATATTATCTCTAACTATGTAAGTTGGTCATGATTTACAAAGTGTTCCCAGATGAACACAAAACCCCCATGCTGGGAATTCTCCCCTACGTGTTCAGAGCCACAGGGACCTTGTGGCAGTCACTTGTCACACTCCAGGCTCTTTCCAGCCACGACTGTTCACACCCCCAGTTCTTCTAGCCTGGTAACACTTGCCTGCAAACCCTTTTATTTTCCAACAGCAAGCAGTGAGCCTTTGATATATTTTCTCCATTTACTCTGTTTCCTCAGAAGGGTGTCCTTACTGGGGATCCCCTGTACCCAACTGCCCTTCATGTGGCACTGCACACTGACCAGTAAAGAACAAGGAGGAAAACCAATCTGGAAATAATAGACAAGCAAAGTTTAGCAGGAACATAAATAATGTTCCAAAGCAGACTTTCCTGAAGATGTGCAGTTTCTGTCTACAGTTACAATTCTGACAGAGCTTTGTTTAAATACTTTTAAGGCTCACCCTTAAATAAGGAGTCCTAGTTTTTAAATATCAGACATTTTTGACATGAAAATTAGATAAAGGTAGTAAAGTTTGGTTATAATAAACTGCAGAGTCTCTAAAGTCCTGGAAACATTTAAGGTCAGGTTGGATGGGGCTCTGAGCAACCTGATCTAGTTGAAGATGTCCCTGCTCATTGCAGGGAGGTTAGACCAGATGAGCTTTAAAGGTCCCTTCCCACCCAAACCATCCTATGATTCTGTGAACACTGTTCACAGAAGGCAGTTACAAATTTGCTATTTTCAGACCTTCTCCCCACTGTTCTGTGTAGCTGCTAATATTTAGCTGCTATTTGCAACTAAGCAGTTAACTGCTTAGTTAACTTAGCAATTTGTAAGACATAGCTTCCTTATTAACATCCATTAATACCAGCTAAAATCCCAGATGTATTAAACCAAGGCCACTTCTTAAAATGCAGTCCACAGCACACAGGACTTTTTTTGACTTAAGAACTATGTTTGCTACAAACACTTCTATGGAAGCATAAAGACTTAAAGACAGCAAATATGTCACAAAATAATACTTAGAAACATCAAATATCTCACAATACTGGAAGAAATGTGTGGTAGTGGAGAAATGAGAGTTGGATGAGGGAGGTTTAGGAGGAACCGAACTCCAGCTGTCATACTGGTGGCCACTGGCAAGAGCCTTTGGGCCAGAGCTACAAAACTATAGAATAGACTCTGAACCTGTTCATGTACCTGAACCTTTTGCCACTTGGCACTTCTGAATCCATGATCTGCTGAAGAAGATTATAACCCTCTTCCAGCCCTGGCAAAGAGGATGTCTTTTTATAGCGCAGCCCTGGAATGCAAGCCCAGTTCGTGAGCTGGGCCACGGAGCGTTACTGGACCCGAGAATCCACTATCACCTTACAGAGACGACTGCTGGATTTGAATTGCTAAGAGCATATGCATTTACACAGTGGGGATCTCTGCAAAACAGGGGTAAATAAAAGGTCTGAGAAGCAGCATTTATCTTCTCCTCCTCCACAAATAAATTACAAGTAATAAAACCCAATATTATTTTACTTAGATTTCTTCCTCTCCCCCTGCATTGCCACAGCATTGTTTTTCAGGCGCCTACAGGAGGGTACATCCACACTTGGATTTTAGGGAATCCCATAATCTCAAAGGTGAATGAAACCTAACGGATTAGAAGGATCTACATAATCCTTGCTTGCAAAGCAGCATCCCTTACATCACAGAAAATTTGTATCGCAATTTTCTTCTTGGCATGTTATCGTCTAACTTCAAATTTATTGAATTCACAGAGGGCTTTTGTTTTGTTTTTACCATAACTACTCATTTTCACTTTGGCTTTTTTTTTTTTTTCTTAACACTTACTCCAGTATGTTATGCTCTGTTTGAAAGGAGTAATTGGTTCATTCCTTTAGGGGAAAAGCAAAACACGACCAAATACAATATTTGCACATAACATTCTCACACATTTTTGCTTTAAAGCAAAAATAAATAGTCTTTACATCCTCTACATATTAAAACCACAAAGTCTTTGCCCTGGTGAATATACTGTTAATTGTTTTAGATTTATGACATTACTGCACCATAGTTTAAATGTGTTTCTTACCAACCAAGGGAGAAAGCTTAGCTACACTAAGTAAATAATATTAACTACTGTAAGGAAAGAAAATGATGTTCTGGTTAAGGCAGTGGACTAAGATTAATAAGGTCTTAAATTCCAGATTCTGTCACAGTCTTCCTATGTGACATTGGAAAAGATATATCTTCATGTCCTGCCTTTAACTCCCTTCTATAAAACAGAAAAGTAAGAACTATAAAACTATCTGGCAGAGCAACATTCTGGTTTTGTGCTGAATCACTGCCCAGCATAATGGGGCCATAATTTTGGTTAGGGCTTATCTGCCATACTATAATAATTAATAAATAACAGTAATCTATGCCTTCATGAATAAAAATATCTGGACGAAGACCAAAGGGCTCCACTGCATTATTCAAGAAACTGAGTTAAAGGAGTGTCACGTTAATACCAAGAAATGCAAAAAGCACGAGTACCGGCAGTGCCAAGAATCACCTACCACAAATGCTGAGAACTTTGGTTCGGTTTAGTCTTCTCAACTAAGACGTCTGTGGCTCTTCCCACTACCGCTGCCTGCTGAAAGGCAGGGGTTTGCCATGCAGTGAAGGGGCGACGGCACCGCTGAGGAGCACGTGCACACACGCAATTCTCAGTTAACCATCACCCCGACGCCATCAAACCCTGCGGCCCCACCGGCACCTCCAGGGCAGCAGCACCAATTTAGCTCGGCACTTCTGCCCGGGCTGCTGGCCAGCCTCCAGCTGCGACTCGTGCCACTGCTGACTGCTTCCTCCCTTTCCCGCATCATTTCAAAGTGGTTTCTGCTAAAACTGACACACTCGGTCCTGAGAGATGTGCCAAACATTAAGAAACGAGCATGAAACGCTATGAAGGAGTATGAAACGCTACTTTCAAATGCACCGATCCCTTGCAGATGTAGCCTAAAGGCACTGCGGAATCAGTGTGTGGTGCAGTTGGGTTTGGTTTTAATGTTAAAGGAGAAAAACTGGTCAAATAAAATTAGCCTTGTACAAAATCCTGGGCATGTTTTGCACCTGTTTTATTCTCCATAAAATGGTAGGTAAAACATTCTAGATGTTTTCAATATTAATGTTTGCTTATAAATTTTCAAGTTAAATTATACCCAACCACTACCCCATATAAGATACCACATCTGCCGTGGAGGAAAAAGACTGATAGCCATTTTATTTTCTTTCCTATGATGTGATTTATTAGGCTCACACAATCTGGGGGGAGAAAAGATTGTAATGGATTTGAGTGCCGCAGATTATATTTCTTGAGTAATTTTTCAAAAGTGCTTAAATACTCTCAAGAGCTCATAAAGGCTTCAAAAAATGATAATAACACTCTAAAGTATTAAAAGGAGTGAGAGAGCTAGCAGAGGAATGTATACAGAGCAATTAATTAATTGCTCCACAGGTGGGTTTGTTTTTGCTGTTCCTTCTAGCAGAATCTCCAACAGTAGCCAGGATGAGTACAGTAATTAATCTTTTTTATCATCTGAGATCAGCGTGATTACTGGGCACACCTTTCCAGTGGAAATCTAGTCTGACATCCTGCTCTTAATTATCCACAGCCATGATTAAAGTTTATAATAAAAACAGGAAAAAAAAGAAGAATGCTGATGCAATACATTTTTGCAAAGTTACCCTCAGTAAAGGGACAAAACCCAAAGACCATCAGCAAGACTTTAGTCACAACGCCTCTGGCATGAAGTCAGCCAGAGAGGGAAGGAACTCAAAGTTAGATCTGAAAGCATTCAAGGCACTGCTAGAGAAACAAGACTCATCGGATGTTGCTTCCAGCCACACAGAAAGTAGCAAACATCTCTCTTACGCATGGCAGAAGCGTGGAGACTAAAATGAAAATATTTGGGAACGCAGTTCACCGAGATACATTTGACATAACTCTGCATTTTAATGAGTCATTTTTAAAGGCAGGTGGTTTGACAGGCCATCACACGAGTGAATCATAAGTACATGACTTTTTCAAATCACTCACTGAAAAACATAGTCAAACTAATTTACTAGTTGTGTCATTTATTTGGATGATTGTATCATTTATTTTGACAATTGCAAATTAATTTTCAATATGAATGTAAAGAAAGCTACCATACAGAATGCTTGACGGCGTATTTTCCAAGATGAGCATAGCTGTGTCATGACAGCCTTGGCTATCACATTTTTGCTTGAAGGACTGGAGTTCAATGACATTTCAAACTACTTCAGTATAAAATCAGTACCTTGTGAAATGCCATTCGCTATTCAACAACTGTTAAATACCCCGCACAGTCCTCTGTAAGTTTTCTTCTAGGAATACAAACATTATTTTATGCTCAATAGGAAGTAAGCAAGCCAGGTTTATGCAAAAGACCTGAAACATAAGCAGCTTAAGACAACCCTAAGAGGCGTTGCCTTAGATTTTCTGATTTACTTGTCACAGTATAATAATACAGTTTATAATTTAAAGCAAGAAAAGGGAAACAGAAAACTGACAGCTTGATTCTACAAATTATTCATGTGATTTAAATGGAATGACTTGCAAGAATCAGCATGTGGAAAAGACTTCCGAGTCTGGGTAAGCTCTCTTGGTAAATACTTTATGATGATACATAGAGATTGGTCAATGGCAAAACCGTACATGTGATTATTGAATTTATTTCTTATCAGGAACTGATAGTCAGGTGACTAAGTTTCAATAAATTAACTTTAAAATTATTACCGTCTTAGTAATATGGGTCTGAATTTAACTGCAGCACTGATTGTCCACCCGGTACTGACAGTTCCCCACTCTTGAACTGCTGTACTCATTTCTATCATTTAAATATGATTTTTTCAAAAATTAAATCCTATCATGTCCTAACTATTACAGAGTCCTCCACAATTCACAACACCTTAAGGAAACTAAAAAACAAAAAGCAGGGCAAATCCAGACACAAACCACTATCTCAACTCCCTAAAAAAGTGGTAAAAAGAATTGATGAAAACTACAGTTCATGCATACTGACCCAAAATTAGAACTTACTATTCTGACCAAGAAGTAACACAAAATCAATTTTCCAGACAAGCTCAGATGATTTGTACAACACCAGACAGAGAAAGTAAGATCAGAAAAATAGGCTGGTTTTGTTAAAAGCCATGAATACAAAATTATACATTTGGCTTTTCAAAATGCCATCTTTTGAATAAGTATTAATAATAATATCAGACACTATACCATACAAGTCCTAGCAAAAAGATTTTGAGTGTAGGTGAAGCTAAGGGTAAAGAATGGATCTTTATAGATATTAGGAAACATTTTCAGGAAACCATTCTTAACAGTGCTATTAAGGGGTGTTCTGGTATGGTACAGCGATACACTTTCCCACTGATCTAGAATATGTATGGAAGCATTTGTATTTCAGCAGTGCAAAGATGCCCTACTTAGAACTGAAAACCCACTGCAATAGGTAGTAAGTGTACAAAGGGAAAGACGTTAGGCTGGTAAAATACGCATTTTGTTCCAAATCAGCTCTTTAACCCCATATTAAAAGACAAGAGAGAGGGAAAAGCAGAGGAAAACAACAAATGATGCTATAGTTCTGCAGTTAACCCTTCTACGGTGCACTCGAGTTATTCCAAATACATGATGATTTGAAACAAATCAGGGCACCATGATCCTATACTTTAGAAGGCATGAACATGTCAGCAAAGGAACTGTTAACAGATAGATAAGGACAGGTGATAAAGAAATAAATGTAGCAAGCCCACGTGAAAACCAAGAACTCACTTTTCATTTATTTCTTCAATAAGGTAGTGAGAAATTTGCAACGTTCAAAATGTACGGCACAGTACAAAAACACTTCATGTTGACTGTCTTTTGGTTCTGTGACAGAATAAGTGCAAGGACAACTCTACCTGTCTCTTTCTGAAATGATCAGCCATTCTCCGTTGCTCTCTGATGGCCACTTGGCCTGTAGTTCATGGTCCTGGGTTTAATTCAAACAGCTGGCTTTGCAGAATCAATAGAATAAATCAGAGTGCACATTCATCCATCTATGAAGACAGTTCACTCTGTTCTCTCCGCTTGGAACAATGTTTAGATGACTGTATAAGGAAACTAAGTGAATCATTTACAATGGCACTGGGAGCATGCGGCCAATGCTGGTCTGTAATGGGGTTAGATATAATAAGCCGAGGCTGTGACAGAAGTGTCTCCCCAGCATTCTAAAGAGAGTCACTGCTGCTCTTTTTAGTTTCTCAGGCAGTTGCTGTAAGTACACCACTCACTGAGAAAGTGAGTGCCCTTTACATTTTCTGGTGAAACAACAGAAAAAATAAGTTGCAAATGAAGTACTGCATTTAAGCTGCATTTAAGGTTAAACTCTTTTAAATTTAATCGCAGTTTTGAAAATGTCTCGTGTCTACTTACATATATGTGAATCGCCTAATTTTAAAAGTTGGCACTTTTTCAAAATATTTTGTCTTAATTATTTGTTGAGCTCACAGATGATTTCTATCTCCTCAAAAAATCCATTCAGGAAAAAAAATCCCATTTTCCAAACACGATGAAGAAATCACTTATTTTCAAATGGCTCTTCCTCATCTCTCAAAACTGCACTAGTACTCATTGTTGGAAGTTTATCCGTTATGCTTTATGAAAATCTTTCAAAACTAAGAGGCCAGATTGGTTTACATGTGTCATCCTTAAATTTGCCTTTCTTTTGACTGATAGTTGATTTGTAAGCTTCGCTCCTTATTATCAGAACCTGAGACAACATTTTCTGTTTTCATTACACAAGTATCAAACACTCGATATGAAATTTCAAAGCCTAAATCTGCTAATACAGATTTCAGTGAAAACTTGGAATGAGTATTCAGGCCCGAGTTTGAGCTATACATTCTTTGATCCATCTGTTCAAAAAACTGCGAGGCCAGGAGTTTCTTTAAGACTTCATCAGGCGTTTGTACTTCAGTGAGTCAACTGCTATAGCTGCACTTCTGCAGATTTGGTAACACTTTGACATAACTTTGTTTCCTGAAATTAAAAGACAGTAACCTATTATTTTACTGAATTTTATGTGAAATCAATTATTTATTTTTCTACTTAGGGCGGTTTATGCTTTGAGCATGGAGAAGCAGTTCAGCGTCAGGGTGTTTGCACTTGCCTGCCAGTACGTGGGAAGAAGCTGCAGAGGCTACCCAACCACAAAACCCACTCTACGGCGGGCATTCAAACAGCCCCAAAATTGTCCTCAGCCTTCCCAAGACTTCCTCTACAGCAAACTACGGCTCTGTCTTTCCCTTTCTTTGTTCCCTCAGTGGCTTCATCTGCTTCTCCTCGCCTGGGTTGCCCTGTTCCCCTGGCACGACATGGTGAAGGGGCAATTGCCGAGCGCTGCCGTCTCCAGCCACAGCAAACCCCGTCCCTGCCAAAGGCACATTCAATATTTCCACTTGGTTTTGAGCCTGAGAATCGAGCCCAGTAGTTCTGTCTGTGTCGTCAAAAGATTTCACCAAAGTGAAGAAGTGGAAAAAGGAGGTGAGGATTTGGACAACTGGGTTCTGATAGGAAAAAGGGGAAGACAAAGTAGAGAGGCAGGGAAGGATTGTTACACTAGTGTTTTAGCTGAGAGTACTGTTTTCATGCCATAATCAGGCAAATGAGAGGACATTTTATCTGTGTAGCCAAACGTGATCATACAAGGTTATAAACATGTCTGGGCTAAGAAATCCTCCTGATTAGTCAGTGTAATAAAATGGAGAAAGACTAATTAAAACACACAGCAGAGCCTTTGTAATATCCAGAGCTGCTTAGTCAGGCTTCAGAAAGACAACATACATTTTATGGTCGACGCACAAAGCAGCACAGTTGGGAACTAGCTGCTGGGAGGTAAATGCTACCTGCAGGGTTTGGTACCTTTGCTAAATGTCACCTGGTGCAACGTCTTAACGGCATATTTGGGTAATACGCTTGGCCGCTGCCAGCAGTTCCAGCAAAGACAAAAGTCTTTGTTAGGAAAACTGGTAAAACTCTTCTGGTTTTAGAAGACATAGCTGCGACCAGGGCAGGATTTTGGCCCTTAAAAACTGAATATAAAATTAGTACAGCTGAACTTACTAATTTTAAAGGCATCATTGAATAAGATAGATATGATCCATTTTGAAAAATGACTAAATACTGGAAAACCTACAATAATATCAAGCAAATGCTATTAAATACTCCATTGTGGATGCTAAACTACTGCCCTGGCTAAGGAGCTAGAATACTCTTATGCCTATTCAGGTACATAGGATTAATTAACAGGTTTTATTTTAAAAGCTTAGTGGAAGTTTTCTTAGGTTATTAACTTATGTAATCAATCTTGTCATGATATTCTGGGTTTTTTTTTCATATTCACAGGATTATTTCTAATGGTAAAAAAGTAACTGGCAGAGTTTGGGGAATAAGAAATACCCAGACTCTAACAGAAGAAAGCAACAATGTTAAACAGAACCACCTGGGTTTGGCAGAAAAAGATTATCAGAATGGTTTGAGCAACAAGGGATCCTGACCTGCTAGACCCTAAGGCTTTGTGACACGAGTATGCAGTTTCTTCACCAAAATGAAACCCTGGTAATTTTCTTAAACTTATTAAGCATTCTTTTTCAGACTAAATTGGTTTTGAGTAGTTTAGGGAAAAACAAAACAAAGAAAGAAACAAAAAAAAAAGAAACACCCAAGAACCCACAAAACATTTAAGCTTACAGAAAAAATAGACCTTGAGTGGAGATGTAATATGTTCTACATTGTTTTCCCATGATAAAAATACTTCCAATTATATGTAAAGTATGGCTGCTATACTTGATGACAGACCCTTCTTAAATTGTCAGCTAAGTCAATCCACTACACTTCACTTACGCCAAGTTAGCACAGTGTCTGGTTTCCTTTGGGATAGAGCGATAGGGGTCCTTACTGAATTATAAATCATGTTTTTATTTGGCCAAATATAACATGTTATTCAAAACCCTATAGATAAGCACAGGCCACACAATTAATAACAGATAACAGTTACTAAAGCAGATTACATACTAATGGCTATTTTTGGAAGCAACAGGACTTTATCTCACTCTGAAAGTGACCACTTAGATGTTCAGTGATTAATCGCTAATTTAACTGTTAAACCAAACAGTGCTTTAAATGGTTATTTTACTTCAGTACAAATAATCTTCCTGCTGGTCCTTCAGAAAAATAAACTACATCGATAATGTGGCTAGAAGCATTCAGTTGCTCTTTGTGAACGGGAAACAGGTATATGAAAATTTCTGATTCCAGTGAAACGGATCATCTCTTTTTCGAAACCATTGCTCCCAGTATACAATGTCCATTTGGTGAGCAAGCTGTAACCAGCGGAGCTCCTGTAATATTTCTTTGAAAAGCACATTTGTGGCTACTTTAGTAACAGAGAAAATAAACCCTACAGGGCATGAGCACTAATTTAATACCAGGGAGATGCATCTTGAATGACAAAATATTTGGGAGTTGTATTGCCCCAGGTGTGTTTAATGAGCTGTACCTAGAGTCTGAAAGTGGGAAAACAGTTAGAGCAAACATCATGACATAAAATGCTGTTAAGTGAATCTGCTAGACATATCTTTCAAGTGGTTTTAAAGGATCAAATTTAAGCTGTTTACTACACCCATAATAATTTCAGGGACTGGGCAACAAATTTACAGACACGAATCTATAAACTGTCAGTTCCTCTGAAGTAACTTGTTAGAAATACTTGCTACTCCTTGTAACTCTGCTGGTAAGTTTGCAGCATCTGCCTCGTGTGTGCTTTCTGATCTTAATACCTCTCCTGCTAATTGCCTTTGCAGTATCTCCCCTTGTCTTTGCTGTGCCTCACTTAGGCAGATAATTTCTCTTTGGCGGGCAGGTGGAACAGCCTGTCAGTGATAGGAGAAGGTAAAGCTGGTATCTCTAGAGCTGTCA
Source organism: Ibidorhyncha struthersii (assembly GCA_013398815.1). Taxonomy (NCBI): domain Eukaryota; kingdom Metazoa; phylum Chordata; class Aves; order Charadriiformes; family Charadriidae; genus Ibidorhyncha; species Ibidorhyncha struthersii. Next base: position 1,343,954 of record VZSZ01000867.1, on the reverse strand, counting down.
AGGTTTAGCCACAGGCTTAAGTCAAATTTGCATGAGGCTTTAAGAAGCCTGTTCAAGACAGAGAGATCTTAATTTTATTTTCTCTTACATATCTACAGCTGGATCAGCAAAAAAAAAGAAACGAAAAAATAATCGGGAATGGGGCAAGTTCCATCTGGATGAGGGAATGAACAGTAATGATGGTGGTGGAGAATATAAATTATTGCATGGAGTAAAGACAAACGGCAACAGGATATGCTGTAGAAGAACTTCAAGACACTGGGTGATAATAAAGACAAAATCAAATATAAATGAAAGTGAGGTGACACATGAGGAAAAAAAAGTATGCTGTGATTGGCTCCAAAATAGTTATCACCACTCAGGAATGAGATCTCAAGGTTGGGATTTCAGAGAAAGAGACCCAACAAACACATCAACTGTTAAGAAGTACGGGGGGAATGAATACAAAGCCCATTAGGTACAGTAACTGAAACTGAAATAAAGCAAAATAGGAAATATTACAGAAGAGGACATAGACTGTATACACTGGGATCCTGAACCAGGAAAAGATAAAGCTGGAGTGGGACAGGAAAGAAATCTAAGAAATCTGGAATGGTATGGTGCAGCTGGATATGGAGCTGCCTTCCTATACAAGCGTTAAGGGGCATCAAATCATGGTATCACACGACAGATTTGAACAGAAGATATTTCTCCACACATCTTGCTGTTAAGCTATGTTCTCCCTTCCCACAGAACTTACAACGCTTACCTCGGTTCACAAAATGACTGGACAAATGTATGGAAGAAAAATCCATTGACAGCTACTGAATATCAAGTCATCTCCTGTAATTTATAAAACAAAGTATTCTGGAGAAGTATCGCTACCTGACTATCCTATGCTCAGACACCGCCTTAAACACCTGTGTCAGGCACCACCAAGGGCGGGGGCGCATCTTAGGTCTGGGCTTAGTACAGACAAAATCAGGTTACTCGGGTAGGAATGACCCACTTGCATTCCTTCTTCAATAGTTGTGGCAGTTTAATCTCGTTTTAGACCACAGCAAGACCTGGAGCTGAACTTGCAGTAAAAAGAACAAGGAGCGTTTCTGCGACTGGAATACTGATGAACTGGAATTACGGGACACTTGCATGGTCATACAAACCCAACCCAAAATCACCACGGAACGCCATGCAACACTCTGCCCCGTGCAGGACTCTTGATGCGATACAAAAATCCTGCTGAACAAAATTAATTGTAAACCTGCAATAATTGAGGTTTAGTTGCCGCACTGTTCTCTCAGTAGAATATTTGATAGCTGTCCACAAATGAGGACGTTTATTTATGGCAAATTGTTTCAACTACCTGCCAGCTTCTTTTCCATGGATGAGGACTGCAGCACCTTACTTGGATATGCACGCTGGACATGCCTGTAATGAGAGGGTAACAGTTCAGCATAGCAAACTGCATCTAGCTTGGGGCATGGAGGGGACCTCAGACCTTTAACTGTATGGGCTGCAGTTTATAGGAGAAAAAAAAAAGTTGAAAAATACTAATTTACCTAATTAAGCTCTTGATCTGCCCTTGCCTTCTGCCTCTTTCCTGCCTCTTTGGGCCCTCCCTGCCCATATGCTCTGGCCTGGAAGCAGAAGGCTGAGGAGCTGCCAGATCCTGGGGGACTTGGGCTCTGGGACCCCCACGTCCCCTTTTCCCCTGGTGGTCTGCCAGGGCCCGGTGCACAGCCAGCCCCGGGGTTTGCCGACACCGCTGCCTGCGCATATTGCACGGGCGAATGTTTAACGCCTCCGCTGGCAGGCTGCAACGCAACCGTCGCCCACGTCCCAGCTAGCGGAAGCACCGTGGCAGCACAGGGCTTGCTATGAGAGCCCGCCAGCTCGTCCATCTGGCTGCAAGCACCGCAGGCCTGTGTCAACAAATCTGGGGGCTGTGCCCTCCGTAAAGGAGTGTCCAAACACATATTTTTTGGGGGTAAAATGTTTCCATTGTGCCAGCACCTGGGGGAATAAAAACATTTTAAAAAAAAACAAAAAACAAAAAACAAAACCCTACAAACAAAAAAATCCTTGTTCAGATCACACCTTGATTACCTCTGCTTAATTCTGACCTTCACGTTAAATATCACGAGTTGGAGACAACACAGATAAAGATACAACAGTAACAGTAACAGTTTCTATTGTGGTAATACACTATGACATCCACATAAAAATCAACCTCCTCAATTTTACATAGAGCAGAGGAAAGACAGAAAAAAAACTATAGAGGGGCCAGAAAAGAACCACAGGAGAGCCACAAGACGACCTGGGAAGTAAAAGAAATAGCTAGAAAGACAGTTTAAAATACACACGCAATTCAGCTAAACAACAGCTCATGAAGCAACTTGGAAACAGTTTTGTACGGGACAAAAGCTAATACTAAGAGAGTTGCTTTACATTAGCCCATGGATGTGCAATTAACTGAGTAAAAGACAAAGACTGAAGCTGAGCTCAGAAGTTACCTTCACAGCTTTCTTAAATTGTGAAATAATTGCTCAAGGGAAGTTGTAGCAACTCTACCAGTTTTGGGATATTTAAAAAACTACAGGGGACATGATGCTAGCAACAGCATTTTAAGAGGAATTTTTATCAGCAAGTACTTAACAAAGCATTTCCATTAATTGCTTTTAGTCTTTTATTTATTAAAACTCGAAATTACTGGGGTAGTCCAGAAAGTTAAGTTTCTGTGGTGCCTTCCCTGAAAGCAAAAATTTTTCCAAGTTTAAGTGATATTAGTGCCACAAGATTATCAATTTATTTGAGGAAATTTACATACAACGTTCAACATTTCTTAAACATCAACTGCCAAAGACACCAGTTTACCCCAGCTCTGGATTTTATTTTCTTATTGCTTGACTTCCCCATTTAGCCTTTTAAAGCTCACTTTTGTTTCAAGTCTTGTTATTTTCTTCTTCCTCTGTTGCTTTTTTATTCTAGTTTTCCTACCATTCCCTTTATCTCTGACTATTACTTTCTCTCTTTTTGTCCTCTCCTGCACATACTACTCCATTTCGTATTTTTTCATCTTTGTTGTCACACATGCCCCACCAGAATCCCCCTTTTAGATTCTCTGCTATTTTTTTTACCGATCTACCCTTTCTTTTTTCAGTTATTCTCCAGTCTTCGTGGTTCCCTTTAGCATTTTTTTTTAAATGCAATATTTGCATTTGGTTATGCAATGCAAAGCAATATCATAGCTCAAACAATTTTACACAAACACTCTTCTCCTTATGACTGTCCTTTCTTGTAGCTTCTGTTCAGATAGTATACACATTTTGTTCAATTTTGTTTAAATGCCACAAGGACAGGACTAGGAATAGCTTTGTCATTTTAAGACTCCGGAAAGCAAACTGAAAGGGAATAAAATGTTTCAGTAGGAAATAAGATGGCCTTTTAACTGTCACCTGTCAGAAAATAAAAATGAATAAAAATAGAGTCTAAAAATAGGCTTAGAGGTCAGCTGGTCAGCTACCAAGGATACTTTTTTAAAAGATGGTTATCTTTTCACTTCTAGCAGATGTATGAATAGAAGACATTTACCCTCACCCATTCCATCCTTCCACTGCACACATTTTTTTATTTTTATCCAGACTTGAGATGTATTGACAGAAAAACCCATGCTTCTTCAAAAAGGATTTTTTTTTCTCTAAACGTTTTGGTCATTAATCCTCCATAAACAGAGAATTCAGAGGTATCACGCATTTCACCCCCCTACTCAACTCTTCAACACTGTCTCTTAACCCACCAGATTTTTTTGTTGTCTTGCAGTCGTTGTGTGTACCTAAGAATTTAATACAGATGACAAGCAAAAAACATAGTCCACTTTTTTGGAGGTTTCTTTTTCCCCAGAATGGGATCAGCACATTTCTGGCTCTTCTTGAGCGCCAAAATGATATTGAGCACCAAAATGCTTGCAACAGAGGGAGGTCAGAATTTCACGAAAATACAAAATAATTTAACCTCTCCACACGGCGCAACTCTTCCTATTTCAGTGGCTTTAGTTGTATCTGCACAAAGAGATGCTGAGAGAAGCTTGGGTGGCCCCGGCTGGATGCAAGAGGCAGCCAGGAGTTGGACTCAGTGTGCCACGATGCTGTCCTTCAGCTGCTCCACCCTTCGCTCCTCTTACTTTTGCACTCTTGAGTACTAGTTCAGCTTTTTCATTTCATTTCCCTCCTCAGGATAAAGACGATGAGAGGAGAGGCTGCTGGTTCCTCTTTCATTCAAATGCTCAACCAGGATCAGTCCCCATCTCTGATTAACCAGAACTGCGTAAACTATGCAACTTTTAAAATCATAGCCCATGACAAATACTTTACATTTTTAATGCATACGGGGATAGCTAAAATAATAGCATCCTAGAAGGATAAGAGATATAATAAAAGGAGGAAAGAACAAGAACTAGTTAGTTTCTCTTCAAAAGAAAACAGAAGAAAACAAGAATCCCATATTAACACTGCTTTTCACACACTGATTATCAGCCTAATTTCTATGCCATTCTCTGATTAGTAACAGAGACAAGCATAATATTTCCAACAGATGCAGGTACATTTACTTAGCTGCTGTGCTTTAGAGGGCTCTTCATTTAACTACGAAACTAGCCTCAGGCAAGTGACTCACAAGAAATACTTCCTAATAGATGCTCAACCTTATATCTTAGCTTGTAAAATTAAGTAGCTGTCGAAACAGATTAACCAACTGTCATGCAGAAAATACATAGACACACAGTGTCACTGTGAAGACAAATTACTAAACAAATTTGATGCCTAGATAACTCTCCATTTTTAATTCAATTATTTATTCACTTCAGTGCCTTTATTTAAATGGCAAATACCAGGTTCTACTTTCTTAACACTAGCTACGAATAAGTAGTTAAGAACATTTTGTGTAAAACCCAGCTTCTCCAGCAAAGCCAAAGGTAGAAGATATGGAAGGAGTATGTCTCAAAGAAAAATATGATAAGCGCTTATAGTGCCTGGAATAAAAATAGACAACTACTATAACAGATTACTTAAAAGCATCTTTGTACAAGATCCAAGCACTTACAACAGACCTGAGTTTTTACTGTTGTCCTTGCCCATTGTATCTAACAAGCAGCAGCAATTACAGCACGGCAGAGGTAGCAAAACATTTTCCTGCTATAACCCCAAGAGCTCAATGGTCCTGAGCTGTGACACAAGTGTTGCTACGCCTATGTTTATGAGAAGGGAATTTTTCATTCACTGCTTTCTGTAGGCTACAATATTGTGTGATAATCACGCCTTGCACCATTCTTGATGGATTCGCAGACCAGAGATGACTTAGATGTTTGTTTGAACTGGAACAGTGGAAGAAAAGATGCCTCTCGTGTTCAGTGAAGCTAGGGACTTAGTATGTAACATTTTTGCACACATAATTACGTCAAAGCTGGGTAAACTTATGAACTAAAGCCTTTAAATAGAGCTTCTAAGGCTCTAAAAGTCCTATTAATGGCTTGCTCTGTTTTTTTTTTTTAAACAAGCTCTTCAGAAAATGCATACAAAGTTTTCAGCAAAATCTGAAGATAGGACACGTTTTTACAAAGGAATAGAATTTTCTGAAATGACCATTTAGTTTCAAAACCAGTCTAAGATGACCTAAGTCATAAGGCGACATACTTCTGGAATAATAAGACAGACACCGCCACCACTGCTCCCCGCCCCCCCCACCCCATTTCTATGAAATTTTGATTCTGTTCTCCAAATCCATGCCCCAAATAATGCATTCCTGTCTTTTATGCAAGGAAGAGTCACTGATTCTTCTTATGTCCAGCAAGTTTCAGAATGTTTTCTTCTAAATTTCTTGTAAATTTGAAGTGGCCAAATGATGCTGGAGCTGGAAGTGTCCTTGATGCTATCTTGAGAAATGTATTCAAAGTGAAAGAGAAGCTGGTGGAGACTGTACTGCTTTCTGGACTTATCAGCCTTGTATGTTATCAAGGAAATATATGCTGCAAAAATTCCCTTGTTTAATATCTTTAATATGAAAGCATTGTGATAGATTCTGAAAATACGTTCCAGGTCGAGATCAACAGCAGTCCCAGAAGAAATAAATATTAAAATCCAATAAAATTACTCTAGGTAGCAATATATGACTGGCTGACTCTGTGCTTATTTACCTATATATTTGAGCTGTTTCTACATTTAAAGAATAGAGACAGAACTGGTAAAGACTTTTTTCTTTTGTGTTCTGCTGAACTAGTGAAATCACTCAAGGTTAATACAATTACATGATGGATAAAGTTCTTGATGGATGGGGCTGCAGTGGCACTGAAAAATCTGGTGCTCATTCTATTAAGAGATATTTCTGCATTCAACACAATTAAGGGAGGTACAGATGTGCATACGGTAGTAGCTGCAAGAAGAAATGGCTTCATACATTTGTAAGCCACTATGAAAGACAGTTGAATGGAGACAAATACTGGTAGAGAGATCATCTTTCTTCTTATGATGAAGGTCAACTCAAGGGACCTCTGTGATAACGTATTTAAGAAGGGGAAAAAACCCTGCATGGCAGCAGCCAGAAGAGAGAGTGAGAATATGTGAAAGCAACAACTCAGCGGACACCAAGGTCAGTGAAGGAGGGGGAGGAGGTGCTCCAGGCGCAGAGCAGAGATTCCCCTGCAGCCTGTGGTGAAGACCATGGTGAGGCAGGCTGGCCCTCTGCAGTCCATGGAGGTCCATGGTGGAGCAGATATCCACCTGCAGCCATGGAGAACTCCACTCGGGAGCAGATGGATGCGCCTGATGGAGGTGGTGACTGCGATGGAAGCCTGTGTTGGAGCAAGCTCCTGGCAGGACCTGTGACGCCATTGGGGGACTCACACTGGAGCAGTCTGTTCCTGAAGGACTGCACCCCACGGAAGGACTCACGTTGGAGAAGTTTGCGGAGAACTGTCTCCTGTGGGAGGGTCCCCATGCTGGAGCAGGAGAAGAGTGTGAGGAAGAAGGAGCAGCAGAGAAAGTGTGATGAACCGACCACAAGCCCCATTCCCCATCCCCCTGCGCTACTCGGGGGGAAGAGGGAGAGAAAAATCAGGAGTGAAGTTGAGCCTGGGAAGAAGGGAAGGGTGGGGGGAAGGTGTTTTAAGATTTAGTTTTTCATTTCTCATTACCCTACTCTGATTGGATTGGTAATAAATTAAATTAATTTCACTGAGTTGAGTCTGGTTTGCCCATGATGGTAATTGGTGAGTGATCTCCCTGTTCTTATCTCGACTCATGAGCCTTTCATTATATTTTCACTCCCCTCCTCAGCTGGACAGGGTAGAGATAGAGGGGCTTTGGTGGGCACCTGGTGTCCAGCCAGGGTCAACCCACCACAATGTCAGAGCTGTGAAATCCAGGAATGTCCCTGGGGTGGCATTTGCCTGTGAATTTCCTCCCTATTGAAAGCAACTTGAAAGAAGGCATGAAGGATGGGGCAGCGCGGGCTGCAGGGACCAGTGCATACCATGGAATGAACCTACCCACAGGCTGGAACAAGACTCCTGGGATGCTGCAGGCACACCTCTTTAAGAACTTTTAAAGACAATGTAAAGGTAAATGGTGCCTTTTGGCTTGAACTTATTACTTGAGCTATAAGTCAAATAAGCATTTTAAAAAATAAGCTTTTATCTTTTTTTCCAGAGAAATCTACAAGCCATAGGAGTAATGTTTACAAACACCAGGAGCAATGTTAGAAACAAAGATACGTTCCAAAACAACGCAGAAGACCTTTCACTATGCTGTTTGCAGCTCTATTACTGGCTCATTGTGCAAGTGTGAATTTTCCTAGAACCAGATCAGACACAGAAACAAAACAGAAGTTGTTGATGGCATTGTTTGGTTTTCCTCTACATTTGCTACCCTTTTATTTACAGAAGTCAAAACAAGAAAAATATTGGTAAATGTACCAGCCCAGCATGGGGCATTTACACCAGCTCTTCCTCACGTTAATTCTCCAATGTCTTAATATTACTGTGTTCAAATTGAAGCTTTGCATTTGACTCCCCCTCTTCCCAAAGCCTGTAGCATCACAATCACTGGAAACTCATCTTTCCATCAAACCTGGCTTAAGTCGGACAACTGCTTTTGAAGTTATATCACCTGCATCCCACCACCTGCATTCAGAGACAGTGTGACTGCAAGAGTCTCATTTCCCCAGGAGACATGAATGGAAATGAGCTACTAATGCGCATTAACATTTTAGCACAAAAAATAACAAATTTTCAGAAAACCCCTGAAGGCCTGAGGAAAAAAAAATAAGTGTTTTTTCTCATGCAAATAGCATTGGCAAATCCACAGTACTACATACTCTCTGCCTGGAAGTCTTTGTCAGCAATTGTAGCTTCACAAAACAACAGACTAAGACTCCTACCCCACCACAATTGTGGACTACATATATTTTTACTGATTTTTTGTTTGTTTGTTTGTTTTTCTATGCCCTTTAATAATGTGTGGGGAGCCATTAAAACGGATGGCAGCTTTCCCTCATAACAATAATTGTCGCGTTCTTCTGCTAATAGCAAGCACCCGTGGAAATTAACCTGTTGATACAACTTTTATAAAAAGAACTCCACCCTGCTTTCCTAAATTACAGAAGAATTATGCCTACTTGGTGTTTTTTCCTTGGTGTCTCTTATCACAGGTCACAGGTCTTCAGTGTAATACAATGACAACCTCTGACAGAAATTTACATTTAAACCTGTAAATTTTGTCTACATTGACCGAGCAAACATATCTTGCTAGATGAAAGGGAAAAAGCAAAAGGAAATTTTCAGTTAAGCAGAATTTTCTTATTCTTTACTGTAATGGCACAAGGAGATTTATCAAAAGAGGATTTTCATAGCATCATCAACTCCAGTATGCAAAACATAATTACTCTTTACATATGAACAGCTCAGAATTAAGAATTGTGTTCTTATTTACCTCTGGCCATTGAAAAAGACACCTGCTCAAATTTGTCATCAGGTGACCATTATAAATAATTTGGCAAACGCACATATTGAAGTTTTCAGAACACTATGGCATTTTAACAAGCAGATCCCATTACAGAACATATTACTTCCCCACTTTCATTTTGTAAGAGCACTGATGATCTTAATGTTCATCCTTGAAAGGAAAAATAAATATTTATCACATTTACTGAGGAAATTTGTGGTTATGGCTATTAGGAGGACTTTTCCAAAGTACAAGTATCATTCTGGGTCTCATCCAAGAAGGCTTCCAACTCAACAAATGATCATAATAATCAATGCTTTACGTTTGGACAAATCAGAAAGTACGCATTAGCTATAAATCCATGTAGGTAACACTAGGAGAAGAGTTTCCAAGGGGATGTATTAAATTTTAAAGCAGATTCTCTTCCTTTAATAGGCTAAACATACGCCTATTTAAAGGGACTGTTTAACAAACAGAGGAAAAAATGCATGTAAGGCAGCAATAGGACCAAGACGTCCAAGTACAGAGATACTAGACAATATATTCACATTATTGCTTTGACTCCAACGGGAGAATAAGCCAGGTTTGCTAGCTTCACTACAGAGTTTGTGAAAGCTACCACCGTTTCGTGCAGGTATCTATTTTGAGTTGCTATGAACCGAGAGCTGAATTTTATTACTTAAATCTCCGTAATGAAGAAAGAAGTATGTTGAATATCCTGCTCTCGTGCTGATCAGCACTGTGAGCCAGAGCCTTCTCAGCAAAAAGGCATGAATATTACTGCTGCTGAGTCTTTCCTGTATTTTATCTGGCTCTGGAGAGAGAGAGCTATGTAAAGATATATAGCAGCAACCTTTCCAATCTGCGAGACACCATTTATCACCCATTCAGATGAGTTCCAACACTTGAAGAGACCACAAGGTGTTTTATAACTGGCGGTACCAAGTAGGGAGAAAAAAAAAAAAAGGACATCAAGTTGACTTTCAACGCACGAGGATATTCCAGGGGCAGGCTTTTCTCTGTAAGCCTTGGTGAGAGTTGTCTTCTTGGTACTGCTATCTAGTCCAAGAGAGATGATGATTTTTCTCAGCTGCAATGGGCTAATATATATCTTCCAATTTCCTCATGCAAAGCCTGCCAGGCACACTGACTATCATAGCGGGAACAAAGCAGTTATTCATGAGAGATGACAATGGTCTTTTGAGATTCAGGGGATATTACACCTTCTCTATTAGATACCCAGTTCCCAAATTATTTCATTTCAATATTCCTGATAACACGTGGCTAAGGATCATTTGTCAGCTAAATAGATAAATCCCTTAAAAACGGATGAAATTTAGGATCTTGACTTCTGCCAGTAGGGTAATATGATGCAGTATGGAGGAATTACTGGAGAGGATTAACATTAACACCAATTCACTGAAGCATACTTGTAAATGAAATTACGATTCCCATATGGTTTCCCTAAAAGCTATAGTTTTGTTTCTGACATAGACATGTCCTTAATGACAAGCTTCAGTTAACATCCTTCCAACATCAGCTTCTACTAAAACAGACTGCAAATTCCATCCAGGCTTTCTAGTACAGCACTTACTACACCAGGTCTGTTTTTTACCACAAATCATGACATTGCATGAAAGAGCATACAGTTATTTTTCTGTCTCTGGAGAGAATGATCATCATCAGCAGCACACGTTTCCACCTCCTGTATTTTTAAACATTGATTTTGATATTTCTATAACGTGAAGAGACTTTTGCCTATTTAGAAATATTTTTTCAGATCAAATGAAAGTTATTTACATTGGGCAAAGAAAAGCTAACACCCTAAATTAATAACACCACCTGTGTACCACAGGAGGTGTGGGCAGTGAGTGGGGATTTAACAACAGCACCTCCTTTGGAGGTATTTAGAGATGGCATCCTGGTTTGCTTTTCATGCCTTTATTCAAAGACTCTCAAAGGTCCTACGTTGTTGTGATCCGACATCCATGTTGCATGGCTTCTACTCCCCTGGCATCTTTGTAGCAAGATTCTTGTACAGCTCCACAATTTTCCCCCACTGGACAATGCCTATTTCCCTGCTTTTGTCCAAAGCTATAGTCAGCTGTCTATTCCCACACCGCAAGCTCCTGGCTAACTGCAAGGACTAACTCCAGGAAGGGCGGGTTAGGAGCCATGCAGCTTGCTCTAAGGTCTGGAGTTATTCCAGAAACCACTTGCAAAGTGATACTCCCTCTTGGTTTGCTTTGGGGACTGCTTCAGACTTGCCACTCANGAAGGCTCACAAACAACTCTGATTGATTGATTCTGGTTAGCCTCAAGCCTTCTGCAAATTTTTTTGCTCTGGCACTAAGAGCTGGGATTTGCCAGAGCATCTAATTTCATTGCCTATATATCATTTTCAAAGATAAACCTCTGCAATGGAAAAGGGGACGTGGAAGACCATGCACAACATGCCAACACAGCTGTGTCTCACTCCTACTGAAGTGGTTTGGTTTCTTTATTTAAAAAGAGTAGAAATCATAAATTGAGCACCAGTGTTGGACCACTTGTGAAAGCAAGGCCACAAGGGTACATGATGTTTCAGGCTTTTATCTTCATTGGTATTAGGCTGATGCCAAAAGTTTGGTTTTGAAGGGTTTTTTTAGTGTACAGACATGGAAGCTGAAGCTACAGCTTTGATTTGCAGTCTGGGAAGGGTTAACATGAAAAAGCACACACACCTCCAAGTTAAAAACAAGGAAGAAACCCTTTTCAGACAGTTGTGTAAATCATGAGTACAAATACCAGGACTGATAAATTTCGTAGCCTAACAAAACATAGGGAGGAGTATGTGTGTCTGGGAGATGGGAGCAGAGAGGAGGGTAAACTAGTAAATATGTTGCAACCAAGAGGCCACTTCTTTTTCTGTATGGGGTCTTCTCCCTTTACCCATGGGAAGAGAGGAGCAGGAATAAAAAAACTGTAATCCGCAGCAGCTATGCTACTGATAGAGATACAAGGGCACAGAAACTCACAGTGGTACTGGTACTTTGTGGAAGCAACCAGATACATTTTAGTTTTTCATGAGTGACAAGAAAGCCTTTTTCTTCCAGTTCCAGCAACATGAACAGAAGTGGCTATAGCTCTTCTGGGGCAGCTATACTCATAGTCCTCTTAAGGACACATTCACAGTACTTGAAATTCCACCTGGAGGAATAACTACTCATACATAAATGTTGCCATTTAATCCCCCACTTCAGATAGGTGGCTTTTCTCCCTGAAGAAGAAAACAAACAAAAAAAAGAAAAAAAATATTTGAGTATGTACCTCTTGGGAAATCAGCTTAGATCTGTGCCTTGTTCTTTCTTCTTTAGTCTCCATCATTCATTGGGAGGGCAGAAGGGTAACTGAAGGCCAAAAGATTATCCCTCCCTACCGGATTGCAAAAGTAAGAAAAACCAGGGCCAAGAGATTATCTTTTAGACCCCATGCCCTCTTTATATACTTTGGGGAATCCATCCCTATGATTCGCTTGTGGAAAAATGAACAAAACTGAACTCAGACATTTCCAGGTGTCTACAGATGTCTCGGCTTTCCAGCAAACAGGACTTCCTCTTCCTCTGAACTCCCTTTGGTCCCAGGAAATGGTTCAAAATCAAGACCTGAAACCTCGGATCAGTGTTGCCCCTGAAGGGCTGAGACAGCAGGACAGATCTCCTGAGAAGCCCGGTGTGAAGAAGGAAGGCAGCCCTAAACTCTGTGAGTTCATGCTCAAGCTTCAGTACAGAAAGTTGAGTTTATCAACCAGATGAATGACTGCCATGACAGCTGTAAGGACACGGGTGTCTCTTCACTGTCCCACTGGCAGTAATCTGTTCAGGGAAAGGAAGCAGGAGATGCGGAACCTCTCACACCTGGATCAACAACTACAATTTTGTGTGCTGTTTCTTCTGGCCAAAGCAACTCGGCGTGGTATGAAAAGCTACTCAGCAACACAAGGAAGAATGACTGAAGTAGGTATTTTTGCTTTTTCTTCTGGCTTTGTCCTCCATTTGAAACCAGTACTGCCAGTATCAAGGCAGAAAGACTCAGCAAAAAGCAAAAGCTAGACTTGGATGACTACTCTAAATTATTATTCAAGAAGTGTTAAGTGAGAAGCTTTTGGAGCTGTTCCACTGAGTGTTTACAAAGCAACAAAGCATGGAGAGAGCCTTCATCAACACTTTCCTAATGGCAGTGATTGATGGTTCTGATCCATCTTTGTCTCTGCTGTCACTGCTCACACTGCATCATTCCAACCATGAAGTATGGTAAATTGTTCCTTTTAAACAGACTGTAAACCTTCATCCACCAAAGAACAGCATGAGTTACCTAAGATTACAGGTTTTATACAAATACTAAGCAAAATATACACTATATGCATCAAGCTATGCTGAAAGGAACCAGGGTAGTTCAACTACAGTAATTACCTCTCCAATGGCTCTGAGGCCAAAAGGTCCCCTACTTTTACACTACTTGAACACTCTCTAAGCTTCCACAAAAGCTATACTATTTCCCTTTAATGAATTCAAATATCATAGGAAAGAATGCCCACTTCACTGTGAGATGATTTTAAAGGAAGCTTTGTTAACTTGTTCAGAATTGGGAATATAATGTTGCCTATCATATACTTTTACCCTGAATATCATAAGAACATAAGAAGTGCTCTGGCTCATTACAGATGGTCTTACAAAGGTCCACCTAGCCTAAGGTCCTGTCTCCAACAGGCACCAAGACAGGATACAGAAATAACGATGTGAAAATAGTGTAACACTGTACTTGTTCAGCACACTCTACATTTCAAAACAGTTTGCAACTGAGGGAATTCCTGACCCACAGCTCATATCCCTTTTAACCCTTGTAAATAAGTACCCACAACATCCTGTGATGAGTGGTATCTCTTAGCAAACATGCACTATGAATAGCGACTTAAAAAAAAAAAAAAACAAACCAAAACCCAAGTCTGCCACCAGCTAATATGTGAAGTCAATGCACAGAACACTTATATCAGCCTTTCTAGAGCCCCATAAATGCTTTGTCATTGTGTTCCTCAGTGGTCCTTGCCTTTGTAAGGTGAAAGTCAGGAACAGCCCGTTACTACCTAGCACAACTATTTCAACATGTTAAATTTTTGAACGCATCTGGTACATATCACATTTCCAGAGCCAAAACAAAAATAGTTAAGAGGAGTGATGCAATTTTATCTACCAACTCTTATAAATAAAATTAGAATATCAAATTACCCAAGCTTGGAACAAATGACTTATCTCTTTCCCAAGAACTGCCACGTGTTACAACAATGAAGGCTGACAAAATATAGTGATGAAAAATCAGAAGAGATCTGTATGCACAAACTAAGATCCATCCACTGCCATGCTGGAAACGCTCATTCTAATATCTGCACCAAAGACTGGAACTGTAAGAGTCAATCATCCTGCTCATGATACAGGCTCCTCTGGAAAAAAAACACCATCCTTAGGGCTCTCAGCCATATTATGCAGCCTTTGTATAGTCTGCTCTAAGCAATAAAGCAGATCATGGTCTCAGTGGAGCACAACATCCTTGTCCCGAGGGCTGAGAGGGATTCTGCAGGGGCAAAAAGCCCTTGAAGAAGAAGCAGACTAGGTAGCTGAAATGCTACCTTCCCCCACAGCCCAACATCTAATCTCTTCATGGGCTTTTATAATCTGATATGGTTTCCTCTGAGGTATAAAATCTCTTTAGGATGAAAGGAGTGAGGGCTGAGAACTCCAGGAACAAGCAGAGGCCATTTGGGGCAACTGTCTCAAAAAGCGAGACGGGGATTTGGGCACCTGACTGCCTGCCAGGGAGCAGCAAGAGCAGGGCTGCTCCAGGAGGGCAGGTGAGCCAGGAGCCACGGCGGCCAGCATCTCCCTGGGCCCATGAGCCCAGGGTGCAGGTAGGGGTCCCCTGTAAGCCTGACCAGGGCCACTCAGGGCCATCGTGCATGCAGTGCTCTGACACTGTCTTCATTTTGAGGCAAGAACATAGAACTTGAGCCATCCCACAAGACAAACTCATCCTCAACTGCCTGTATCAGGAATAGTGTGGTGAGCAGGACTCGGGAAGTGATCATCCCCCTGTACTCGGCACTGGTGAGACCCCACCTCCAGTATTGTGTTCAGTTCTGGGCCCCTCACTACAAGAAAGACATTGAGGTGCTGGAGCGTGTCCAGAGAAGGGCAACGAAGCTGGTGAAGGGTCTGGGGGACAAGTCTGATGAGGAACGACTGAGGGAACTGGGGCTGTTTAGCCTGGAGAAGAGGAGGCTGAGGGGAGACCTTAGCACTCTCTACAAGTACCTGAAAGGAGGGTGTAGAGAGATGGGGACTGACCTCTTCTCCCTAGTGACAAGTGAGAGGGCGAGAGGAAATGGGTTCAAGTTAAGCCAGAGGAGGTTTAGGTTGGATATTAGGAGAAATTTTTTCACTGAAAGGGTTATCCAGCATTGGAATAGGCTGCCCAGGGAGGTGGTGGATTCACCATCCCTGGAGGTGTTTAAAAAAAGGGTAGACGTGGTACTTGGGGATATGGTTTAGAAGTGGTTTTGTCAGGTTAGGTTAATGGTTGGACTCGATGATCTTAAAGGTCCCTTCCAACCTTAACGATTCTATGATTCTCCAATTCTTCCATGTGAGGAAGAAACTGGGCTTGAGCTCCCAAGGACAGGGAAATTAGCTGAATGGTCTCTGAATGAGCACAAGACCAAAGGAACTCACAGCCAGCAGGACAGCCCCCTGTCAGCTACCAACGCAAAAGGACTGCACACAGCCAAATCTCACATCAGTCACCATTCTGTAATTAGAATATTTTAGCCAAACAAGGCAGTTCTTAAACTCTGTTCCCAGTGGGATTCAAAAGGAAATTATGGCCATCAGTTCAGTGTGCCAGCAAGGAGACCACAGTCAAACTTCACTATCACACAAACAGTTTAGGGCCACAATACAGTGGAGTGAGATGGGATAATGAAATAACTAGATGAAAAAGTGACAGATCTCTCCAGTGATGAGAAGGACATCAGTAAGAGAATAACAATTAAAAAGCTACTCTCTTTGCAAGTCAAACTAGTAACAAAATATATTTGGAATACATTTAGAACTGGAAAGGTCAGTTTTGATATCTTTTTGAACTAGCTGTTGACATTATTATATTGGAAGTATTAGACTACGTAATTGACGTGGTTTAGGCAGGTTTGTTTTTTTTTAATCTAGTCAATTTATTTTCACTACTCTTGTCTTACATTTTGCACAATAACATGATTTATGGACTGGGGTTTTTTTGGTAGACAACCTGAGAGACATAAAGCAGACTTCCATTAAGTGACCCTTGGGATGCCCCAGCTCTTCAGATCACAGATTTTCATCTCTCAGATCAAATCCCCCCAGCCAGTTTCTGCCTTGTAGCCCAGTGAGGCCAGACAACTTTCCTAAACCAGGTTTTCAGACACTGTTGTTTTGTTTTCCTGTTGCTTAGGAAGAATGCGTAGAGTGCATCTGATGGCCTGTTCTGTGCAATAAATGCCAGACAAGATACCATGCTACTTAAGCAAAGCAATATTCAGGAAAAGACTAACCAGGGCTTTTGATAATACAAGCTCTTTGAGTCTATGAGACGAATCACAGAGTTCATTAAAGCCAGCCAGAATGCTTCCAGTAATTCCATGTCTTCGGTTTTTGGAGACACTATGGAGCTCCTAATAGGAACAGGTACTAATTTAAAATGGCTAGATTAAGGGTTTTTTTCCCCTGTTGCTTTAGCCAGTGTTTTTACCTTTAGAAATTAGTGATGTACACAGACTAGAATGATGCTGTTAAGACAAATATACAGTTTAAGGAGATATCAGAAATTATCTAAAGGTTGCAATTAAACCTTTTGCAAATAAGCATTCATACCTGAAAAGGTACCATAACGCATTCTTCGACTTGCAGTATAACATGAAGTGAATAGGCTTAGCAGCCAGCTCTTCTGAGAGAGCAAGAGCGCATAAACCACTTCTATCCAAACTCAGCACAGTTGGAATCCAGCTGTGCGCTCTCTTACTTGAGCAGCAAAAAGCAAATCTCCAGTCCACCTACACCACAGCCATTGCCAGAGCTACCGAAGGGACTACAGCCATATATCTACACAAGATGGCTCATTTAGATGTCTTCTAAAGTCTGCTCTTCTCTGAAATGTTACAGTACAATGTTATGAGAGTCTATAATTGCTTTGGAGAGAAGAGACAGTTATAAGACTGTGCTTATTTGTAAGCCAGCGGGCACGTTTACTGTCAATAATTTCTGTAACGGGTAAAATGATGTTGTACAGAGTTGGCTTCAGTTCCTAAAACTCATCTTAAGCTTTTGTGCTGCACGGTTTGCAAGTGTTGGGACAGCTAATGGCTGTGTCTTTCCCAGCGTTAATGCTGCCCGTTACGTTACATTTCTGGTAGCACTGGCAGAAATCAAGTTGTCAGTTAGCAAATGTAGCGCCTGAGTGCACTCAGGGACCTTAATGCCCCTGCCTGCCCTGGGGCTCCCCCACCCTGCCCATGGCCCAGGGCCCCATCCCAGCCCCCGTGGCCGTCACTCCCTGACCCAGAGGGGCTGTAGGATATATCTCCAGCCCTGCCCGACCATGAGCCCCATCAAGCCAGGCACCCCTGTCCTGGCCCACCCCTGTCCCCACAACCTTGCCCGTCCACCCAGGGCTGGGTCTGACCCAGGCTCCTGTCACCAGACCTGATCCTGACCCCCACCCACAGGTCCCAGGTCCCTGATCCCAGGGAACAGGGGGACAGTAAGTGCTGCAGCTCTTCTATATACTACATGGTGAAATTTCTAATTCACACGTGAAGAACATCATGTTTGAACGTGGCAGCCCAGAACTAGAAGTTCACATCTGAAACAGAGACCATCTGATTTCTCTCATCTTCAGTCACCCCATGGGTGAAAAAGAAATGGCAACAGCTTCCTACTAGCCAAAAAGAGCATCAGGAAATGACCTGATCTGCTTCCAAACAATTTTGTTTGCCAACAAGCAAGAATGCTCCAAACCAACTGCTAAATTTAGGAGTTATATGTTGTAGGATGCTGTGATTGATTATTTGTCGTTTTCTCTGTTCACCTCACCAACAAGCAACCCCCCATGTTGTGTATTATTTTACTGTTTTAGTATAGCACTCTACTTTGTAAAAAAAGAAAAAAAAACCAAAAACAGTAGCTGATTATGTTTCATCAATACTTTTAAAATAATAAATCTTGCAACACATACTAAAAAAAAGCATTCATGAGAGCTCACCACCAAGGTAGAAACTGCCCAGACTCTTTACCAAGATGACTCTAGAAACAGCTACTCATAAAAGAAAGGTTTTAAGTGAAGAGGGTCGTTAGTATCAGTATCGTAGAGTAACAAGTTTTACTCATTCCTTTAATCCTAAAGGAATTTTAATTACATTTGAATAAAACATTTTCTAGACTAAAACAATTACTTGCAGTATCACCTCCTTCTTTTACACACCATGCAGTCAGTTATGGTGGGAACGGCTCTACTATTATTCTAGCAGAGAAGTGAAGAAATCTTGAGTCTAAGAAAAGATTAACATGCTTAATTTCATTCTTTGCATTTAAAGTAATATTTTTAAAATGAGGTGTCCAACAGATATCTCTTTTATCTACCTTCTTCATTTACATTTTCCCTTTTAAAAATGCAGCATTAAGCTCCCAAAGAGGGGGAGAAAAAAAAAATAAATAATTACTAACCTGAGCACGATCACAGAAAGGGAAGGATCTGAACAGGAGTCCTCAAATACCGCTCAAGAAATTTTTCTGCACTGGCAAGGTCATTGCTGTTTCATGGCTGGGACTCTGCTGACTGGACATTGCTAAAACCATCCAGTAGCAGGCTGGTCTTCTGAGGAAAACAAACACTTAAAAAATACCAGGTCCACTGAGCACATTTTCTCTTTTGATCTGTTTAGGATTTTAGCTTAAGTTCTCATAAATGAAGTGTAATGCAGTCTCTTCTGCTTTCTCTCTCCTCCCAGATTTTTTTTTTTTCCAGTGAAAATCAATGCTCATGACAGCTGCAGGATGAAAACTTCGGAGACTAAAGGCCTCTAATTATCTAGAAAAGCACAAAAATCTATCCTCCCCCATTCAACCCCAGGAACGTTTCAACTCCTCAGTGCAAGGATCACCTCCCTAGGAAAGGAAAAAAGAAATCAGTTTGACCTCAAGCTTTCTGCCAAGCCTCTCCCAGTGATGCTAATTATTGCCAAACCTGACAAATCTTCTCATGGCAGTGTCACCTTGCTCTTAGAAAATACACTGAGAGCCAAGTCACAGGAAAGTGGTCATTGCAATGAACAGCTCATTCAGCAAGGGCCTGGGTACAATACAGTATAAAAATCACTTTGTCCTGAACTAAAACCAGCAACAGAGTATTTTAAAGCTCAGATTGATCTTTTCCTCCCCCACCCCACCAGCACAAAGGATTGCTACTGACTGAGAGAGAAAAATTGCTTAACAAAAAGCAAGGAAGCATTCTACAACAAAAGACTCCCCAGACCAGAAGTACAGAAATGTTATCAAGTTTTATCCTCTGGTGGGATCTGAAACTCAAATGCAGAGCTTTAAAAATACATATTGACTATCATAAAATGAAATACCAAACCTAGGCATTTTGATTTTAAATTATTTCACTCAAGTTAGACCAGAATAGAAATCATCTGAGAAAGCTCCATTGAAAAAACACATGCATTGACTTCAGCTGCTGCTAACTCAATTCCAAAGTTTTAAATATGCATATCTACTATAATAACTTAAAATTGACAGTTTCCAGGAATTTCTCACACTTCAGACAAATGCCTGCTATTTAAACGTGTAGCCAGATGCAGTCACCAGGACTGCTATGAAACCTTCTCAGGACAGGGGGAGAAGGGAGCTAAATTTACTGTATTGATCTTTAGATAAGCAAATTGTATAATAGATTTCTACCAGTGTTATGATAGAATAAAGCTGTAATTTAGATGCACAAACTGATGCAAACTCATGCATTGCTGTGATATACTTGGTTAGTGTACCTGTTGGCAAAGTACCTTCAACTTAATTAGGGTAATGATGACTCAAGTTTCCAGTTCTACCTGTCTAGCTTATATATCATTATGAAAACAAAACACAGAAGTTTGTATGGAAACAACCAAAAGAAAAGTGATAACATAGCACGTATGAGGCTTTTCATTACCAACAGAGAACGGTTAAAGCCTAAATCACTAAACAATTCAAATTTTATTATTTTTAAATGAAGGGGTAAACCTGAACTTTGATCAGAGGCAAAGCAGTGCTATTAGATTAGCAACTGATGAGTTGCACCTTCAGTTTTACCACTCATTTAACAATACTTCACTGAAGATTTTAACCTGGATTTGTGTCAAAGTCTTAACCTTCACAGTGACTTCTCCTCCCCCTGACCCATCCAGGCTTAGAGATGCTATCAATTCATTGAGTCTACCTTAGAAATCACTTCTCACTTCAATCAAGGCTGGGAGCCGTCTACTTTGAAGGGAAGATACTGGCACAAATCACTAGTATTCAGAGGCTGTACAATACCTTTCCTAAAATTCCTCTCATCTCCCCAGGGACAAGTACTGCAGCAGACAATAGATTAACTAATCCTAAAGCATTAACACACCCCAAAAAAGAAAGAAAACCACAAAAAAAATCAAAACAAAAAAAAACAAACCCCCAAACCCCCACCAAAAAAGCAACCAAAGCAGAAGCCCGTCCCTACACACAGATGCAGACCAGTGCTGTGCCTTTACACCACCACAGCTTTACAAGTGCTCCAGCATTAATCTAATACCCATAGCTAACGCCAAAACATTCAAACAAAAACCATACATGTACAGCACAGAAATGCTTTTGTTGCAATGTATACTAAAAACAAAGCATACACAACAGAAAGACAAATTCAGTATTTTTTTCTGCATTACCAAAGTTCTAAATAGGAGTTAGTAAGTCTACGAGTAACCTTGAAGACTCGCAGGAAGATAACACAATGCTATTATTCAGATTTTACACACAGGTGAAAATATATTTAATACTCAGTATTTTAAGCAGTGTAGACCTTGGATGGGCTGACCAATTTCACAGTTGAGAGCCATCTGCAGTGATTTGTACTCCCAGCACAGACTCAAACTATCTCTGATCATCAATTACCTGGGTAAGGAAAACATATTTAGAATAAGAATTATTTTTTTTTCCTAGGTTTGCCTTGAGTCATTTTAAGGCACAATTTCACAGTCTATATACATTGATAGGTACTGATTCACTCTTGAATCACCAGTTTAACAGAGAACAGTGTTTGGAACAGAGCTGCAACACAGAACATATAGAAGCTCAATGGGTATAGGGCTGTAAAAGCGTGAGGGCATAATAAGTTATAAAAACATGGTAGCCTACAGCAACTTCAGCTGTATCTTAAAATACATTCAAAAACTTATAGAACGTCTTAATTAAGAGATAGCCTTCCATGTGTATGCACTATGATGTCATTCTTAACTGTACAAGCATATACAAACTCTTCTGCAAGACCTTTGCCCAGTTTGAGGCAAAAAGATGGAAGGCAACGCTCATTCAATTAACAGACACTTAAAATCTGGCTTTCTCCTCAGTGTTCAGTGCATGACCATATGCTTTAGTTTAGCATACTCCATTCAAACATGCTCTGCAAACAGAATGATTAAATTTTCCTGTGGAATTTTTCTAGTTTTCCTTGATATAATATCTAACATCATCATAAATATTAGTTTATTTTCACAAGACTCCTTATAGGAAGGGAATCATATTATCTGCACTTGTCAGATGAAGAAATGTAAGACAGAAAGAGCTTAAAATAGCACATATTTAGTGATTCGGTGCCCAGTTAGCAAAGAAAATAATCTGATACTTTCTAGAACTCTTCATATTACTTGGGCTGTACATATCCAAAGTATTAAACTTCTCTGTCAGTTTTGAGTGCTCAGTATGCCTGTAACTGAGATCCCAGCTTCCCCTTTCTGTGAAAAATCAGGTTTAAACAGGTTGATTAACACAATATAGGAGTTCTGTGGCACAGGCATATAACCCAGCCTTTCAGAGCGTCACTGAGCTGCTTCAAAACACAGTCCCTTCTCTTCCTATCTTCCTGCTTGATTCACTCAATACCTTCCAGTTTCTGTATTAAATGAAGCAGCGTTACAAAAATCATCCACGGTGAATCACAGGAACCCTGAATTTCATGGTTTTCTATAGAGAATTCTTTTTCCAGCAATTTTGGCCTTCCCTGACTTTAACTGTTCTCAGTTCCTCAACTTCCTCCTCTCCCAATATGCAGGATCCCTTCTGCCTAAATCCCCTCCATCCTCTCCACTGATGCCTCTAGTGGCGTCATAGCAAAAAAGAAAGTGGGCAACCCACCTGCTTGGCATTTTGGGCAAAAGAGAAGATTAACACTGTACTGCATATGTTAGAATTAAGAAGATGACCATGAAGGTTTTATTGCAAGTGTACCAACATCTACACATACACAGGCTTCTGCTGGCAGGCAAGCACAGCTCGCTGTCACCACCACCTTGACACTGGGCCACTCTGCAGCCAGAAACTCCAGATTCACTCCCCTACAAGACAACACAAGAGCATCTGGACTTGTGTTGGTGGCCAGCAGCACTCCCTGCTCTGAAGCAGTGGCGGGGTTGGTCACCAACTGCCTGTATAACATGGAAAGCATAAGCAGCCTGGGGATTTCAGGACAGGTGTCCCCTTCCTCACCAGAATGCCCTGACCTCGCACCCGGAGTTGCACAGCAGCCAGCTTCAACAGCCAGCTGGAGGAATAGGCATGATGCTCCTCACCCTGACAAGGTAACCCACAGCTTTGTGGTCAGAAATACTTGTTTGAATCCCTTTATATGGGAAGCTTTGATCAATCAGCTGATATAAACACTGAAGGACACTGGCACCTCCTGCTCATCTGTACCATTTCTAACCGTGTTCATCATGTCTACCTTGAGGAGTCGATTTGGAGCTCTGCAGCCTGCAGCAATCTCCTGCTGTCCATTTTGGAGAGGAGCAGAGATTTCAAACGCTTCCTCAGGCCTGGGACCCAGCAAACAGAAAACAACAAACAGTTCCTCAGCTCTGGACTCAGCTTTCCAGATCAGCAACCAAAGCTGCTTCATTCTCCTCCAGGACCACCAAGGGAGCTTGGGGAAAAGACCGTGTTTGGGATTATGCTTTGTTGGGGAGTTGTCCTGAATTTAAGCTATGTATGAACTATAGAATAATTTAGCTTGGAAAAGACCTTTAAGATCATCAAGTCCAATTGCTAACCTAGCGCTGCCAAGCCTACCACTAAACCATGTCCCTTGGTGCCACATCTACACATCTTTTAAATACCTCCAGATGTGGACTCAACCAGCTTCCTGGGCAGCCTATTCCAATGCTTGACAACCCTGTCTGTGAAGAATTTTTTTCCCCAATATCCAATCTAAACCTACCCTGGAGCAAATTGAGGCCACTTCTTCTTGTCCTATTGCTTGTTACTTGGGAGAAGAGACCAACACCCATCTCTCTACAACCTCCTGAAGGTAGCTGTAGAGAGTGATAAGGTCTCCCCTCAGCCTCCCCTTCCCCAGGCTAAACAACCCCAGTTCCCTCAGCTGCTCCTTGTAAGACTTGTCCCCCACACCAGCTTCATTGCCCTCCTCTGGACACACTCCAGCACCTCAATGTCTTTCTTGTAGTGAGGAGCCCAGAACTGAACACAGTACTCGAGGTGGGGTCTCACCAGTGCTGAGTACAGTGGGACAATCACTGTTGTTTTTTTTTTTTTGAGGTTGTGGGGTTTTTTTCCTGAACTCAAATGGTCTTTATAGTTCTCTTAAAAAAAAACCCAAACAAACAAAAAAAAAGGCAAAAAAACCCCGATGCATTACCTGTGTATTTCTGTACGGTACATTTATTTCACCAGTGACGTTTAAATTCCTGTTGAGTTTTATAGGCAAGCTCCCAGCGGCCTGAAGAAACAAAATTGGACCTTTGAATTTTTATTTCAGTCTGGATGCTGACAAAGTAGTCACCTCCTTGACCCTGAACTTTAAATTAAATCCTAGTCACATTAACAAAGTCATCTAGAGGGTTACAAAACTGTGTTCTAAGGGAACAAAAGCTTATGCTCCAGAGCATGGTTCTGCCCAGGAGATGGACCTGGAAGCAAACTTCATATTTCATGGGAACCTGTGGGTGAAACCCTACCTCAGCTGACGTAATCAAGAGACTGTTGCCATTGATTTCAATGAAACCAGGGTGTAACCTTAAAAGCAAAAAAACCCACCCAGCCCAGACCATAACGACGGAGATCAAATCTCCAGCAGGAGAGCCCTCAAAGTTCTCAGTTCACACAGAGACAGAAACATTTTTTGCCTGCCTTGGCACTGCTTCAAGCTCACTTGAACAACCCAAGCAGCTGAATTTCTTAAATTCCTAAAGTGTTTTCCTATGTTGAGAGATTTTGTTCTTTATTGTTGTTTTTTTCTTAAAAACTTGATTTATTTCTATTGCAGTCATCCTTTTGATCTGTGTTAGTGTTGCTGATCCTGTTCAAACTACTCCAACATTTATCTGCTTTCTTAGAAGCCAAAGAAGGAAATTTTTTCCTGCCAAGTGAAAAAAAAAACAAACAAACAAAAAAAAAAAGAGCATTCCTCACAGTCATGTTTTAGTATGGGATTTCGACACTAACAGTGATTGAACAACACCTGTTTGTACAAGCTGAAGAACTGATCTCATTAGATTTAAAAGCTAAAGAAAAACAGGATAAAGTTATCAGGACAAACCCGAATCCCAAAATAGCTGAATTACACATATCCGGTCCTGGCTTTCCTCTCTGAACAGTCACAGAATTTGCGGGATAAAAAAAGCCTAATCAGGTTCCAAATATTGTCTCAATTATTTCCAACTTTTTTGCTGGTAAGAACGCAGAAACATGATACAATAATCTGATCGTACCGTCATGTTTTTCTTCAATTTGGTATTAAGGAGAGGAATTATTTGACTTCTCTTTTCTAACGTTTGTTTCCACTGCTCGGCTTAGATCTTTCTGTCACCTCTATTTTCCCAACAGTAGATGGCACCAGTAATTTCTATATTCATAATAATACCAAGGGGGAATTATTGTTGGTTTTAATATCCATGGTCATATTGTCCTAACTATATTTTATGGGCATCTTTAATAAGTCACCGTTACAAAATCCTACTTGTGAAACTCACTTAATTTATAGGCATATGCTGATTTAAGTATCTGCTAATTATTCAAGAGTTTGGGATAATACTGCCTAAAACTATAGCTTGATACAATGCCAAAACAGTAATTTTCTGCTTTAACTTTAATTACTCCACTGAAATTGCATTAATTCAATAACTGCAACTTGGATTTTTAATTACTTTCCTGAAATTGCATTAATTTAATAACTGCAACTTGGATTTCTGTTAGCAATATTCTTGTTTTCAAAGAAGTTATTTTTACTACATAACTCGGTTCAAAATTTTTCACAACCATCTTAGCTCACAATATACATCTACAACGCAGAAACTGTCGGTCTATGGCAGCAGCTCTGCTCGTGTTTAGGCCTATGCTGTATTTTACACTTATCTACAGGTTCGCAGTTTTTAGTGCTATTCAGGACTAAGCTTAATTATACAAACACAGTTGCATCAGATTTTTTTTCATATATATATAAATATATATACACGCAAGTGCATACATATACATACACACACTTTTACACAAGAAAACAATTACACCAAGAATTCAGCTCCAATTTCCGGATGTAGCATACATTCTTTTGTTTCTCAAGCTCAACCCCCCACCACCACTACCCCCAAAAAAATACCCCATAACAAACTAACCTTAAAATCTGCATTGTGGATACATATATTTACCTGATCACTAAAAGTTCCTTTCATATTCTGTGGGGGTATGCAAACGCTTCTAGGATGCGTTTTAGTTGACTACATTTGTTCAGATAAATCCCACCTTTAATTTCACACTATTAAAAACAAACTTATGATTAATTTAGCAATTGTATGATTAATTTTGCAAAGTAATTACTTTTACTGGAAACAAAATTGTAAGTTGGGTTACTATATACATAGGTACGTTTCAACATAAATTGCAATAAGGGAATGACCACAAAGAGAAAAGGTTGAAAGGACAGGATTCTTTGAAATAAAGATTTCAAAATTCACCATGATAAAACACTCCTGTGCATTGGGTAAACTAATCTAAAAGAAAGACTGTCGCTCATGACCTACACTCCACAAGGACTGCTGACCTATTGAGTTCAGAGATCAATTTGCTTCCTGCGTCTCAAGAACATGTACAGCAGGCACTTACAGCACTCAGATCAATGAGTTCCCTTTCTCTACGAGCCACAACATCCGATACTCGTACAGAGTTAATGTTCATTCCCACTCCCACCCTAAACTAATGATCCCCAAGTTCCTTTTAGTGCAAGAATGACCCAAGTTCAGGTCTTCATGCGAAGAATCCGACACCGCCACAGACAACAGAAAAATGTGTTTGTGAACAGCTGAGGCCACTGAGATAGCACAAAAATAAGTATGACAGAGAAACAGATAAAAGGAAGCTGAATGCCACATCTGTGAAGCTCATGAGGTTTTTCAAAGCTTCTGTAGACCAGAAGTTACAGTAGACATTTTACTGTTTGCTATTGGCTTATGCCTTCTGCAGAAAAGAAGCAGAAGAAAAAAAAAATAATGTTGTTTTATTTTAAAACATTGAGAATGAGGAGAGGACTGGGTCTGTGTGTAACAAGTTATTGGATCTCACTGATGAGTATCTCCGAACTTGTATTTGAGCCAACAACTCCAACATGCTGACCTGAAGTCAGGAGAGCGCACTGAAGTTGCTTGTGGCTGTATTTCTCTTAGAACTATACTAACAGAAATCCATCTTACAGCCAGAAATAGACTGCTTTAAACACTGAGATACTTGCAGTAAATCTAAAAAATAATCAGAGGTATTAAGGTATGGTCTATACCCAGCTGGTGTTTCAGGTGACTGGGCAAGAGGGATGGCTTTGCTTCCCAGTGAACTGCAGCAGTTGGGCTATAGGAACTGGCTGAGCACGTCCTTCATGGCACACTGGAGGGTGGCATGGGCAGCCCCCTTCCCCCTCTTCCCCTCTCTTCTCTTCCGATCACAGCTACCCCTAGCCCTGCATTTGGCAAATCACAAATGTGCTGGCATTTTTACATTTCCCATTTGGAATCGGCAAGAGGCTTTTTTGTTTGTTTTTAATGTAATTGGACTTTCGAGCTAATCAAGTCTCCATTCTCTCAACCCCTCACGGGATACTCCGCAAAACAGTATTGTTGGAGATCTTTCTCCTTCCATCATACACTCTATTTGTAGTCGCTCATTTCAATAGTATAATTTTTTAGGATCATTCTGCTTTTATTCCCAGATGAAAACAAAAAGAAAACAAAACCAATCAAGAAGCCAAGCACAAATGCAAATTTGATGCATTCAATAGAATTCAGTGCATCTAACTTCAAGCTGCAATTTCCTCTGAATTTTAAATAAAGGGAACATGAAATTTTCTGGCTTTTAGAATTGCAACTCTATAAAAAGAAATTAAATGTAGATCAGTAAAAGCTGGAAAGGTCTGCCTAATACTTGCAATTCATTACAAATGAACTGTAATGTTTGCTGCAATCTTTTAATCAAATCCCCTTCAATCTCTTAACAAACAGGTTCCTTATAATTCTACATGTAAACAAAATAATAATCTCCCATATCTCACACTGTTTCTGTAACAAAATCACCCAAACTCATACAGATTTGAACACTACAATCTCTACTTTGTTTCAATTATATCATACAAAAAAATTGCAACAATTATATGATACATAATTGGGAGTAGTACAGAAATGCCATGCTATTAAAACAGTACAATCAAAACTTTTGCACAGTTAAGAGCTCTTAATACTCTACACGCTTTTTGTTCTTCCCATTCTGGCATGACAATCATCAGTGACATCACAAGTATCTGCTATAATAAGCAGCTGTAATTAAGAGCTATAATTAAAGTACTCCAAATCAATCTCACTGTAAGTGTAGATCTATCCCCTACACCACAGTTTCTATATTCCAGTATAATCCTGGGTTAAATGTTAAATGAAGAATGAATAGTGTTTAACCAACAGAAAACTTGGGTGGATCACAGTAACTCTTTAAACAAATTCACAGAAGTTGCTGCTACAAATAAAAGAATCTCTTCTCCTCTTCTACAAAATGACCTTGAACTGCAGTAATGCAGATTCAGGTTAGAGAGCTGGAAAAAAAAACACTTCTGCTATAAGAGAGGCACCAGAACGGACCGCCTGGCTACAAAGACTATGGAATTTCCATTACTGAAAATCTTTAAGAAAGAGCCAGATAAACATCTGTCAGGAAGTACGTAGGTATAGTCGATCCTGCCTACAGATAAGAGAGGAGCTAAATGAACTCTCAAGTTACCGGACAACCCTCTCCTTATTTTATGTCTAAGTAAGGGAGACAGTATTTTTATAATTTTATTAAATACTGTAATGATAATGTAACTGTATTTCTCATTACTAAATTACTTTGGCAGAAACTTCTGGTATGCTCTCATTGAAGAATTTAAGAGTCACCAAGTTTGTTTTGCTCCCCCTCCAAAAGAAAAGAAACCTCAAAACCCCAATAAACCCTTATAATTATTTTTTCAACAATAATTATTACCGGTTAACACTTAAAGTCATAAATACCATTTTTTAGAAGATAACTACTATGCTTCAAGACAAAATCGAGTAGATAAATCAATCACACTTTATATGTTTTTGATGTTAACAAAACAGCCTTCTTTAATGGCAAAAAGCTAGCGAGAGATCTCATTTTACAGTTAATTTTACCTAATAGGCCAGAGCTTTGTAGCTTGGATGATCTAATATTCGCCAAAATAAAGTACTGTTTTTCCTATTTCTTTGACAAACATCATACACATGTGCATAAGCACTCATACAGCTACATGGTTTAGACCTGCTGATGCTGCTATTCGCTAAATGTTAGTCCTTGCACTGAATTTCGTGGGGGTACACACATTGCCGGTTTCTCCCTGGTGCTCCTTACCTTATCACTAATGTGAGTGGAGTCTGGTTTCTAACATTACAGCCATCTAGTAAGTATAAGCATGTGAAAAGTCCCATTAAGCAAACACTACTTGTGTTTACGTAAGTTGGGCATACACACGAGAGTCCTGGTGGACCACAACCTCTACATAGTACATTTGAGAAAGTATTTTCTTGCGTTTGGCTATAGCAAAAATATAAGGCTAAGGAGTAAAATCCTCCATTTATTTACACATTTAAACTATTTCTGTTTGGTCACTTGGCACTATCCTAGACCTTTATCACCCTCTCTCTGCAGGAACGAACAATATCACTTTATTTACACATTTACTTTTTATCACACAGCTGTCATCTGCATTTATGTGGGATATCCGCCATTTCTACTCCCAATATATAATTTAGAGCATCGTGAAAAATGTCACCCAATAACAAAAGACATTTGCTGATGTGAAATGTCCATGAGGTTTGTGGATTTGGACTCTTCCCAACATTCCTTCTTTTTTTTTTTCCCCCTCCTCCTCTCATTTCACTGATTTCAAGTACTTTTGGTATTTGCTTTTTTAAAGCAAATATTTACACTCTATTTCACAAACCATACATTCTTGATAACACTAAAATCTTTATTCCCCTTCCCATCCTCCAAAAAGGGGAATGCAAGCCACAGCTGTGCCAAATTTCAGAGGCATTAAGAGACTTCTTAAAATTTAATTTCAAAGAAACTTGCTTAAAATCATCTGCCCAAGCCAGGCGTAGATTGAAGCCAACCACCAGATGCATCCACCATTTAGATGCGGCCCGACTTCTATTCCACAGTCAAAATATTTTATTTAATTGGGGGGTAGGAAGAAGTCTTGCCACCAATTAATCTTTTAATTTCCTTTTTACCTCAGGGGACCTAGTTGCTTGTTTCAGTTTAATATCACACATGCTAATAAGTTTGTGAAGCGTGTTCTTCTCTTACACCAACTTCAGTTATTAAGATTTGCAGCAGCGAGTTACCCTTGAGCTAGAGAAGGCACTTTTGTTTCCAGCTTCCTCCTCTCCAAGACCTGAGACCTTCTAAGGATCGTCCTTCTAGACCCAGCGCTTTCAGCAGAGGTTTTACTGTGACTACCTGACCCCAGCTAACTCTTTCGGGCTCTCAGCCACAACTGAATTCCTACAGCCAGGCTGAAGCTTTTTCTGCCTTACACAAATAACTTAGAGAAACCAGCTGAAACTTCTGAGGGCAACAATAGCAGCACGGTTCTTCTCATCCTCTTGTAACACTGAATTAATTCTTCAGGGTAATTACTAAATCTTAGAGCACATAGAAATGAAAACAACATCCGTTATGCACCCTATCAATTTCCATAGATCTAAAATTGACAGTCTCAGATGACTTTACACACCTTTGCTCACAAGATGATAGGAGTGTACCTAGTCAAGGCTACTCTGATTCAGAAGTCCATTTCAGGCCTTTGCTGTGTACTACATTTAAAAGAAATTTCTTTTGAGTGATCATCTAAATGACAAGCTTGTGTTTTTATTTAAGCAAGTAGTTATGCACACTTAAAAAGACTCACCTAAGAACTTTAACTAGGCTCTAGTGCTTTTGTTATCACAGTACAGGTAATGCAACCCTGAAACATCCTAAATATATTGTAAGATCTTTGCCAAATTTCAGGGACATCTACCCAGCGAGAAGCTGCATCTGTATTTGACATCAGTGAAGATGTTCATTTGATTGTTCTCAGCAATTCCCATTGAATTTAAACAGCCTTTCATTAGTTTATTGCATTTCTGCAGGCTTGTGAAAAGGAATAGGCCAGTTTATGAACTCTCTGCTTGCATAGGAGTCACTTTTTAATTTCCCCAATCGAGACACGAGATCTCAGTTGTGAGTTTGCATTCAAGGGTATCACACCTTTTGGGTAACCTGTGTCTGCCGCCTCAGCCAGACGAACCTCCCCCTGCATAGCGGGTCCAGAGTACGCTGCACCCGCGCAGTGAGGACCAGCGCTCGACCTTCCACTGATGTCTCTTCCCGTAAGCCACACAAAATGCCTGGCACGCCAGATGTACTTCCTTGCCTCCAGCCTGGCTTCCTTGGGATGAGGCAACCCAAAAGAAAACAACAAAAGAAAATAAGGGATGTCTGTGTGAAGGATTTGGGAAATATGGAGAAAAACCTAAAGAAGTTCAAACTCAGTTTTTGTAGGGTTTTACTCCGCCCCACCCGTGGGGATTTTTGTGCAGCTAGAAAGGAAGTAAAACTGGAGCCAAAAGTTGAAGAGCTGATGCTGCTTAACTGAGAGATCGATAATGTTAGTGTTTTTTCAAGTAGTTCTGATATGAAAGCAGCTAATACTGCTTCTGCTTCCCTGAGGCACAACAGATTCAGCTGGTTCGGTCCTACGACTCTTACTCAGGAATGATTTCCCATTGAGTCAGTTGCAGCCATGTCTGATTTGGACTCCAGGATTTTAACCTAACAATACATTTGTATTCAGTGCACAAAGGGAATCTGGAGTCAATTAAATCTGTAAAACAAAATTGGACCAACACTAAGGAAGACCCAACAGCTCAGTCATGCCTGGCAGTCTCCCCCTCCAGAAGCATGTGACCTAATTACAATTCTAATAAAATAAAGCATGAATATTTCATTATGAAGCACTTAAAAAAATAACAAAAAAAAAACAAACTCTAAAAGCACACATATTCTTGCTGAAAGCAGTTGTGCTCCTCCAGCCTGCCTTGTTTTCTATTTAACGTCTGCCAGTCCAACTGCCTTGAGGAAGGGCAAGATCAGAATTGTAGAGACCATGGTAACACTGCAGGACCGACACCATCATTTCATTACAATGCTCACGTGCAGATTTTATTTTTGGAAAGCAGTTTGGGCCTTTTGAAACTTACTATAAGCAAATATACATTATTCACAATCAAAATTTCAAAGAAAGTAAACACTGAATGAAAGCCGTGTTCTGAAGTATTGGGCAGTCAAATAATTAACTGTTTTGCTAACTTAAAAAGTGTTAGCATAAAGTAGGAAAACACACAAACTTGCTTATTTATGCTCTTCTCAGTGAGCACAGTACAAACTGTTAACTAACATCATGACTGTTTACCATCATCCCCATAAAACTGCTTCATTCTTCATCTTTTCTTGTTAGACGTGGCAGGTATAAAGCAATCCCTCACTCAGAATAGAGTGCTTTCAGGTTTTCCACGAAGAAGCATTTCTAAAAGAAATCTATTCTACATTTATATGCTGAGTTCTTCCAAACAACTGTGGGTTATATATTGGTAGACCTTAACTCACGGGAAGAGAAGAGCTCAGCAGCACTGCTGCAGCTTGCGGTGAATCAGACACACGGCTGAGAGGAGGTTAATGCCTCGGCCCCGGAGAAATACGCAGCCCCTCTCCAGAAGGCTTTGCTACGTGGGGCCGAGCTCACTGCCTCGGCAGAGTCCAGGGGCTGCGGAGAATTAAGGACGGGAACAACAATATCAAAGGTGTTCAGCGCTTCGCATGTGCCCGTAACATCTTGTACGTGTGTTTTGCTGGAAACAGCTGAGCACTCATCCGCCAGATTAGCGCCAGTGCTAGCAATCAGCAAGCGGACGAGCGTGGGAAGCAAAAGAAAGAGCAGCTCTCTTTGCTTGACTAGGGCACCTGGAAATGTCAGATGGTGACCTCTGTCAACACATCATACTCCTGCGCTCTCGCCAGCCAAGAGAGAGGATGAGACAAGGGCAAAGCAGTACAATTCAGAAAGACCCGACAAAACAGACCGGCAGGTATCCCGGTGCGCACGCCTTGATGGGCTCAGACGGCGCAGATCAGGGCAAGCCGCCCTGCAAAGCCAACGCAAATACCAGAGAGGGATCAACAGCTCCCCTCAAAAGTCCAAAGTACATTTTGGAAAACCCAAAAGCACTTGATCCAGCATGGCACAGAAGAGACCGCGGTACAGGGTGATAGGCTGTAGGAGTTTGGTGCTATTAGTTATTCATTTAGTAAGACGTTACTCAAAACAAAGGAAGGAAAAAAATGTCTGAAAAGCAACAACTTGGTTTAGAGCATGGGGGACTTTCCATCTTATATCACAGAATTAAAAGATGTATCAGAAATCATACAAATATATTTCCCCAACTAGATTTTATTAAAAGCAAAGAAATAAAATTTTTATGAAGTATTAAAAAGCTTTTGCCACTCTCCTCTTCTTTCTGCTTGTCTGACATGTGATTCTATTACAGCTTCAGTGACAACTATTCCAACCCAGTTGCAGACTGGTACAGAAATAGGCCTAGCAATAAATCCAGCCTTTACAGATAAGGATGCACTGAAACGACCATTTCTTACAAATCTGCCATTTTCCTTGTTGTGATTGGGGTAGTCAGCTTACACCCACCATTAATGGATAGAAGTTACAGTGATTCTAATGTCCTCTACCACAATGTATTAGTAAGCAAGTGGGAAAAAAATAACTGCTTTTCCTTTTGAAAAAAGGTAAAAGCAAGACACATATTAACCAACTAAGTTGCACTTTTGAGAATTACAGAGTTTAAAAATCAAACCCATTACCTTCAGGACCACTCCAGAAAGGATTCATTACTATAGAGTTGGGTTTGGGGTGTTTTTAATCTCTTCCGCCCTGCCATGTATTTAATGTCTTAATGTTCCCTGCGCATCCGTATTGCCACATGGGACATCTTTGAACTACGTATATCAGACTCTTATCCATACAGCATATATGTGCATATCCGTGTGTGGAGACATGTGTGCCAAAATAAGTCTTTTTCTATATGTCATCACATGCCCTGGAAAAGGCCCTATTCCAGGCAATGCAGCAGGACAACGTACCTTGAGAGCTACAGCCCAAGTTCTGCAGCAGTCAGGCTCCTGCTGTGAGGATGGGAGAGTTGGCATGCAGACCCAAACGCTGTGCACATCTGCAAAAGACTGCCTCATACATGTCATCCAGTGACTTCTGGTTGCTCCTTCTGTGTCCTGAAACCTGTCTACGTGAATATGGTGTCATCTATTTACAAGTCTGGAAGCAAGTTGGCTTTTTCTTAAAAAAAAAAATACACAAACACACATAGTCTCAAACATGTTCTCCTCAGGTAATGATTTATTTGCTGGTGGGTTCAAAATTGATTCTATGCACAAGTCTTAATCTCTTCATCCTGGCAAAGCCCATCTTAGTAGGAATAAAAATAGTGAGAGAGGACATGCAAGGCACGCATTCCCTTTTCTCATTGCTAAAATAATTTTTCTTCTAGATTAAAAATCTGCAGTACTCCTATAGGGTACATAAAGACTTCAGTCACTAAGAACTACTATCCAGTTATAAATTTTGTGTAGCAGGCTCAGCAGACACACTTAAAAATAGTCTTGATTATTATCTTTGCATCTAACTACCATATTTGCTAAATAACACCATTTGTAGCATCTCTGTTGTGCATCATGCAGCCGAAGGAAATTGCAGATGACTGACTTCTGTTTCTGCAGTAGTTCACTGAAATCCTAGTCCTGCTCAAGGGTTGTCTTTAAACTAATTCCACGCATCATCTGCTATTATAAGAGTGCTCCACATCCAGAGAGTTTCATCACACTCCAGTGTACCTTCGGAAGGGAAAGATGCTATTCAGTCTCTTGGTCTAACATCACCCCTAGTTTAAAAACTCTTCAAACAACTCACTGGAATCTGGCGAACATTGCCATGGGCAATCGACACACAGCAAAGCCTGGAAAAGCGCTGAAGGATCAGAGCTCTATCTGATACACTGCTTTTCTAATCCATTCTTTAGTAAGAGACGACGGTAAAACACCCCCAAGTCTCCAATTACCTACATCATGAAAAAAGTGACAGTGAAGACGTATTTTTGCATCTTCAAGCTTGGCGACTGACCTTACTGTGAAGTTATTGTATGCAGACATAGGATGTCTAAGATGAAAGGGAGCGGTAGGACAAGAGATTCACTTGGAATGTATTAATTATGGAAAACCAGAGTATATTAGTTATTAATTGGGCTCAACACTGGACGTGATACCTTTCATAGTCCTTCCCAGACACCTCTACCAGAGGAACAGAAGGCACAGATTATAACATATTCCACACATTGAGTTCCTTCTCACCTAGTTAGCTGGGCTCACCAGACACCGAGCAAGAGCTTTAACGAGGAAAACCACTACTGACATCAGCGCACATTCTCACGATTCCATGTTATTCTTCAGAACCTACCTAGAACCATTGACTACAACAGTACAAGTGACTTGGGCATCTTAGGCAAGGGGCTGCCACACGACCTTCACCACCTCCCAAAATTTGTGACTGGTCCAGGCACACATGGATCCTCCAGGGTCTTGTGAGGGTATGACCTTCCCGGGACTATGGCACATCCATCCATTCTACTATCAGATGAACAATGTCCTCTTCACTGAGCTCAATACTGGCACATGTACAGGACACAATGAAGTTAAAGACCTGTAAACTGAACTGTTTCTTCTAATGATAATGTTGCTGACTTGAACTGGGACTGGAAAGAGCACCCTGACCTCTGTAAAGGTTCCCCTCAAAAAGGGGGTCAGCAACATGAAAAAGATGATTGATTTGTAAAGACTTGTGGGCTGCCCTCATCCTGTTTTCACCATCTTGTCAAATCTGTAACCACACAAGCCATCATCAGTCATATCCAGCACCTTTCCTCTGGTCATGTCCTTTGTTTTACTAAGGATTTCAAGAGAAAAATGCACATTGTTTCTTTTGCATCATTTTCTCTCAATTACTATTTCTGCATATGTCCTTTGCATCTTTCTATACCTGGAATTGTCCTTTTCCTCATGTACTCTACTTTCTCCTGCCTTCCTCTCTTCCCGCCCTCTTGCAGTAAAATCCCTTCTGAAACTAAGGTCTTTCACAAAGTTGAAAACAGGTACTTTTTTATTATTTTATAATTGCTTCTCATCCTCTTCTTCCCCTTATCTCTACTTCACCTCAAACTTGCATCCTGTCTAAACATCGGAGTTCTATATGATAACTTCTGACTATCCGCACTATGCTTATTTAAGAAGTTATCCTCCACCCCACCCCTTGCTTCCATCCCCACAATCATTTGCATTTACCACAGAATCTTAAAGTGCGACAGCAGATTTTTAGAAGTGCAACCTATCTGTTGACAATTAGAATACGATCAGTAAAATCCCTCCACCACTCCTATACAAGCAGTTAGTAGCCAACACAATGGAACACAAGGGTTTGAATTCATATTAAAAAATAAAATTAAAATTAAAAAAGCAAGCCAAAAATATTTCAAACTAGTTTTCATAACTGTTTATTTTGGCTGAGATCTCAACAGTACGAAAAATATCCCACACTCATTGTAATATTCAGATGACAGCCTGAACAGTCACATCATTATCATTTTGTGGAATGGAACAGAATTGATAAATAGTTCAAGGAAAAAAAAAAATAATAATTTCAGGCTTGGATGGAATTTGGTTTACTTTCCCAGACAGATTTACATAAGCATTACCCACAGTGGTAAAATAAAAATCCACATCCCAGAGGAGTTTCATAAAAATGTCAGCAGTGAACTACTGAAATCGAACTTTCATGGCAGGTTTCAGGATTACACTGATTGTAGAAGAATATGAGTGAACATAAGTTTTGCCCTTAACAGGTCACGTAAACACAGTGAAGAGCTTTTAAAGTGTACTAGCTGTAAATACCATGTTTAAACCACAAATTCCTGGACAGCTGATATTTCTTTTGTAAATGAGTGAAAGCCCTCACCATGCAGTGCTCTGAATTCCCCGATTGCTTTAAAGTGAATTTTAACATTTACCATTCTGGAAGAACAGAACAAAATTCACTCCAGCTGAAGATCATTTTAGCTGCTATATGTTACACACTAGAAAAATCTGCAAGTAACAATTAAAAAAAAGGCACAAAACAAAAGAAAAAAAAAATCCTTAAAAAAAAAACCTGCAGAACCATCTGAATTCATGTGGAGATTGGCCCATCAACCTTAAAACATAAGACATTTGCTGAGTTTGGCAGGCAAACAAAACAAACACAAGTCTGGCAGAAGTAGCCCACTTGGGAGAATAAGGAATAAAATATGATTGCTCATTCTGGTAGAGGTGGGGAGAAGAAGGGTTATAGCATGTGAATTTTGGAACTGGCCCACAGAGTTGGGTAAAAATGAAAACATTTGGAGACATGAAATGAAACACATTAAAATAAATAAGAGAAAGATATGCTCAAGTCAAATTGGATTCTGTTAAGTGAGAAAGCTACTCCCATCTGGCCCAACAATGGAAAGATGCCTGTGTGTCTATTTAAGATTCATAGTTCAAAATAATCAAGAAAGAGTCAAGTGACGGAGCAATGCATCAATAAAGTCCCTTTTCTCAATTTAATCTATTTGAAAGGGAATATAAGGAGGCATCTACCCAGTAGTGTACATAACAAATCTATGTACATTTCCAAATCTGAGAAAGGTCAAAATTACACCTAAAATTTTAAAAACATCTGAATTTGCTAAAGATCAATATTATTAGACACTTCAAAAATCTATGTTGGATATCCCATAAATACTGGCTCCAACACATTGTTTCAAGAAAAAATAGGTAGAGAAGAAAAAGAAATTCCAGTTCAGCAAGGTATTTGAGCACACTACTTAGCAAAAGTCACAATTTCTCTTTTGATGAAAGGATAGGCAGAAAATACAACTAACGTAACATAGGTACCTCCAAACTCCTCAGATTTGCCCCTGTAGTTTCCTCATAGCCTAATCAGTGTTTATTTCTCCCCTCTATCAGCACCTGAACAAATAACCGTGGGTAGTATGAACTACTAAACTGTCATTCATGAACTTTCTCTACTACCAATCTATTTGTAAAATTATTATTGGCCCCAATTCTGGAAAAACTGAAGGAGATGCTGTATTCTCAAGGTTCAAAGGGATTTATGAAGATGCTATTGATCACTCTCTTATACAGGAGCCTAAAGGCAAAAAGGTGCTTAATTTGGAAAAAAAAAATGCTTTAGTACCAATGTAATAGCGGGAAGGGGTTACAGGAATGTCTACAAAATTTAATAAGGTGCTTTTAAAGCCTTAAAGGCTTTACAGCAGTAAAGAGCTGTACTAGATTCTACAGCACATACTAGACCTTTAATCTTCACTAGAGAGCGCTTGTTCACCAACTTATATTTTTCACTTAAACAATTTATTCCCTTTTTTTAATAAATGAAAGTCATCACCCAAATTTAAAATGAGCTGTAAAAGAATAATTACTATTTTTGAGCAACTAGGGATGAAAATAATTTTCCTAACTATAAAACAATTTAAATCACAATTTTCCTTAAGAACAGCTCTCCCTCCGATCATGTTTCTAATGGAAAGAGAATTTAAGTGAATTGCTTTCCAAGCAAGAATTCTAATTGCTCAGTCTACACAAGCTTTTGGATACCACCTCTCAAGAGATTTATACCTTTACTAAATACATATTCTCAACTTTAAATATGCTGGCTAATTTATTTTGTTTATGCCTCTTTTTTGAATTCAGGCGACTGTAAATGAAGCAATATGAAACGAAGAAAAACTTCTCATGTGTCGCTTTGAAATCCAGTTCCCAAAGGAAAAAATATTGAAAAGAGCGACAATTTTTTATTAGCTACATGGAACAAAGTAGCAAGTGAAATATTTCAGTAGTGGAAAAGGGGTATTTTTTAATTGAAACAAAATTAGCAACCAACGAGCAAGTCACAAAACAGCATCAGGAAAGGCATCCAAAGGAGGTGGATTAAAGGTGACTGACCAAAGTGTTACAAAGCCATGCAGTGCTGCTGTGTGGCCAAATAAATAATCCTGAATATTTGGCATACATTACCACAAGAAGCGCCAACCTGGACAGATGAAGCTAATAACGTGATGAAAGAAAAAGCTGATTATCTCCCCCGGTTTCCTTGTTTTGTCACAAAAGCGGTAGGGGTATCGTAATGAATATTGGTTCAGTTAATATAATAATAAATAAAAAACCAACACAAATAACCCCCCCCCCCCCCAAAAAAAATGAGCCAAAAAACCAAATCAACAAAGAAAACCAAAAATCCCAGTGTTCTTTCTACACCACCAGGGCATGGAAGAAAACAGGTCTCCAGATATTTGAAGCAAAAAGAGCCCATCCTAAGAAAAGTCTCTTTCTTCTAAATCTTCTGCTCTTATTGACACCCCAATCAGTAGCTTATTTCAGGAAAAAAAAAGACAAGTGCGCATGTGCGTGTCCCTGTCTTTTCTTTTTTTTTTTTTATTTAAATTACTTCATGCCCATAGCAGTTAGTAAAAACACTAATAATAATAATAATAATATTGTTTGCTGTGATTAGGGTAATATGTGATTATACTAATTTAATGTTGCTTTCTACAGAGAGTTCTCATTTTTTGTAGTTAATGGAAACATCAATGCTAAACTATTTTAGACCCTTTTACACTACATACTGCAAAGTCACTGCATGAGAACAAATGTTCCCCTCTCTGCTGATATTTCATATAAACCCTTGCAAGGGAACAAAGGCAGAAGTTTAGTTTAGACTCTGGTCTATGCTTATGTGGAAGCTAGAGAGACATACATTTTGGCTTGAATTAATAAACTGATCGGCAATGAAGCATTAGAATAGCTGGTGATAAGGAGGTTCATTGGCATTGCTCTGTAAAGAAACTCATGTTCTGCAGAAGCATAAGGGTAGTTTTAGCTAATGCACATTGTTAGACTGAGCAAGTAAAATCAGAAATTACTCATCTCTGAAGTAAAATTTGGAGTCAAACAACCCCCAAGTGACTAATTCATAAATATAGATACACGTAAGTATTTAAGCCCTTGCAGACTGCTAAGAAAACTAGGGACACAAAGCATTTGGTGATGGGGTGAAGAAATGCTCTCTTTCACCCTGCCAAAGGATGCACCAGTAAATGCTCAACACAAAAAAAGCAGCTGTCTCCTCTGGTGACCAATGCCCTGGCAGATCCTCTGCTGGTTTGGACAGATGCTAAACTAGCAATTTTGCAATCTGCATCTCTTATCCTTCCACACCCAACCTCCAAGTTTGTTGTGAGGTATCAAACGATCCTTGTGTGGCACCAACTGAGATCTGGACAGAGCTGATTAAGCTCCAACAGCTTAAGACCTTGACACAGGCAGAGAGCAGCAATAGAACTGGGAACGGTCACAATGAAAACCAGCTAAGTCACAAGCATTGCTGAAACACTGTAAGAGGAAAGCAGTTACCACACTATAACATAGTCCACTTCCATCTCATTATTTATAGACTATTCTCCTTTCAGAAATTTTCTTTAAAACTAATGTCCTTGTGAAATTATCTGTTGTCTTAGATGTTTAGAAGATGACGCTTAGACGAGCTTAAGAAACGTGTGTTCTATCTCGCTCACTTCACTGAATAAAAAAGGCAAATTTTAATTTATATAGTTTTAGCACTTCACAATCCTATGCCTGTATATTCTAAAATATAAGTGAAGTTACAGAAAAAATAAACTTTAAGATTTTAGATTTGCTTTGTTTAAAAAAAAAAAAAGGTTTCTGGTTTTCTAATCAATGCTCTATTTCCATTGCCATGTACATGGCAATGAAATTGTCAGAATACCATCTAGTTATGATGTACCTAACTTTTTAATGTGTTTGGTGGTTGACTTCAGTACAGAAATGCAAAATACAGCCTTTAAAAGAAAAGATAAATAATCCGGAAATACAGCAATCATCAAGCAGCCAAAAAACAAGTAAGCGTCAGAATGGCCTTACCTTTAGTGTGCAATACAGCATCATCCAGATACATTTAATCTGTCTTCAAACAAGCCAGCTCTAGACTTGAAAGATAAAAGCCACTCACGTGAGAGCTACACCCTGCATACATCTATACTGGGGAACATGGGAATTTGCATCTGGAGCTGGGAACTATTCCCAATTTATTCTAACATGCCAGGAGGAAAGCTGGGCTGGCAGAGTCTGCCAATGTCCTCTTTCTTTCCTGGAGGGGATGGGGGGGCAGAACAAAAAGCTAAAAAAAAAAACGACCCCCCCAAAAACAACCAACAGTTTGTAGGCAACATAGCTGTGGCATTAGGTGTCCTGCAAAGCAAACCAAGTTCAGAGCTTAGACAGGGCCACCAGAGTAAATTAATCCTGCCACATACCAGTATTGAAACCATTGCCTCGTCTGCAGTTTTGGAGCTCCTGTCTCTGTGCGGCACTGCTCTGCAGCGTTTAGATGCATCACTCATGGGAAAGGCAAGGAGACAGCTCCATGTTTCTCCTTCTAGGATGACATGAAGAGTTTTGCTCGGCTTCCTCCAGACAATGCTTGATAACAGGGATTCGTAACTTCCTTCTTGGGACCTTTTGTAGCACCCCAGCTCCAACCGGAAGTGAAACCGCCATTTCATGACACATTTCTCATACCCACATACATTTCCTCCTTAGCCCTCCTTTTTCTAGAACACAGCAGTGTGCATTAAAACAAAGGAATGCAGCTCCTCTTTGAACTTTTGTGTGTCTAGCTCTTCATCCACAAAAACATTCAAGCGGGCAATAAACTTCTCTCCCTACATGCCATTACTCGTAATAGTAATCTGTTCGAGAAATTGTCTGCTGCTGCTGCAATCACAATAACCGGACCATTTGCAGCAAGGCAGTCACATTCAAACATAAAATGCAGTAGAATGCAACCTCTTGAGACAGTACTATATTAAAGTTACTAATAAAGTCCCCAACTCTTTTTCCATTAAAAGTACAGTGACTCTTTCCACTCAGTTCAATGCAATTTGGATTGGGCCTAAGCTACCCCTTTTAAACACGAGGTCAACTTTTCATCATGTGCGCTGGGGGAAGGCTAGTAATTCTACCCTGTCTCCTTTCTGTTGGGCATTCAGCTGTATGGTTATAAGAAACCACTTTTCTTAAGAAAAATAAAGAACACATTATGATCAGAAAAAAAGCAATCAACTCTAGAAAGCTCTATAGTTTTGAATCTTTACTTGATTTACTTGTCTTGGCTAGGATAAAGTAAATCAAAACCTGTACGCAATTTATGGCTCTTTCTTTCCTCTTTCCTTTGAAGCAAACAAAAGAATGCTATTAGAAAAAGAAAAAAAAAAAACAATTCCATATCAAAATCTTTGCTGAAGTGCTACAATGCCATCCTATTTTTCTTTAGATAATTTCTGTCAAAGCCAAGAAGTCATCACTTAGTGTGGAAATCGGGCATTGCTATACTTTGGCTATTCTGCCTTCCAGAATGGTATTGTTCAATTGACATTCAGAAGGAAGATAATGAGTCAAAAACCAGACATTCTTGCTTCAGACCTTGAACTCCTACACAAGGTGTAGATGAACCTGCTCAGAACAGCAGGGAAAGGAAGGTAACTTCTGCCTTGAGTTAGAAAAGCTGCCTATGACTTGTGACCTTCCTAAAGTCACAAAATGGCTTTCTTCCCTAAGCTAACAGGCCAGTTATTTGTTAAATGTTAAACTCGTTAAATTTGTTAAGTGGCCAGCAATTTTTTAAAAGGCTTACTTTGCTTCCCTATGTTTCCACTTCAAACAATCAGCTTCAACCCAGTGAGTCAGGGCGCAGAAGTTATTTCAGCAGGTTCAGGTTCTGTTGACACACCACTGGATTTTCATGTTTGACAGACAATTGTTTTTTCTTTATGCAAAGAATATTTGCAAGAAGGGGAAAAAAATAAAAGGCCAAATTATCTCCTTTCTGGGTTATATGGAAAGAGGGGAAAAGTCACAGTCTTATCTAAGTCTATGAAGGTGCTTCTACATTACAGAAAACCAAAATGTTTACATACAGGAAGAGATGTAAAGTATGAATATGAAGATGTACAGTAGTAATAACAAAGCATTTGGGGAAGGGGAAGAAAAAAGGGAGGTATCATTTGTCCTTGCTGGAAGGAATGCTAAATTTATGTGAAAGCAGTTCTTGACTTATAGAGGATACCAGCAGGCCAAAGAAGCACTGAGCAACTGCAGCAGTGTTCCAGATGAAACTAGAGGTACTGGAGGTTCCCATACCTTGGATTTCAGGCAGACACAATGCAGATCCTCCTAAGAGAACTAAATCAGTAAATACACAACTTCTCTCTTCTTTTTTAAACCTTGGAAATGCCTAAATTCTGCTGCAAAAACATCCACATTTCTCCACTGACACCAAGGACAACCTGCTGGCTCCTAACTGCAGCTGCTAAGTTTAGTTAGAAGTTACAGAAAAACAATTTCAGGAAAGTGCTTTAATACGTCTTTGTCTAATCAATGCAAGGATTTTCCACAATGTAAAACAAAGCGAAGGTGGCCTAGCCAAAAAAACCCAGACACACAGGGGAGA
The DNA here is from genome assembly GCA_013398815.1 of Ibidorhyncha struthersii. NCBI lineage: Eukaryota > Metazoa > Chordata > Aves > Charadriiformes > Charadriidae > Ibidorhyncha > Ibidorhyncha struthersii. Next base: position 1,300,359 of record VZSZ01000867.1, on the reverse strand, counting down.
AAGTTATCATAAGAACATTGGCTTTAAGCGGTATCCAACGTAACTGAATGATTGAGCAGCTCTGCATCAGCATTGCTGGGGGACACTGGATCCATCTATATTAGCAATTTAATGCACTGAAGGCAATCATTTTATAGCAAGTAGTTTGTCTTGCATCTACACTCGGTGTCATGTCGTTTGTAATCAAGCACACCTCTGGCACACTTGAAGTACTTTATCTCCTGGTAGAACTCAGGTTGAAGTCACATAGGAGACTGCATCCAGAAGACACGGGCTGTCTCCTTTACCACATCAAGGCCGTCTCACCCAGTCTGTCTACCCTCTCATGTTTTTCCCCAGCTGCAGTGTACCCTCTTCATGCAATCCAGCTCCTTGCTGGATTTCACTGCTTTGTCATACCCTTCCTTTCAAGACCACCAGGTCAGCCTCTGGCCTTTGCTCAACCAGAATTACCTTCTACGATCCTCATCTCATCTCAGTCCTGCTCCCACTTTTGGGTGGACACATAAACACAACTTCCTTACCACTTAACTAACAATCACTCTCACTCACCTGCCCATTTCCTCTCTCTTCTGAAGTTTAATCCTCAATGTTTAATTCATATTGATGTGCTAACTGATCTTAACAGAATGCTCACTGGAAATCACGATGGGCAAATTCCTGGATTTCAGTCCCTCTGGTTATACTGGTTTCACCTGTCCAACTCAGAGCAGCAATTTCAAGGAGAGTCCTATCTTGCTTGAAGGAAGCAAACATCCAATACATACGTAATCTTTTGGAAATGTAGCTGCTAAAAAATCTAATAGGACTTGACCAAGAATGTGTGAAATGCAATTTCTCAAATGTTTATAACTTTGCCAAATGTGGGTGGATTTTTACAGGCGTAGTAAAAAAGCATATCCATGCTATAAACCTCAAATCCCTCCACTACACAGCGAAAACCTAAATGCATCCAGACTTTTAGTGTCAGCAAATCAAACTAATACTGCAAAGATGTTCACTGAAAGTTTGCCAGTTCCGTCCAAACGGTAAACTGACAACCTAAGTTCCAAGGATTAATAAAAAAAAGCCCCAACCCCACAGAATAAGAAACTTTTCCAGTCCTTAGCCACAAACTTGAAAAAAGAAAAACCTACAAATAACCTTAGTATTAAGCATGACCTGAAGCCGTTAAAGTTCCCTTGAAAGTCATGCTTGTGTTAAAAATCACAATCAAAAAGTTTATCGTTCAACATTGCCACAAAGCACTTTTCTATACTTTAGTCATGTTAATCAAATGAATAGTAGACTTCTAAATGCTTCAGGGGAGTGTTATGCATTTGAAAAAAACTGTTATAATTAAAATAAAAAGCCCAATAGAGTCCTATTTGAGAGTCAAATGAAATTAATGAGTGTTATATCAGTTTGACACATAACAGGTTTTGTTTATAAAAAAATTTTTTTTGTATCAGTTCTTATAAATACAATAGATCAAAGTATTTTGAGAGTATTATTTCAAAAGTTTCATTGCTTATATAGACGAAGAACTAAATTTTAGGTTATGTGCTCCTAAAAACTACTACCAGAATTTTTATCAAGGTCTTTAATCATATTATATGCTTGGCAAATGCTGGTTCTCCATCAGTTAAAATATTTTCCCTAAGAGATGCATAACAGTAATCCAGTCAAAAGCAACTGATTGTTACCGTGTAAGTGCTATGAAAAACTGGGAAGCATGATGCTTACCAGGGTATGCTTTCAAGACAATGGTATGTTTCATGTGTAACAAGGATAGTTTCACACCACATTGTGTTCTCTATTCAANCCCCCCCCGAAGAAATAAAATTACAATACATTTTAACACCAAACACAAACCTCACTGGCCCCACCACATCATCTGGTAAACTGAAAATTACAGGGTTGGCTTTAAGAGAGGCTTGGGATTTTGTCTTCTTTTTTTCACTGGTTGGTGCACATTACTGTCACACTATCAAGTTTTTTCCCTACCATCATGGGGACTAGCATCTTACAACTTTTACACCTGATTTTTTTCCCATAAATATTTGTTTCATAGAGCTGGGGCTTTAATTAAGCAACAGATATTCATAACAACTGAAAAAAAACCAAAGACGGTTGGCTTCGCACTATCTTATGAGGATGCTCTTGTGGGCCAAAAGGTACGTAACTTGAAGGCATTTATTTACCCATTTAGTGAATGCTAAAATTTGGAGACCGGATGAAAATTGTACAGCAAATGAAGTTTAAGAGGGAAAGCTATTGCATCATAATAAGGCCTTCAGGGTAGACTACAATAGTTTAGTGTTTTAGAATGTCTTGCTAGACATTGAATAAAAGTGTTTAAAGTCATCTGTGCCATGGATCACGTGGGGAGTGTTAGTTCAGAGGAACAAAGGAAATTTAAGACACAGTGCAGCCACACTCTGGCATGGATACCGTGGCATCAAATAACTTTGCAAAAACGTACAGTACCTAATACAAAACCAAAGAAGAAATGAAAGGAGAGTCATGGACATTTGATAAGACAGTCAGTACAGCCACACTGCAGTATAACTTCAGCATTTCATGCTTAAAAGCAGCCACAAGTCCTACAGTGAGAGCACAAATGGGTGTTCTACAGTTCCTCTGAGCTCTCCTTTGGACAATAGTCATAAAGGCTGTGTGCCCTCCTTGGCTGGACAATTCCATATACGACTACCATGCTAATATTTCTCTAAGTTCTTGTTGTCAAAGCTATTGCTACTTATTAATGTATCCTACTGGAGGTTACCATTTGGAGAAGAAACAGGCTCTAGAAGAGGACTGGAATTCTTTAAAGCGTCAAGACTTGTTGATGTACGAGTAAGTGGCAGATCAACAAAGTCTTTGCTGCTTAGCAGTCCCACTGATAAAAGAAACTTCTACCATGAAGGACTCCTTCTTATATGAAGTCCCTCTCTCTAGCACAAGCAGTGCTGTGTAGCACAATCCCTGGATGAAAAGAACAAGCCCAAGCACACTAACAGAACGAGTTGCTGTTTGAACAATATTGCAGACACACTGTGTTAAAGGTCAAGTAGGCCCACTGTATAAATACGATTGACTGATTATCTTGTGGTTTTATGTTTTCTAATCATAAATCAATGGGATTATCTACTGTTCTATTAATTTCAATATACTTTTACTGAACAAACTCTTGCACAAATGCAAAGCAAGCCTATAACTTTGCAAGCAACAGGCATCCTTCCTGAGCATCACCCCTCACTGAAGCTGCTTCTTCCTATAAGGAGAAACAACCAAAAATCCAGATCACTCCATTTCTCATATATGCAGTTCCTGCAACTGCTAGCCAAGCACTTCCTGCAATTTTTTTCTAGCTATATAGAGCATAAATTCTATCATCTTGATCATTATTGTACTTCCAAAAGCCCCTCTGGGTTGAATTCTCTTTTTTGTTAAA
>VZSZ01000867.1:1220996-1296728 GCA_013398815.1 Ibidorhyncha struthersii | reverse complement strand
TTCAAGCTTATGGAATATATTTATCTGATCTTCAGTACTGCCCAGTACTGCAACAGATCTCAAAAATACTTCTGGCAAAAGGACAGGAAAGACTTATGGAAATAATCTGGACAAGCTCAAGCTCAGGTCTCTGCAGACTAACATTAAGTTAAGGATATGCCAAATCTAGGAGAGAGACCAGTGAACGTAATTGTTAGTAAACCACTGGAAAGGTTCAGTTGACCTTCGATGACAAAAGATTTATTATGATCAATTATAGTGAAAAGTGAAGGCATTTACACCAAGGTTTATAACCATAACAGCAGCAGCTGGCTAGGGAGCAATTAGTTAAGTAGGGGTAAACCCAGGGCAAATGTTCTCTATAGTGCTGTCTTTTGTACAGTGTTGTACTATAACGATTTTAATGCACAAATTCAACTTCTCTGTTTATGAATTAGAGTCCTGCCTTTGCCAGTCTTTCCCTCCATGTGCTGCTGATCTTATATTCAGCACTGCTGAGCACAGCCTGCATCGGAGGATCTCTGGCTGCATGCCTAGTACATTGTACCAATAAATATTAACTCCTCTACCCCTGTAACTCCCCCATGAATTGCTTATATATTAATATGTTTATGACTAGCACTTATGAGAAATTAGGCTTTATTCTATAAAGTCCTGATATCAGACTAGAACAATTAGGATGAAGCAGCACTCTGCGAGTTAGAGCAACCAGTTAATTTCATTTAAAGTGAATCCTTGGCATATTTTTATTGGTCAAGAGCTACAAGATTACTATGATGAGCAGGTTTATTTTCTGGAATTAACTGTTTTGACATATATTTGATTGTCTCTAGCTGCAGAACTATGCTGTTTGATAACAAAATAGTTAAGGTTTAACCTTCATCTGTCTACAAGATGACCTTTCCTCCCTTTTTTGGTGGGCTAGATTTCCCTCAGAACACTTCTACATAAGTTGGGATTTGAAGTAAGTCCTTTGCCTAACCTGAAATAAGAAAATAAAATTATTAAAATAAATAAATCACCAGTTAGTATTGGAGTTGAAATCAGAATATCTTATCAGGAATGAGGTACCACTTGGTCAGCTGGTAGACCAGCACAAACAAGTGACTATGGGGGAATGTATTTTCCTAGTCACTTGCTACTTGCTTGCCAAAGGAGCAAAGGTTATAGCTTCAAACAAACCTACTCTTTAAAACCGCAGCTTTTAGGACAACTGGTGCTCAAGAACCCCTTTCAGCAAGGGGATGAAGCATGTGAGATTTTGCAGAGGCTGAGCACAGCTCGCACTCACTTGGGCAAAAGGCAGTCCAAGATTCTGATTCTGTGTATTGATCTGACGTTCTCAGGGCCAATGGTGAAAGCAATGATAAAATAACATGATTCATTTATAACTGAACATTCTATTCCAAAGGTGGAAACAGAGACAGAACAAAACAACGTGAGATGAATGAAGTCGCTACTATCAAGCGCTTGATGGCGAGTTTCTTCCTTAGCTACTTCGCTGACTCCGGGAGCTTGTGAGGCACCGTAAGACCGAGATCGAGAACTGTTTTCTCTCAAGCCTGACCTTGACTGCACATCTACCCAGCCTTGGTCACCAGAGATGGCTACTGGGCCTCTCAGTAGCAGCTGTTCCAGGCAAATTCCTTCTTTTACAGAAGGATCTTATTGCTGTTAGCTTGCCTCTTATCAGAGCTTGTATCTTCATCCTCTGTAATGAAATACTGGGAAATTATTGGATGAGACTAAAACAGCAGCTACGTTTAACTCCAAAGAGGCGGGAAATACCACAGTAGACTTCCACTTCCTGATGCACTGTGGCTGGAAAGGTGCCTGGCACAAAAAGGACCTGGGAGTATTGGTTGACAGCCGACTGAATATGAGCCAGCAGTGTGCCCAGGTGGCCAAGAAGGCCAAGAGCATCCTGGCCTGTATGAGAAATAGTGTGGCCAGCAGGACTAGGGAAGTGATTGTCCCCCTGTACTCAGCACTGGGAGGCCTCACCTCAAGTACTGTGTTCAGTTTTAGGCCCCTCACTACAAGAAGGACATTGAGATTCTAAAGCACGTCCAAAGAAGAGCAACAAAGCTGGTGATGGGTCTGGAGAACAAGTCTTACAAGGAGCAGCTGAGGGAACTGGGGTTATTTAGCCTGGAGAAAAGGAGGCTGAGGGGAGACCTTATCACCCTCTACAACTACCTGAAAGGAGGTTGTAGCCAGGTGAGGGTCAGTCTCTTTTCCCAAGTAACAAGCAATAGGACAAGAGGAAACAGCCTCAAGTTGCACCAGGGGAGATTTACATTGGACATTAGGAAAAATGTCTTCACCGAAAGGGTTATCAAGTGTTGGAACAGGCTGCCCAGGGATGTGGCTGAGTCAGACGTGTAGATGTGGTGGTTAGGAACATGGTTTAGTGGTGGACTTGGCAGTCTTAGTTTAATGGTTGGACTCTATGATCTTCAAGATCTTTTCCTACCTAAATGACTATGATTTCTCCTCACACAACCCTTCCTACTTCAATTAGTCTACCCCAACGCTACAAAGCGGAACCTGCTCCTATCTGCAACTCAGTTTCATTGAAACCTTGAAAACTGACTCATGAAGTACATCAGAACATGAAAAAAATAAAAAAATCGTAATTACACTAATTGCCATCAATGAACAGATTCTTATCTTACAGTTTGGTGTCCTGAAAGCCTCAGAGCATTACAATAACAGTCTCAACTGGACCAAGCAGAAAGTTTCTTCCGATAAATCAAATGCCAGTCAAGCCTACAAGAACAGCAACTGTTACTTTGTAAGGAGACAAAGACAATGGGATCATAAATCCAGGGGAATTTTATTGATCAAACCCTTCCAAGAAAACCACTTGTCTTAGCTATATAATACAGGGTCATCCATAAGAAAGAGACTGTTTGGCCAATTCCTTATCCCTATTCTCTAGTTAAACTGCTTAGAGTAAGATGTACAATAGCTATTCAGATCAGGTAATAATAAACAGTAAGCTATAAAAAAACCCCACGCCAAAACCAAAAAGCATCAACAAAAAAAATGTGTGACCTAAGTGTATAGAGAATGATGGTATTTAACAGTACCATTAGACAGCAGTTGACAACTCTGGCCAACTGTGCCCTAAAAAAGCAAAAGTTAATAGTACAATTAATTTTCTTTAAACTAGCATAACGTAAAGTTCACGCAAGATCTTGAAAAGGGTAAAAATACTATTTAAGTAAAAAAGAAAGAGCTATTCACTTACTGTGAGACTTTTAAAAAACTTGGCTTCCTTTTAGCAGCAAAAGATGAGATTAATCTGTTTCAACTCTAGAAAGCTAAAATTCAGGTATCTAAATCAAAGCTGGTCACTCTGAGTTCACCAACTCATTGGTGGAGACAATCAGGCACTTCTAAAAGGTTATCTATCAGATCTGCCTCAACTTACATTAGCACGTTCAGGGGCTGAGGCGGAGAAAAGACAGACAAAAACAGGTTGAACAGGGAGGCACCTAATTCAGTTAGTACAAACAGGGAAAGGATCGAGGTGCACCTTTAATGTTACTCTTCAGAAAGTCAGGCATTCTCTTCTATACCCGGGTTTCATACATCAGCACCTGCTCTAAAACCAGACACACAGTCTCCTTTCAAGAAAGTTCAGGAGTCATTATTTTGTTTTAAGTTATAGCTAGTTGCCCCAGTTTTACCCAACAGCTTTTTAGAGCATTACATGGACAAGCACTACAGCTAAATTCAAATGTAATTATTTCCTCATTTCGAGGGACTCAAATCCCTCTTTTACAGGCATTCCCTAAATGTTGTGGTATAGAGAAGTCTGGTCCAGGAACTCCCTCAGTTGCAAGTGCTCCTCCAGAGTGGGCATACTTTATGAACTGCTGAACCAAGAAGAAAGCGGCAAGCTTAGCCACAGACTCACGCCTATCTGCATGGGACACAGGTGAAAATGGGAAGGTTGGGTTTGCAGTCTCCTCAAGGGCTGTTTGATGCACCAGTAACTAAAAATCAGGAGAAAATATAACTGGACTCAGACTCCCCAGTCACAGGTGAACAACATATATGCCATCTTAATTGTTCTTTTTCTGATTCACTTTGATTTTTTCCACAAGTCTATGACAAATGAATCCCATCGAACAAGATACAGTAGGAGTGTCCCTCCACCCTTCCCCCTTCTTAACCCTCTCTCTACTTTACAAACAGTCAAGTAGGTATTTGAATCTCCTCCACCTGAAACATGAGTACTGAAGAAGCGTTGCAATCTCTGAATTACTATGTGAAAAGGAGAGGTAAGAGGATCACCTACTCCTTCAGTGGTTTTTGAAAACAAAGAGGTAGTCTCCACATACCGTTCAGTGGAAACCAACCTGGTGGAGATCTCCAAGAGCCTATATTGAACAAAGGCTGTCAGCCAACGAGGTGCTCAGGACTTGTGATCGGTCCTAATAGAAAGCTGAGACACCTCTCCTGTGAATAGCAATGGAAGAAGCCTGGAGAATGAGATCTTTTTAGTTACATTTCTGTAACTGTCACATTCCTCTATAAATACCTTTACACATTATCCATGCAGCCGTTTTGTTCCCTTGCTCTGGAATCATTTTATGTGTAGAGTTTCATCAACTGTTGGTTGTACCCTTACATGAAATCTGACAGTTCGGTATGTATAGCTTGCATTTCAGTTTTAAAGAGAAACCATTCCAACTTCTATCTAGAGTAGAACTTCATGTGCATCTGGACTGTTTTTCTAATATGATATCCTACTGTTACAGAGACGACAACAAAACAAGAAAGCATTTCCTGCGTAAATAAAGTATATTGCCGTAGATTAACAGGTATTACAAACTGAGGTGATATAGTAACCAGCCAGGTATTAAGTAATCCTCCTTGTAATAATCAAAGATCTTTACAAACTAAAACTGAACTCTAGTTAGCGCTGTTCCACAACATTTCTCAAAACAAAAAACTTATGACAAAATTTTATTATGTCCTTCAGAAAAAGGCCTGTTCTCATTGAGGATAAGTAATTCTTATCCTCGGTGATTCTATTCTTCACTATTCTTCACTGATTCAGATCCCAGCAGACAAGGAACAGTCTTGCAAAATTTCTGCCAGAGACTAAAGTTCAGGACACCAGTTGTGAAGACACCAAGATCATAGCTATCTCAGAACTTCCCAGCACCTCAGATATCAAATACTTTGAGAGCACAGGGCTTCAAGGTTACATCAGCAGTTTTGGGTGCAGAGCCAGTTAACTCCAGAAATCTTTACAGACCCGAGACTAGAAAAGCCTTCCCCTTTCTTTTCTTTCGTTCACAGATTTTTAACAGCGATCCATCTACAAAGAGATTTCACATGAAGAAAGGCTGCCAGGGACACTGCACATAAGTTTTCCAACTCAATTTAGAACTCAAAGCAAATTAACACTCAGCCAAGGAGGTCCTACCCATCCCTTTACCACTTGGTGCTGTACCTGTGCATTCTGCTGCAGAGTACCAGTGGTTCACACCAATGTCAAAGACTTACCACGCAAGCGTCATGCCATTTTCAAGAAGAAGAAATAACGTGACCTGACTTGTGTTTTCATGCACTTGTAGCTTTCAGTACCTTTTAGGTTAGCCAACAAATACAAAAAGACAGAGTTTGTCTAGCGCTAATTTTTTGGAGATTAACAAATGTCAGAGGTGCACTGTCTGCAAGAAGCCTTTGAGAAGGCCTGCGCCTTGAATGTCTAACGCCAAAGGACATGAAACTAAACATCAGGTCCCTGGAATATTATGAAAATAAATTTTAGAAGAACAAAGCAAACCAAGCATTCATCTAAAAAGAGGAAAAAAAAATTCAATTAATGCATTTCCATCTTTTCCTGTTTACGTCCACCATAGCAATTAAATTTTAAGTTTTTTGAAGGCTCAGTGACAGCCCCAGCTTTACTACCATGTCAGTTTGGGACTTGGTCCAAAAGCAGCTTTGAGGAGAATCCTTTCCAAGTGCATTGGAAGTGTTTGTCTCAGTGAAACAGATTTTCTTCCCCACAGTCTCCCAAAGAATCACATTCTCAATCATGAAAACGCTCCTCATAACTAAAGTACCGTGATATCTTTAAGACAAAAAATATATACATCCCAATCCTCCATGAAATGCAGACTGACTACAAATCCTCCCAGACTTTCCAGAACTTCACAGTAACATGAGTTCTGATTCACGGATTCCAGTTTTGTACATTACCACTGGGTAGCTAAAAAAGCAAGAAATGAAAGCAACCGCAGAAATCAAGAGGAATACTACTCCAAAAAAAAAAAACAAACCAAAAGCCAACCCATCCAAAAAATAGTGGCTCAAAAAAATCTGTTCAACCAGCATGAGCAGAGACAACCTTGGAGAGCTGACAGGTTGCAAAGCAGATTGCCGGCACTGTGTTTTGACTTGACAGAGGATAGGAATGACAATTATGACACAACAGTCTCTCTGCAAACATTGCAAGCAAGGGTAAGTGACTTTAAAACAGACTTTAGCAAGTCTTAAGGCGTAGTTGAGTCAGGCAGCAAGGGAGGGATATGTTCAATATATTTTGAAGTCTCAATCCTCTAAAAATCATTTTATTTTACTTTTAAAAGGCATAAAGCTTCCCCCAGATACTCACAGAAATGTGGGCTTCCCTATGAGAAGATGCTTGTCTACGTGTCAGTCTGGTGGAGTAGTAATTTATTTGAAAGTTTCAGTTATAAAGAATTTCATTTCACGAGCAGTGCTTTCTCTTTCCCTCTAATTACCAAAAATGCACAGCGTTTAAAATTAGAAAAATCACCTGACCTTTTCACCAACCATGACAACAAAATAAAGCAGCTGGGTTGCAGCATGCACACATTGTCTTAATAACATGCTCTTAACATGTTAGGATCTCTTTTAAATGCCGTGTTAATGAACAAAAGTCAAAAATTCATTGTGTCCACTTAATGACCACACATATGTAAAGTGGCTGTGACAGAGTGTACAGGCTGTCATCTTATTGCACTTCAAATCAGGTAAGTGGGTTTGTTGCAAAGCATGTTCATTCATTAAAATACATCCACGGTAAGTACATGGAGTGGGAAGACGACTGGGGCAACCCATGTTTCCAAATGAAGCTTTATGACAGTGCCAACTGCAATGCCTTCAAGATGCACAGGCTCTCTTATCACAGGGACTCTAAAGCCACAGCCTGCGCTCCTAAGTCTGCTCCCAGTTTGTTCTTCAAGCCTCAAGTGCTGGTCTTCACCCTGCTCAGACAACTACTTTAATTGCAGCTGAACTGCCCAGGCTCACAGACCGAGTGACCCGTCTTCTTCACCTTGAAGAGGTTTCCCTCCATCCCATTTCAGTCCGGAATATTCACATATTCAGAGACAAAATAACCTTTCTAATCAGCATTGATTTCACTTATGCCAAAAATATTAAGTAAAAGCTCGTGTAAGTCACCTCATTGTAGCGTTTAAGTATTTCTACAGCCAACTCAGGATTCTTTCCAGCATGAAATAAAAGACCAATTTGTTACTATCCTAGAATATTTTCATTTTCCACATGGAAAATAAAGCCAAATTGAAGAGGGAGGAAACAAATGCAGTGGATAGAAAGTGAGAAAACACAGAAACAAACCAACATTAATGAAAATTCCCACAAGTCTTTAAATTCATACGCAAAGTGTGTGGCAATAATATATTGTATTATACTAGTTTATGCATATAAATTGATGCATTCCTTATCACTTTAATCTGTGAAATATTTACATCCAAGTTAAAGTTGGAGGGCCACAGTGTTTTCACAGAAGAATCAAATGCCATTTTACAATATTCCTCCCTCAGGTAAATCAAATAATTGAAGTTCCCGAACATATTCTTGAGGCCTCTCAAATAAAAGCAGATCTATAAAAATACACAAAAGCAACATGGAAAGCAAATTAATGAATGATACCATTACAGAGAGAGATGCAATAAAGGCATCTTAATAACGCTCTCTACCAACTGCCAAAAATGATAAAACAAGAGTTTGGTGGGAATCCTTTGCCAGAGACAACTATTAAGGAACAGTAATGCCTCAGGAGGAAAATCTAAGTATACACACTTTTTTTTTTTTTTTGGGGGGGGGGGGGGGGGGAGCAAGCAAAATGAACACAGAAAACAAGAAGCACACCCAGCAACAATCAAATTGCCTCTCAATGGACACAGCATACTAATACTAATAGCAGAACCACAGCTGAAATCATGAAAGCGCTGACAAGGGAACACAGCCCCAAATTTTTATTGTAGAAAACATCTACTTGAGCATTGTGAACGAGCGATACACTTGTGACTCTCGTGACCCCACCAGGAAGTCTGTGGCCACCTTAAAGAGAAGACAAAAAGCTGCTTTTCTTTCCTCACCCTGTCTGGCAAGGTAAATGCTTTCAATAATAATGGTGAAGACTGCATTAAAATTGGAAGAACACTTGAAAGGACAGCTTTGCAAGAGAAATATTAAGGAGAGAGACTGACATGGGGTACAGCACTGAATTAACACCCTGAGAGCAGCGATGACAGCACTGCGGAAGGCGATGCTTAGCCATGCTGCACAGAGAATATTTCTTTACACATAAAGAAAAGCTCTGGGAGATGTAAGAGAACCAACTGGCTTCACAATGGGCTTTTAAGGAACCCACCACAGAAAGCAGCTTTTCAATAACCCGCTCAAAAAGTGCAAGTTTTTTAGATAATAATGGATAAAAAGTATTATAGAGAGCCAAGTATCATTTATATTATTAAAGTATATCCAAGCTGAACTATTTTACAAGGGATAGGGCAGCTCCACATATGAAAGCGAGCGCAGCCAAGAAAAGTAACAATTTAAGACTAGAGACAGTGTATGGCAAGTATAAATCTGAATGTCTAGATTATTTCCAGTAAAGATACTGAGATTTATTGGATAATACAAACTGTGCATGCTTTCTATGCTATCTATGGGGGTCTATTACTGATCAGTTTTAGAGATTTTCTTTGAGTGTGCACTACTGGTCTGAGGAGCCTATCTGGTCCCTTCAGAGGGTTCATCTGTCACTTACATAGATAATGAAGAGATTTTAAATGGGAATTTTATTGACCTAATTACTAATAAAAGTAGTGCTGCAAATGTACATGGTATTTTATAAATAACCTAAGATGTGTTCCAGTCTAATGGTACTGAAAAAGATAAATACATTATTTTAGAAGGCTTTTTTAAAAGTTGAATTATTTGTTAGATATGTAGTAATGTTTGTGCAGAAGATTTAGTCAGTCTTTCCTAGTTATTAGATCATTGCTTCAGTACAAAATCTACAAAGAAAGCAGCCATTTTCTGTTGAATATATGCAGTCTATTTATTTTTATTTTTTTTTAACATTTTTATAAACTTTCTGTTGTGGGGAAAAAATAGTTTAAAGAATGCTTTTGAACTGATTTGTGAGCTGAATAACCCAATGACTTCCATAGCATAAATTCCATCCCTATTTCATGTATTGTTTGCATTTTTCTTTTCCAGTTTTTATTTAAAGGATCATGAGCAAGTTTGTTATTCCTAAAGGACTGGAGTAAATTCAGTTTGACATGTTCCACAGAAGCCTTTTATTTATCCTTAATGTTTTATTTGCTGTAGTGTTATGAGCACTACACAACAGTGTTGTTTGTCATCTGACACAACTTAAAACAGAATAGGAAGATGTTATATTGCTGCTAAGGAACACCATTATTTACTTTTTCATAATTATAATAAAATATGATACACATATTCACTGAATAAAAAAAAAAGAAACAAACCAACCAACAAGATGAATTACACTGGGATAAGAGAAATTTAATTAAAAATTGTAACCCTTTACCAGCATGTCCTACACAAAAGTAAAAATAAATTAAAAATAGCCAGTTTGACTTGGTTACCAAAGTTCTCAGATTCACAGGAAAGTTCTGCAGTTATCCCTAAAACACATACTGAAACAAAGATCATGAGATTATTCCAGTTCATAGAATGAACATTAATTGTGTCTGCAGGGCAATATATGTTTCTAGAATAGAATAGCTTCATTTTAAATCAATATTTCAGAGTCAACAACTAGACTATGTTGCACACTCATACACAGACACCGAGACATGATGAAGTTTTGCATTTCCTTGAAAATTTGAAATTGGTACTTTCTGGCTTATAAACTATTCACAATAGAAATAACCCAGCTGAATGCTCAGTGATCAAACATTCAGTTTCTGTATGTCAGCTGTATATCCTACTTCATGTTAGATACAGAAGCAATTCGTGGGAGTGGTTTAATTCCTGGGAGCGGGTAGTTTTGGCCTAGAACGAGGACTTACATGTCTATTTGATTCAAGGACTGCAGAGGCAGCACAGGAAGGAGATGGATTTGAGGAAGGAAATTGGGAACTAGTTAATCTTTGCCTCCTTCCTTCACTCTTCTGTTGGCTGATGGAGTATAAACATAGAAGCTTTCAAAGGAAGTCTCCTCAGAACCCATATTACGGGATGCACAGTATGCAACAGCTCTATCCCACAGCATTCCTGCCACCTACCGAAAACAATAACTTCCTGTAAGTGCTTTGTGTACAAGAATGTGCTACTTATCAGAAGATGACTAAATAACAAAAATAATCAGTAATGGCCTTTCTGGTAATGGAGACATTGATTACAAGATAGTGGTAGCAGCACCAGGACACATATGCAGAAGTCTGACTGGTGATTTTTAGCCCAATTCTAGTGGATAAACACTGGGTAAGAGATTTACACCATTGCAATTGGAAGGTAAAATAACTATTCGCAGATAACTGTATAAATGTGCGCTTTACAAAGATATAATTCATAACTTAAAGTCTCAAAGCCAGACCTACCATACACTGCCTCCACAGCAGCAGCCTGGTGTTAGCAAGAAAACTAATAAGAGTACTGAGGAATCCTGCCACTCAATTTAATTTCAGCCCCTAGCCATGTTCTTCACTTTGACTAGTGCTAAAAAAAAAAAAAAAAAAACCAACACTCTTCTCTAAAATTTCAAGATTATACTACTGGACAGATGTTCCTGGAGCTCTATCAATGACTTCAAAACAAACAGAACAGTGTGCATTGGACAATAATCTTAAATGTATGCAATTCATTTCTGAAAGATGATAAAAGGGCTACGAAAGAAACACTGCAGTCAACACAAGCACTCCAAACTATTGTTAACAGTTCACCTTTAGGGTTTGAAAAATCCTCTATTTAGCACACTTGGGTATGATGCAGAAAGTCCAAAATACTATTGCTTTATTCATATTTAACAAGTTCCACCTTTGCATATGCGCATATTCAGTAACAACTTAATTAATGAAACTTAATTTCAATTTTTCAGTAGGCTTCTCCAAGTGCAGTTGAATTTTATCTTGTTTATGTTCTCAAGTTACTGAATGTATGTATTGCTTTATATTGAAAAATAATCATCAATAAAGCGTCAAAGTTAAAAATAATCTACTTATAAAATGCTTTGGTAATTTTCACCACTTAAAAATATCTGTTTAAGTAGTTTATAGCATTAATTCTCAACTCTATTTGCAATTTAAAGATCTTATCAAGCATTGCATATCAAAAGATGAAGAATGTAGAAGCAGCAAAGCAGTAGCAAGAGATGCAACTGTGGCTCAAGAAATACTAAAATCTTCAACTGTGGCAAAATAAAGCTTCAAGCATTACAATTTTTTTTTTAATCACGCTGTGTTCTACGTAAACTCTACTGAAGTAAGCAAATGCAGTGGATCAAACTGCCACATGATATTTAGGGATGTTGAAGTTTATGCTGCTTTTCAACTGCTGATGTATTGCGGGAAGAAAATAAACAGTATTTCACACCATAAGTTTCTCAGCCAAGAAGTATCATACATTCAACAAGGACAGCAATAATTTATAAGATGTACTCAAGAACACACTCCATTTTTTATGAGATGTCACACAACAACAGATTTAAGATTTAAGAGTGAACAGGTACTTTACTGAACAGGTTTTGCAGGAAGACCAATGCAATTAAGATTTTTTTTTTTAATTAGTATTATTTGTTGCATAGTAGTGTCCTTAGGCCTCAGGAAGATCAGGAGACTTTGAATTCAAGACTTTCTTACAAGGTAAGAACTGTTTCCTGCTCTGAAGAGCTTTTAGTAGAAATGAACAAGGATGGGTAAGAACATTTAAGGACGGTGAATTTCTCTGTTCCTTAAGCACAACAAATATGTTAGCTCACATCATTACACAAAAATGTCATGAAGAGGAGATGGATTTCTCCAAGTCTGTTATGTACCACAATAACAAAACTCTTTCCCATCTGTAAGCAAAAATTGCATATAATTAAAAATACAATGCCCTGAAGAAACAGGGGGGGGGGGGTGTTGGGAACTAGTATCATGCTGGGAGCTGGATTCGCCTGGCATTGGCTCCAGTGAGACGAGTCCCTTTCCATTCAGAGCTCTAGTACAGAGAGATGGGTGTACGCATGCGAAGGAGTCTGTGTAGAGTAAATCAATCTGACAGGCAGTATCAAAGTACATATTTAAGAATTCATGGCCTTTTCATGATCGGAGTTATATAACACAGGTTACATTTCAACTCCTCAAGTGGCTCGAACACGACTTGAATTTTAACTAGCTGTAGAGTTCTCTAGCCCATCCTTCAACACACAAAAGTCATGATGTAAAGTCTTTTCACCGATCAAAACTTTACACCACATTAAGAAGTCTATTAAGAAAAAATGAAAAACAGCAACCTTAAAAAAAAAAAAAAAAAGAGAACTGTAAGAAGATATCATGCTTAGTTCTTTGAAATGCTTTTAATTATATTCCAGTTCTTGAAGTACAGGCTGAACACAGAGGAAGTCTTAAACTAATAACAACTATCTAATTCTTTTTTGGGAAACTGAGGTATGCAGAGGGTTTGAATATTACAGATTCATAATCACATTTGCCTCCAAGTTGATGGTAGCACTTCCAAGTGAGGTACCAAAAGGTACTTATACCTGCTGCTACTTCCCCCCACAGACCAGACAGATCAGACACCAAAGTCCTCTCTGAATGCTCTTCTGACACTTAGAGCACCTCCACGATGTGCAGACTCTATGTATTATGAATCAAATGTATTTATTGGAAGAGTGGCAGAGACCTGTCTGCTTCTTTCAAGTCCCATGACAGCTACTGCAACTCAACAGAGAGAAAGGCATTTCCCTGGCTGTGAAGCATCAAGGGAACCACCGGGGGATCGTGACTACTCCTGCAGAGTTATCTGAAGAAGAGTCCAAACAGTTACAAGCCGATAGGATGTGCACTATGATCTCAGGTAAATAATTAAAAAGCAGGTTGTAGCCAGTAAGGGCAAGAGAAATAGAATTAGAAAATCCGCAGAATGTAATTTTTTGTAAGTGTACCATTCCTGAATGAGATCTAATTAAAATCCATGTAACACATAAATCAAAGTTATGATCCTCCAACTACGATCGGACCTTTACTTACATCTGTGACTAGTCTCTATAAACAGTTTCCAGAATGAGATACTGAGTGGAGAATTCGATGTACTGCCTCTCTACATAGGGTTCAACTTCAGTTGAGGCTCTAATATTAATACACACATCTGCAGATCAAAACTTCCCATTACTTTTACTATAGGGGAAATATTTTCTGCCTCTGTTTAAGAGAGGGAGAAAAGTAACTATTATAGTGCTTATGGCTCAGTACTGATTTTGTACACTTTGTTAAAAACAGACGTTGAATTTACTTATAAACATGTCCTTAAAATAATTAAGCTTAGACATATTCATCATCCAACTAGGAATAACTGACTTATGAACTATTCAAGACTTAATTTCTTCTTGATTTAGATTGCATACATTTCTAAAACATCTCCTGACCACCATGCAGAAAAGAATAAAACTTGCTCTTCATGAAAGACAATAACATAGAAGATATTCTCTATTTGGCTAAGCTTCAAGATGTTTCTGATCTTTTTTTTGTTTCAATATTTATACCACTTTTAACTCAGCAGCAAAGAAATCTTTTATTACCTTACCCATTCCAATGAATACCTTCTAAACAGAACAATGCTCAGACACTCTTAGTAAACTTTTACATGCATTTCATCAAATATATATGGGTAACTACTTGAGCATTTGATTCTACCCCAGGAGCAACACAAACATAATTGCACGGTAGTAAGTGCCAGCAATCTCATCTGCCAGTAGACTACAACAAAAATAAGATTTTTCAATTTGCATGAAATTACATACTTTTCCAAAGCACTGTGCCTCCTGGCACAAGTTTTGCATCTCTTCTCTCCCCCCCTTCCCAAAATATAAGTTAATCAGTTCCACGCCCTCCAGCCCTAAATTCTTCCTACAGCCCCACCGCTCACAAATTAACTCCACCATTACCAACACCACAAGAGCCCACTGTGCAGCCTCTGCTGTTCTGCAGACACCCACACCTCTTGCCCCTCGGCCCCAGGACGCCTCGGCCCCTTTACCTGCGCTCACCGAGACTCTCCACCTCCTACCAGGCAATTTTCAAGAGTGCTTTACCTCCCTCAGCCGCAACAGCAGACAGGAGAGATGGAGGGTCAGGACTGGAGAGTGATCAAGCCAACAAAGTAATCAGCTGTTTAGCCAAGTTCACTAACACAGGGTTGAGTACTTAACTAGTTACCTACACCTCTGCGCATCCTGGCTGAGCGAGGAAACCACCTCTGACCAGCAGCTGGCATCCTGAGCAGCCTCCCACCCAGCAAGTGGGATAAAAGAAAGGCCAACCATCAGCCAGGGTGTTTGCTTTACACCCCAATTAAGGTGTTAATGAAGCTAGGCAGGCTGCACACTATCAGTGTATTACCCCAGGCTTGCTTTCTACTATCTCCTGACCTTCTCACATGCTAAGTTCAGAAGGCCATCTTAAATCTAACACTGCCATATGCAAAAATCTATTTCTATTAAAGGGAAAAGCAAAGGCAGGTTTCTATCGGAGCATGGAGGTGAGCCTACAAGGTCCCTTGAAGTCCTACCTAGTGATGCACTCCCTGCTTTCCAGAAAAACCTGAACTCATTAGGTATTTCCCCCGTTAGCCTGAAAATTCACTGTGTGCTTAAATTTAATGACCCAAGTATACCTGAATGGGATGACTTGATGATACTGGCATTCCTATACTTGCGAACTGGCACAGTGTTTTATGCTGCCAGACATTCCCTGAGCCCGCCCCGAAGGAGGACAGCCACCCCACGCCGCCAGAGGTGAGTGATGCAGCCCTACGGGAAAGCACACAGGAGAAAGTTTGACTTTAACCTATTACTTTGGGCACGTAGCATCGGTGAAAAGGGGGAGATTTAGGCTTTGCTACTTGGACCACCTTCAGGTTTTTATATTTTTATTGAGTTTTTAAAATATTTCTTTATATTGTATATTTTTAATATATATTTTTTTATAATGTAATTTTTATATGTTTTTATACAACAATAATGTAATGTAAAACACACAAAAGTTCCAGGGAGCAATGACTATAACCTTAATTCCTAGAGAAGTGCAGGGCTCTGCATAGTGATTTTAAGATTACTGACAATTAGCTGTCTCTTCCTTGTTCCTTTTCAGGGGCTCCTTAAAAAGTCCGTAGATCCCTATGGTTTGATGAGCATCCTTATTAAAACGGCTGCTGGCACACTACTACCCACCGCCAAAAAGGGCTGGGCAGTTGGATGCCAAATGCATTTCTCTAACATTTGCTATTGTTTTGCTCTGTTTTCAGTGAAGGTGGTTGGCACCTGAGCTGGTTAAGTCCCTCCAGGTGCTGAAAAACCCCATGCAGTCGAAGGAGAGTGCGGAGCGTGTCAGTGAGGCAGGCTGGGTCCTGCAGATCTTCGGAACTGCCTCCGTTAAATGTAGAGGGGAAAACCTAAAATTACGGCAGGCTGAACTGCTCACTGTGGAACTGGGCATTGATCCTCCTTGAGAAGCAGCTGGTTATTTAAAATACTCTGGACTCTGAATTGCATTAGGGAATTAACAGGTTCATCAATAACTCATTTAAAAGAACAAAACTTCAAAATGAACATAAAGTATAATTATTTTGATTATTTTTTTAAGGTAAACAGGTATCAAAATGTAAAAAATCTGAATACAAATTTACTGTAATAAAAAATAGTATTCACATCAGGTCTATCAGGTTCTTTTGAGATATCTAAGATGAAATCATTATACAGGAAAATCAAATCATTGTATCTGCTAACTGATGAAAATCATTCAAACATTGCATATATTAATCATTCCTTTAGTGCTGAAGGCGGCTTTTTTTAATGCATTGCAGGAACAAGGTTTTCCTGATTAATTGTCAGAGATGACACAAAACATTTCCTGCCTGAGACAATCTGGAAAAAAATGAAAGTCATTTTATCAAGACCTTTATATTAATGAAACCGGAAGAGGCATCCCTGCGACAAACAAAAATATCTCTTTGGTCTAGGAAAAAGAAATGTCTAAAGGACAAGTTAGATGCTATGATGCCTGGGGTTAAAACGAAATTTCTCCTCTAAGGCTTGTAGTTGTCTAACTTGCATACTGAGGGAGAGTAACACATGTTCATGAAACATTTGTGAGTGGTTGTTGCAAGATGTTGAAGAAGATGAATGGTTGAGCTGATGCACTGTGGCAGCGGTTGTCAATTTGGGAGTTGTGAATGAGTGTCAGCCAGTTTCAGCCACTGTCCTGCCTCCAAAATGCTAAAAAGGAGGGAGGTCTGGCTACCAAAAGGTTATGTGTACATATATGTGAAAAGAGGGGAGGATGAAGAGGAGATATTCTGACAGGTAGTCAATTGAAAACCATTATACCAATGATAAAGAAATGAGCTGATTTTATCAGCTACCCAGGTTCTGCCCAGTTGCCTGGACATTTTGCCATTACCAATGCCCTCATTTACTTCGGGCATCCTAGGACAGACCCAGCTGGGAAGGGATCTGAAGGGGGAAGGACAGTGCGGTGGTCCTGCGGGTCTGCAGGGGAGGACATGCCACGTGCCGCTATGAGAACAGGAATCGGTACAAGACAGAGAAAGCAAAGCGCCCATCAATTCTGACCTCGCTGGCAGCGTGGACCAGGTGGGCGGGTGAGTCAGACTGACGGGGAGCTCTGTGTCAGCCCAACGTAGCAGCTTTCCATCTGCCGGCAGTGCTTTCACATTCACAAATTTTCTAGGTGCCTCGTGGAAGATGATGCACTCAGTAGCCTGTGTGCTATGAAATGAATTTTATAAGCACACACACAAAAAAAGCCACAAGTTTATTTATGAGTATTTCTGTTCCCCCTCTCCCCTTAATTTAAGGTTTTGTGCATATTTTGGTCCCTTGGGCACAGTTGTTGGTTTCCCTGCGCAGTGAGTTCCTTCAGCTGCTGGCCGGGCTCCCCGAGGGCACAAGCACGTCAAACCAGCCCGCCCCAAGTTTTGCTCCACCACGGCGAGACTGAGCTACCCGATTTAAACATAATGCCAAAACCTCCACCGANGGGGGGGGGGGGGGGGAGGTGGCCCCACAGCAGCTCCAGGCAGTCCATCATGCGACCGGGTCACAGCTCAGCCACCTTCAGAGCTGCAGAGCCTGCACCAGTGAACGGTCACAGCCTGGCACTGTGACAGAGGAGAGGGGACAAGAATCTTAAAAAAATTTAGGAAAACTGGCAGGGGGGTTATCAGCGGGTGGGGTAATTTATTCTCCTTCCATCTCTATGTTTAAAATGGATTAGATTTCCAACTGATGGCGTTTCTTTAACCCAAATTGGCAAAAGAGACCACCAGCTGTGGGAAAAGAACTTACAAGTAGAAAACATCTAAAATATTTATAATGATACTTTTATATTTAAGGACCAACAAAATAATAAGAATAAAAAGTAAACAGTACGTGAATCCTTTAACATAGAACATTCAGCTTTTGCCATATGCTGCACTAAAATAAGGGTACTGTATGTTTTTCTGTCTAAAATTTATAAAACAACATTCCCCTATTTGAGTAGTACGAATTTGCTCACTGAAGCTACTAAATAATGATAGTGTATTATTGAAGTGTGGGTCAAATCCAGAAAGGGCTGAAGACAAGAGCTGTGATCCAGGCTGGTTTTCTCAGTTTCTAGCAGCCGTTCCTTCCACTCATCCCTGCCGGTCCATGTCCGGTTGCCCGGCTGACCAGGCAGATGCTCTTCCCCCTGCGCTGCACTGGGTCCTGCGCTGAACAGGCACACTGAAGTTCTCTAGAAGAACTGCGCAAGAACGCTCTTCAGTGTTGGGTTCGGGCAATATGAGAAATTTCCCAAATCACAGAGCATCACAGTCTCCGTTGGGGGGTCACAAGTCTGGAAATATGCATGGAAATTATTTCACTAGCTGAGAAAAAAAACTGTTAGCCTCTGATCTACGCAAGAGAACCCTCTCCTGGGATAAAGACGACTTTGGACTGAACTCCCTCCTTAGCCTGAGGCGAACAAAAGCCACGTTTCCAAGAGAGCGTGCACACTGGCAGGCTGCAGGGCAGCCTAGGTGGAGAAATATTCTCATGCTGCTGCAAGAGAGGCATTGCGTAGGCAGGGAACCAAGCGTCGTGGGGACATGGGAAGGTAAGGCATGGAGGAACAGGCTGTACTCGAGTCATTAGGGAAATCACCTAAAAAGGGTAGTCTTGATCCTTGGTGCCTGGTCTCGGGATATTTTCTATATTTTAACCAGTATTTCATGTGAAATGCCTGTGTCTGCACAGCTCACCAAGGGATGCCAGGGCGCCAGGCTGCAGAGTCAGGCTCTGTTTTGCTCCCTCAGTTCAGTCGCGTTCCTGTGGTACTGATTGTTGGGCTGAGCAGAGCGTGAACAGGAGCAAGTACCCACCTGCACCAGCCCGGCACGTGGTTGAAGTTCTCACCTGGGAGACGTAAGTGAGTGGAGGCTGCAAAAGGCAGCTATGGCACTTCCCAGGAGGTGTTCCCCCACTTAGGGCAGCCTATAAAAGGCAGGTACTGTCATGCTACTCCCATTTCCTTACAAAGACAGCAGTAGCTTCTGCTCAGCTGTTCCAGAAAAAAAAAATCTGGAAGTGGTTAATACAGGGAGAGGACTCCAAACTCCACCTTTTCCATGGATGGAGGCATCCCACTCCCGAATCAAATGACAGAGATTAGCTCTTGCCATGGAGTAGGAGTTCAGATGCTCTTCTCGTACTCTCTGTAACAGCTAACCTGTGATGACTTCTCACTCAGCCTCAGGTATCCAGGTTCCCTCTTTGAGCTTCCAGGTTCCCCCACTGAGTTTCCTGGAGCTTAGGCACTCAGTTCTCACTGCAGCATTTTCAGTGGGTCATTATGTCTACAGCAACGACTGAGATAACGGCTTGTAAATGCGTCCTTTACAAGCCCTAGCCCCAACTCCATTCAGTAACAACTTTCTGAAATATATAATGTTTCCATCAAACTGTTTTAATGTGGTTATGCCCTTCATGTAAATAAAATACTTTCCTGTTCCTTTCCTCTATGGAACAAATTAGATTATTTTTATCATCTCATTACAACATCTGTTAAGCACAGTCAAGTCCGATACAGTTCTGAGATCAGTTCCTGCAGCCTGAGAAAACAGAAAATGTTATTATCCTAATTTAGCAGTGATAAAGCGCTGAGGCCAGCAGTTCACGTTCAGAATTCCCTGACATGCTCAAAATTCTTTGATTTTGGATAGTTTCTGAGCCAAGAAGCAATGTCATTCTGTAGAGGGGAATTCAAACAGTGTGGAAATAATTTGGCATTGGAGGACTCATGCTAACACGAAGGCAACTGAGGGGCTTAGTGCAGGATCAGTTTCATCTTCAACCTTAAGACATCATTTAGGTTGTTACCTTGCAAATAATTATGTATGTGCTGAATTTTAATTATGCAACTGTTAAAAGAGCCACATAATAGGCTGGAAGCCTGGTAACATTCAACACCAAAAAGTTGTTAATGATGTGAGAACAAAGCTAAACATTCATAAGCACCATCTACTGGTATATTCCCTATTAGCTTGTAATTCGCTTATAAGCAAACATTTCTCACAGATTCACAGGAGCTCCATCTCCCAAGAGCACAGGAGCTCCATCGCCCTGTGTTCTACCATCCTCCTCTCCTCGCTGTGCTGTGCCACAAACTATACTACATCTTGCATGGCGCTAGGGGTATACGTGGAGGCAAATTTTTCAGTACTCAAGATAGAATTTCAATACATGAAGAAGACTTTCTTTTTGATAAGATTAGAAACCGCAGAAGCACTAACTTGAACTTTCAATAAACATCTCCATAGGCTGGAACGTTCCTGCCTCAGAAAAAAAATCAGTAATAAACAACACTAAAAACAGGTTTTCAAGGTGAAACCAATGTACAGCAAAAAAATTTGATCCATTACAGCCAACGGTAAATTTTCCTTTCAGTTAAACAATGCTAGTTTTTTTGTCAAAGTGTTTCAAGTCCCACATTATATGCACAAATTGAGATTTTTATGCCATATTGAGGTGTGTGTTCTATGAAACTGGCTGAAGTCTACCCAGAAGACATTATTTTGAAGTCCTAACACTCTGAAAACAATGCAGTTCTTTGTGTTTGAATGCTGAAGGGTATTAGCACATACGCTTATAACGTTGACTGCTTAAACACTCAGAACAGCTGCGCTTTAGACCTGTGCTCCCTTAGCTTACTACAGGCAGAATAACTCCGTTGACCCCACAGAAGTTACACTGAAACATTTATGGGCACTTTTTGGCGTATGTGGTTACCTAAAACATTTTCTTTCTTGTGTTTATAACAGCTAGTACATCAACAAAATCAGAGCTACCCACTGTTTAAAATACTGGACTAACATATTAATAATTTCTTGTGTTTCTACATACAATTTTAAGATGTTACGATTCCTACAACTTGCATGATTTCATCAAACTACAGCATGGGTGCATATCAAGTATTCAGAGCTATGTTTATCCTGTACCCAAATACCTACCAATTTCAACTAGAATGCGAGTATTTACTCACTAAGGTTTGTACTGCTTTATGTGGAACCTCATGGCTTCATTCAAAGTGTTCTGGTTAATTCATCCATGTTTCTATAAACCCTTTAATCAAATTAATCAATACTGCATAATAAATAATACCATTGTAACCTAATTTCTGGTCAAAATTCTCAACAAGGTACAAATCAAATACGACCAAAGTGGTTTACAAGTTACGAGCAACTTGTGGAAAGACATTTATCCATCTCTCAAGTCCTCAGTCTTTTATGAATTGTTTTTTCAGTGCCTTGTGTTCTACTGTAACAAACGACAAAGAAACTTAAAGACAATCTGAAAACAAATAGACTTTCTTCTGCGTTTGCAAACTCTTTGTGGAAAAACAAATTATCCTTTCCTGGAAATCTGCTATTAGTTTGCCCAAAAGCAGAATGTTAATTTAAAATAATATCCTACCAAGAAGAAAACACATCTCAGAAAAAATGGATTTGCAAGTTTAATTAATGCATTACTATACTGGCTTCTTAAAAATCAAGATTAAGCATATATCTGAGGCTTTTTGTGCAATTAGAATTTAGAAACTTATCTTTTTTTTTTTTATATAGATATGTAAACTGCCTTTGACAAAGGTTTTGCTTCATTGTTTCACTGTGGAAAACCATGAGGGTTGGTTGGTTGGTTGGTTTGTTTGTTTGTTTTAAATCTGCAGTAGCAGCTATGTTATTTCCAAGTACATCACCTCATAACTGGACAAGTCATTGCTCTTCCCATAAGGCCATAAGCACCATAATGGATGTGATAGTGCAAGAGCAAGTGTGGAAAAGCCTGATGGCTCTTCTTATCTGAAAGTCAAGAAACTGAACAAAGATTAAGTTTCCAAAGCGAAGAGCCGTTCATCACTTTCAGCCAACTTTAAGCTTTGATTCCTATATTTATACAGTTCATTACTTTTTCACAAGAAGCAAAATGTTCTTGTTCCATAGCTGAATCAAGCTTTTGAGAATTTAGCAGCATATGTATTAATCATTGCATTCTCTTCATTTTTAAAAGAGAATATGTAATACAAAGGAAGACAACAAGTTTTATTCTCCAAGAAAAAGCAACGGCTCAGCTTCACAACATTAACTTTGACAAATATTCATGAAACCATAACTTACGGGGTCGAGAAAAGGAAATAGCTCATATTTAAATGAATTCGTTTTCACAACTATTCTCATTAATCTCTTCTCATGTGGGCTTATTTTTAAACACAAAAGAATTCCTTACTTCCATTTCCTATACTATTTTAGCTTCACGCTTTCTCAGAACAGCTGTGCCCAACTTCGTATTTATGCAAACATTTTCTTCACACTATTTTCCAGCTACTCCTCTGTTAGGTTACAGAAATGTGCGGGTTTCGATCTTGGTTTTCATTGAATTGCTATTGCAGATGTGATTTCACCTTCTTAGGGCCCTTCAAAACCTGTCATTTTACAGAACAAGAGCAAACCTGTTCTCTACAACGTCACTTAATCTGCAAGTCATTAATTTTAACTTCTGATGGATTTAATATAATCATCAGAATTTCCTTATTACAAAACCTGTTGTACAACATAATGTAATTTGCAATTAGTGCAATGGAATCTTATGTTGGAGTCTAGAAATTTGACGTCCCAGATAGGTTTCTATTTCTGCGTATGCCACGGCTTTCCTGCACTGTTTCCTTACATTCTCTGTGGGTCAATTTACTCAACTGTAAAATAAATATAAAAAATGTAACTATAAAAATACTTTCTTCAAAATTTTTGGATATATTTGGACAAAATCTTGAGCACCCGGACAGAATAATGAAGTGCCATTCTGCAGATAATTAACCTGAACTAATGTTACACGGTCTTTCAAGCGTATTTCCCTTTTTCTAAATGAACTCTTGGTGTTTTCCTCCCTTTGCAAAGTATTTTCTTCTTTACAAATATTTTATGGTCCTTCAGAACCACTTAGCCTAGGGAACAACAAGGACATTTTTCTTTGCACAAAATATATTGATCTGACCATGAAAAAGGTTTTTCTCCCAGCAGCATATGCAAATCTGAAAATCTATAAAATTAATCTTGCCTTGCAGAAGTTAGAGAAAATCTGAGCTCCTAAAAAAAATATTATGACAATAAGAAAACTGTCCAATGTGACAGAATTGCACAATCAGAGCATGGATGAGGTTGGCACGCACCTCTGGAGAGCATCTTATCCAGCCCTCCGCTCAGAGGAGAGTTAGCCCGAGCATGTTGCCCAGGGCCGTGTCCAGGTGGGCTTTGTACCTCCAGGGATGGATACTCCACAACCTCTCTGGGCAACCTGTCCCGGTGTTCGTCCATCCTAACAGTAAAAGTGGTTTTTTCTGATGCTCAAATGTAATTTCCTGTATTTCAGTCTGTGCCCGTTGCCTCTTGTCCTGTTACTGGGCACCACTGGGAAGAGTCTTGGCTCTGTCTTCTCTACACCCTCCCTTCATGCAGTGCCAAGATCCACCTGACCCTTCTCTTTTCCAGGCTGAGCAGTCCCAGCTTAGTCAGCCTCTCCTCACAGAAGAGATGTTCCATGTCCTTCTGTGTTTCAGTGGCCCTTCCCAGGACTTGTTGTAGTCCGTCCGTGTCCTTCTTGTACTGGGCAGCCCAGCTCTGGGCACGGCACGTGCCAACATAATGTACCTGTTCCCAAACAGCAGGTCTTCTTAAGTGGTTTGACATAGTATGGTTATACCTTCATTTATCCTCTTCAAATGAATTGTCATTAAAAGCTTTACCTTTTACCACCCTTTTACAGATGTAACACCTTGTAAAAATCAATGAGTGTTTAAGGTGTGGATCAATGGTATATAATATGGCATTTAATCTTTATGTGAGAACAAACTGCTCTAATTGGCTACTCATTTAGTCTTAGGATCTCTTCCTGGCAGGCTTGGTTGGTTAATGCAGACTCTCTGTCCTTCATATTTGTACGTTATATTCTTTGACTTTTCAAACAGTTTTTTTCTCTGCTGCCTCCTCAGCTTTGCTCATTACATCTAATTCAACGACACTTCAAGGCAATAATGAAAAATATTACTGTGGATTTAGTATTTAACATCTTATCTTAAAATTGTTCTATATGGAAAATTCAGATGAAGTCAACGGGTATTGTGGGATCAGACTGACAGCAGGCTATTTAAACTTGTAGTAAGGAAAATACTGCTAGGAAAGGATTTAGATAAGAAAGGAATTGCAAGCTAAAAAATATTTTAACTCAAAATGTAAAAAAAGAATGCACAGTGACGGCAAAAGACCCTCTAAAAATCCCGAACCACATTCTCAACAATGCTGCTTAACCCAGTAGAGAAAGGAACACAAGCTTCAGTTTAGACTAAACATTTCTTATATTAACTTTCATTATGCTCTGTGCTCCTCATATATAATACCATGCTGGTCCCACAGATAATTAACTGGCAATTTTTTTTTTTTTTCATGCAAACATTCTTCTTTCTAAGTAAAGCTCCATTTCTCTACCAGTTTGGTGGTGAAGACCTCAATATTAAGAACAATTTACATTTCTTTGAAGAATCTTTGCAAAATCATACACATTCACAAAAACACTTCAGAATGATTGCCAACTGAAAATGAAATGCCAGATATTGTTTTATTTCTGACTGGTACAGAAGGGATAATGAGGCCGTAAAACTAGCAGAAGATCCTAAATAAAACTGGAGAGACAGCAAGTCCCAATTCCACAAGACCATGGGAATTCTTCAGGCAGACAATGATCTGTGTGGCATCTCAAGGTAGAGAAAAAGTCTGAGTTTACTTGCAGGAAGGCTGCTCTCTTATCTAAAGTATATCTGTCTCCTGCATAGCCCGAGGGGATGGATAGGTAAGTATTTCCTGTGGATGAAATCAGCAGCTCTCCGATAGAACTGATTAAATCCTCTTGCAGCAAGCGGGAAATTTATTAAAAGTTATTTACTTCAATTACGGATGCACCTATACATATTAAGTACTGTGGAGTCATATAGGAGAAAAGATTAAACCCAATGATGTTACAATAATATTAACTATATGACAGTAAACAATTAATGGAAACCACAAATTCTTGTGAAAAGAGTACAGCAGGAGAAAGTTATGATTAGCTCCATGAGCAGCTAATAGATGTTAGCAGCTGCTTAACTCTGTGAACGCGCAGTAGCACGCTGGGAAATCCTGAGGAAGGATTTGAACGAGGCTAACATAGCGGCTAGGCAGACATTTGCCGATGAAACAGTGCTTTCAGTAAAAGTTACTCAATTTATTTCTTTTCTTCCCTCAGGCAGTGGAGTTTTGGGTGTGCAGCAAAGGGATCCTTAATAGGTCTCTGATTGAATCAGCAGCGTTTTCCTTAACTAAGAGCAGGTGCCACATGTTACATTCTGTGACATGTGCCAGAGTATTGGACAAACACTGAGCATATGTTTCATAAATAAGCAATAGGCATATAGCAAATATATTTGCAATATGCTGTAGTCACCAGGTACTGAGGATATCATGAGAGTTTGTGATAAAAGTGTTTTGACAGGGCAGGAAAATAAAAGTATTAAAATGTTAAGCTTGAAAATAAAAAGAAATCAGGTATGACATAACAGAAAATTTTATATGGTTTGGGAATTGATGCAGCACTCAGTAAGAATTTCTGTAAAAATGACCCCTCCAAATCTCAGGATACCAAATGATGCAGGTATAAACCACAGCAAGTTTGTTTGAGTTTGGGTTTCAAGTGTTACCAGACACTCAGCAGAAAATTCAAAATAATTATGAGTATCCTAGGGTTGGGCTGTTTAAATCTATTTACTTTTAAAGTCTTCCTGTTATAATCAATATCTATTTACAGAAAGACAGCTACAGCAGGCTGTGAAAAAGTTGGATAGATTCTGTTTCAGCTCAGTGCTCAACACCGAGCTGAAAGCACATGTGAGCAACACTGAAAAGATTTACCTCAGTTCTCCATAAAACGTAGAAGTGTACAAAGACGAACCATGAAAAAAACTTTTTTTTTAATATCCTTTCCAGTTTGTATTACTGGAAATCAGTCTAGCTAGAGATTGCAGCAAAAAGCTAGACGAAATCATACAATATTTGGTAATCTACGCTTTAAACTAGGATTAAGACAGGAAAAGCCACAAAAAATACAATTGGCTTGTGATGTACAGCAGGTCATACAACATGATCAAATGGTCCACATTAGCTCTAAATATCTTATCACTTTTAGTATAAATATCATTCCTGAAGTGTCCCAAGCATTTTTCCTAAGATGTAAAGCATCCACTTGGGTGATGTGTTTTCTCTTAAATCTCCTAGTGAAGTTGTCTATGCCTTTTTAAGCGATAATCTGTTCCTGTCCACACTTTTCCTCCTGTAACCAGCAAGGTGGATGAGCTAGAGAACCACAAGTGCCTCTCGTGATGGGCACTGCTGTAGACCCACACAAGAGATGAGATGACACATCATTAGTCAGAGAATGACGAGTGAAGCAGGAAATTGTTTACAGCAAGAGGTGTGCATCCATATCCAACCACCAAATAAGTAGAGAGTGAATGGCAAAGTCAACAGTCTGAACTTTGATGGGACACAGTCATAAAAACTGTTCCAGGTGTTGAATGGTCCTGCAGCGGGAACGGAAAATAACCGAACAGGATCGGCAGGCAACGAGAGTGCGCAATCGGATAGGGTCAAAGGATCAGGAATAAGTAAGATAAGCTGAATCAATCAGCAGGTCTGACCCAGGAGATCAGGAAGATGTGTAAGAGCAGCACAGACAGATCAGTGGGTGTCCACTCAATCGAATGAAAGATGCGTTGGGGCAGAAGCATAAAGCAGCACACGCTAAAAGTAGGAGAAACCACAAAGGACTATTAGGCCACCAACCTGAAAAGGGAGATGAAGACCTAATCCCTAGAGCAGGCTGTTTACTGTGGTCACACAGAATCAGCTTATTTTCACAAACAGCACAGTAACTGAAACGATTGCTAACAGGGAAGAAGCAGTAACCTGTGTGAAAGCTGACACAGGAAACTTGGGCTGAGGAATCAGAAGAGCTATGGAAATGCACTGTGATATCCCAGTGCCTCACCAAATGAAAACAGTGCACCTGGAAACTGCAGCCTCTCTGTAAGTAGCATCCCTTAACTAAAACCAGCTTGCCCTTGCAGACACAGAAGCTGCTCATGTTGCCACCCAGCACGCTCACAGGGAAGATCTTACATAGCCCAACTACAACTTCCTCAGGTTTAAAAACAATATAGACAAACAGAACTCCTTCAATAGCAATTTTTTCCATATGATAAATGGTGTACAGGAAGGCAAACTCAACAGTAACACTGATGTCAAAAAAACACTGTACTTCCTGATTATACCCTTATTTGTGAGTTTAGGTTGAAGTAATACCTTTAATTACAACTACTAAAACCTCAAATCAGGGTTGTGGTGCTGCATAAGTCAACATCACGATTACAGATACTAGAGTTTTCCCAATACTTAAAAGCATCAGATCTGACGATCTTTTTTTTTTCCCTTGAGAGAGAATTAGTCTACTACACTGCACACTGCTAAAATCCAAAGCAGTCATAGAGCAGCACATCCTTAAAAACTGTTACAACAGACCTCAATATTTAAATTACCACTTGCAGTGTTGAGCAATTAAAACTGCCATGTATTTCTGTTTCAGCTGTCTGTGAGTCAAAAGAGCACTGTCACATGGCACACTGCGTCTGCCAAAATGAATGCAAATCTTTATTCGCGCTGGGTACGTCCCCACTAGACATCAGAGGAGGGTTTCCTCACCATCAGAGGGTTTCCTCACCTATACCTGTCTGGGCTCCTTGAGTCTTTCAAGTATTTTTCAGATGCCTTCTTATTACCCAATACTTCTCCATTGCCCAACACACAGTTATCAACACCACTGCAGTCTCACTGCAGTTCTCTGCGATATATTGGTGCAGACAGACATTAGCTTTGCGCCTGGCTCGCAGGGGAATCGATGAGATCCTGGCATCAGCGTCGCTTAGGGATGAACGCCAACTGACTCAGATGAAGGCAGGATTTTACCTCAGGTGTCTAAATGGCTCCCAATTTATTAAGTTCTTATAGTTAAGAAAATTGTCTGGATGAAGTGTATCATAATATCCCTAAATAAGTCACTGCGAACAATCTTGTTTACTATTTACAAAGGAACCACTAAGAGCTGCAATAGCTGCTCAAGAGCTGTGCTAACTAATTAATACTCCCAATGCCTTTGTGAGGGAGATCATTACTGCCGTTCATTTCAGCATTGGAAAACAGAAATATAAGCTAAGTGACAGTGAGTAATGGTGACGAATGATTCAAAGAAGACTTTGGGGACAGGCAGGTCTAGAAGATGACATTTACAAAGCATTAATGTTAAATACGCTCTGTTACGTTTAAGGTCTTGTTCCACAGGTTGTTTTCCATAAATTGAATGAAGGATTTCTGGCTCTAAACTGTTGCCCAAGGTAAAGAATTCTTTGATCAGCACAACGGTAGCAGCAGGGTCCTAAGACTGAATATTCTGCCCTTTGATTTCCGAACTGTGTTCTCCCAACCACCAACAGCCCCCAATTCTGTGACAGCCAGATTGCGGCTGAGCCCTGCAACTATATTACCTGTGTAATGCTCAGAGTACAGATGGAGAAATTAAGAGGGCTGGCAATGGTCTGCAAGCCCCAAAATTTTGGAAGCCATTAACCATGCCAGTAAGTTGCACAGAGCCAGTCTACATGATCAAGCTACCATTGGTTTAAGTTAGATGTGTTTATTTCGCTTACTGGTCATTTCTGCGATACTCAAAATGGCCGGAGTAATAACAGGGTAAGTTCTCTGCTTGTGGTGCAATTCCATTACATTAATGGCAATAGAGTATTTGGCCCAAAATATTATTTTAGGATTTATCATAACCATTTCTGAGATCTGGTGAAGTATTTTTTTTCACTTCATACCAACTTCTGAAAAATCAGGAGTGCATAACAGAAGGTAGAAAATTCTGATATTAGTAAATGGAAATATGTGATTTTAATATATAAGCCATCTTCGTGGACTTACAGTAAATCTTCAATGGTGAAAAAGAACTGGAGCTCCCAAAACCATGCAGGTAAGGTGGCGAAGTCCATCAAATAAACGAAATAAGCCACAGACATGCCTTCCTCAGAGATGACTCCTTTTTTGCCTCTGCAGCTTATGCACTACGTTTCATGAAATATTGTTACTATAGAAGAAATTTAGAGGGGGGTTGTGTGTTTGTTTTAGCATGATTTTAAAAAATTACTCCCAAGACCTCAGTTACAGAATATCATTCAGTCAGGGGATTGTTCCCTTCTGTCTATGCTCTGGTTCAACTCTGACAAGACAAACATCCAAGCTTTAAAATTTATTAATTTTATTTTCTATTGCTTTGAAGAAAGAAAAAGTAAAGAATGGAAGAAAACAAAAAAATAGCAGCACATTGTATGATGCAACACAATAACTAAACAGTGTTAAATGTCATTAGCATTCTGAAAATATTTGTGGCCTTTCATACTCATAAAAAAATGAGTCTACATAAGCACTATTTCCTCTCCAGAACAATACCAACAGACACTGATTTAGCAGGGAAACGATCACAAATGTGACATTAAAGTGGAATTAACCTCTTTTTGATAAGATTCTTGTCCAAAACATGTAGTTCAATATCACAAGCGCATTCCTCCCTTACACAATAAATAATATAAATTTCTGATGATTGCAGGGAAAACTGTTGATCAACCAGAATGTTTATTCCACAATTTCAAAGCATGTCTGAAGGTCATAGAGTTGTTCACTGCCATAGATTTAAATAAAACAGCTCAAATATTGTTAACAGAAAGCCAGGCACAGAGTCAGAGCAACAGATGCACTATAAATTCTTGGAGAACCAATACAAAAGGAATTTACAATGCAAAGGAAAGGTAAAGAGCTGGATTGTACCTGGGGGACAATAAGAATCTAATAAATGAAGGAATAAATTGTGCTTATTGCCAAAGGTGTAAGTCTGAAGACCTTAAGCAAAAAGTAATTATTCAGAAACAACTGAGAAAATAGAGGAGATGGAGTAAATCTTTTGCGAATAGAAGAGTTTATTTTGTGGCAGGAGATAACATGTAAAAAACAGAGTGAGATAAGAAGTGTTTGGTACAGTCAGAGGAGCAAACAAATGAACTGAAAGAAAGAGTATGATAAGGGAATGGTGCGGCTCGTAAGTGGCCCAGTTGGCATGAGGAGAGATGGGAAAGAAATGAGTAGAAATGGAAGCAAAAGAAGCAAATAAATATTTCAATAAAAGTCAAAAAGTTTATTAGAGATTTTTTGCCCTGTAAATCTTTTCCCAGAATACAAGATTTAATTTTCATTAGATTTTTCAACGAAAAACATTGCCCTTTTGTCACAGAAAACAGAGCTTTCCCTTAAACAGCATTTCCCCATAGTTTTCTGATGGTCCTTATGGAAAACTGTTGTCAGCCTCATGATACATCTATTCTACTGTCTCGCTGACAAAGATATACACATATAAACTTTAAGTCAACTTAGGTACCAGTAACAGCTGTGTGACTGTGTGATTCAGTGCAGACTATCCAACCCATCTGAAATACTGGGTGTCATGATGGCTCCACGCATCAAGGTCTGCACTGCCACAAATATCCATGCTAATTTAGCATTTACTTGTGTAGGACACGTCAGGCTCTACCCTGTGACTACATTTTGGTTTGCAGTTTGACTTGAGTGATTTGCTCCAGATTTCTAAGAGATTGAAAAGCTGCACCATTTCTTTGCATCCTGCTGACTGACCTGAACTGCTTCTTAGCAGGCTTCGTCAGGAGGACTTGAGCTGTTAAGACCAGTAGGACAACGGAGTAAGAGACGGTAGTGAAACAAGAGAAGTTTGAGCTACGAGATTTTGCAAATATGAAGAAAGCAAAAGGACAAGCCAGTGGATGAGAGTCCACCAGAGTGAAGTCAAGGACCAGAAGGATCTAAGGCTGGGACAGTGGCTTTAAGGAAACAAAGATACAGAGCAGGAATGGAGGCAACGGAAGGCTCTTTCCAGATCTTGCAAATATTGCCTTTAAAGAAGAAGTTCAAAAAGGATAGTTCAAAAAGGATAAACAATATTCAGATCAACTGGGATTTATTGAAAGTATTAAACTCATTTTACTCCAAACATAAAATAATCAGTAGATTGGAACCATTTTCTGCCAAGCTCCTCTACTGGAACAGCTAATGAATAACCTACTGTATTACAAATCTCTCATCCTCCACAATGTTTTACATCAGGAACTGCTGCTAATAAAGTGGGAAGAAATAACACCTATTTTCAGAGAAGCTATTATCAGAGCCGAATTACTTGGTATAATTTAAATTTTAAAACAAACAAACAAAAACAACNAAAAAAAAAAAAAAAACAAACCAGAAAAGGACTTTAAAATAAAGGAATCTAAGCCAAATGTCTCCAGCCTGAGACAACAATTAATCTCAAGAGAATATGTCCTGTCAATCTCTTGAATTCTTCCCTTCTGCTTTTCCTCTGCACTGAGCAGCATAAAAAGAAGGAAATGGAAACCTCTGCCTTCTGGGATGAATAGATTTGGACAAATACATTGCCTCCTAGAGCATTAAGTAGCATAAACATTCAATAAGCACAATTACTCAGTAGGAAGAGGACTAAGTCGTCATGCCTGGCTCTGGCAGCTTTTAGTCAACCAGTCATATAAAGTAAATACAAAACTCCCCTAATAACCCCGTGATGATTCTCCAGACTCCATAAATCATTAGCAATTACTCTTGTTATTATTATTTGATTGGTATTTTGGGATAGCAACTGAGATCAAGGCCTCTTTGTGCTAGGCACAGAGTAAGAACCTAACAAAAAAGTCACCTGCTCTCCTGTTCTCTGTTAGAAGGATTTTTCAACCCAGCATACCTGTAGGTAGGGTTTTAGAGTTTCCATGTGGGAAGGTGGAGCCTTCATAGTGTCCATGTGGAGACTATGCAATGATGCTTCAACACCAAGAAACCTAGCGACTATAGCTGATCTGAAACAGCCATTAATTTCAGTACCCTGCTAGTATGGGATGAAGAGCATGGAGGACTGAAGATTAAGCCCAGAACTGAGGATCAAGACCAGAACCAAGGATCGAGCCCCCAAAAGTCGAGCATTGTTATTGTGACTTTTCTGCATCCAAAAAACTCCCATAATAAGCCTGGGTAATACTGACTACACCTCTAGTAACCAAATCTGGAGAACGTTTTCAGGTATTAGCAATATTGCCCGAGGTCATTCATATGATCTAGAGGACTCCTTTGGAAATAGAAATCTAGCAGCCAGGGTTGTTTAGCAATTCAAACAGTGTGAAATAGCCAGAAGGTGTGATTTCTTTAGATTAATAAAGAATAACCCAAAGGACTCTGAAGTCAAAGCACAACTAAGGAACCAGTCAAAGCTTCAGCACTTCATCTCATCAGACTTTTGACAGTATGTCCTGAGAGAGACTATTTTATCTTCAAAGTGACATAGACTCTTTAAGTTTTGTTCACTGAACCAGGAATCTGGTGCGGAACCAACTGCAGTCACATTACCAATACTGAAATCCATTTTAAATACTGACAGGATTATACTGACCCTCAAAGGGCACAGTATCTTTCAAGTATTTTTTTTTTTTGCTTGCTATTGGAGGAGACATTTCTGAATAACTAAAACTCTATGTGCCAAAGCTCTGTTGTAATTCCCCTGACTTAAATAAGCTCTGACTAGTTACAGACCTGACCCTAGAGAGTTACTTCTCTCCCATACATGGTTTATTTACAATTACAGGTGAAACAATGTCAAGGGAGCTTTTTGCCTAAAAAAAAAACAAACAAGAAAATCATGTCACAGCCCACTTCTACAACTGTCTTTTCCTCCCCTATCAGTCTGTGAATGCTTTCTCCCTCATTTTATAGTGTGTATCTCCCTCCCTCAATATTGTGGTTGTAGGATAGCCCTGTGTCCTAGTGATGGTGGAGAATGTTGCCACAGAAAAATGCCTCAAATCTTCATTTCCTCCCCGGCTGGTACATAGGAGAATCATTGCAAAGCAAAGCATGTTCCACTTCTGGTACAGAGGCTTTTATCCTGTGCTTGTCAGTAAATAAAGTACAAATTAACAATGGGTACTGACTGATGCCATAATAAGTGATTTATAAATTTTAATTGAACGTTATAGCATATCTGAGAACTCACTTCAAGACTTTTTTTTAACAACTCCGGCCTTAATTCAGTAATGTAATTAAACAAATTAAAGCTTTAAAGCTTAAAAGTTTAAGCTAAAATCAATAAGAGTATCCACACACATAAAACCATACACATGCATAAGTAACTTGTTGAACTACGGTCTTCGCAAGAGAGAAATAAGGGCCTTTGCTAAAAGTCACAGATGCCCTATACTTCAGAAAAGTAGATCTGTATTATTCAAAATTCAACATTCAGCAGCATCATTCACTACTTACAGAGCACAAACCTTAAATATTTCTGTGAAAATGATGTATTTATCACTCTCAACTGGATTATGCGAGTAATCAAAAATAAACTGAGTATCTTGCTTTCTTAAGTTTGGACAGTGACTCCCACAACGCATTACATCTGTTTGTCTGAGAGATGCTTAGTATGACAGAAGGAATGTCCTTTAGCCGCTTTCTGAAATACCTGTTATGGGGATACTCCAAATACAAAACAGAGACATCAGAATCACATCAATAATTGTAGAAAATGCATCTTCATCTCTTTCACTTTATTATTTCAGCTGCCTTTATAATTTCTTTATTAATATTTTCCCACTACTCTTTCTTTTCACATCCTACTAATAACCATCCATAAATAATTCAGCTTATTTTATCAGGAGATTTGTCCAAAAGGCATGTCCTCTGTCTTTGCCAATTCAGAGTCACCTGAGTTTCTTCCCCTGGGGAAGCCAGCATGACCTTCTGGGGCTCTGCCCTTCATCCAAGGGCAAGGAGAAATGCCATCCCAGGACCACCTCTGGCTATTGCCTTGGTGCTTAGGTGGAGCGAGTAGCAGTAAGTAAGCATCTGCGTGCTGAGGACATGGTTCTTGGCTTGTGTTCTGTCACTTAAGCTCATTCTGCATAACACTAACTTTTAAGTCAAATTCTTGCCTTTTGTTTTAGACAAGCTGCCCTTCTATCCCAGAAAACTCAGTTTCTAACCAGCAGAAAAAAGAACAAGGGATGAGGAGTAAAGCAGCACGCCATAGACTACTCTAAAAACGCTGTATAGATTGTCTCCTTTAATGAATAATGAATCACAAGTACAAGCCTCTTTGGAAATTCTCCAGCAGGTCATTCCCGCACCCTCAATGACAATACTACTGGGATAAGAAGTTACAGCCAACAATGTCATGGAGATCAAAACAGCCTTAAATAATGTTGACTTCTGTATTTTCAGCTCAGACATCAGCTTCTGAGTGAATTGGCACTGAGCAAGAAATATACCTGTTTCAGGATACCGCATCTTTGGTGGGCAAACAACTTCTTCAATAAAAAAAATCAGGTAACACCACTTCAGCCAAACTCTGCGTGAAACACTTCAAGACCATAACAAAAATGATAACCCTATAAATGAACAGCCCTTGTTCTTATCATCTGTGACATCAGAATGAATGTACCTCATACAACATGTTTCATACAGGACAAGCAAACAAATCTGAGAGGTCTGCAACAATTTTAGGGGAGCATTAAAAATCTACGCCATCATGCCAAGTCTTAAAAGGTGACCTGACCATTAGCTTGCTTGTTTAATTCTTCCATGGGAATCTTTAGAAAAATTGCACCTCTTCCAGGCCTCAGTAAACAAACCCCCCCTGCAGTTCTCCTTTTCCTCACCTGCTACCCGAAGAGTTTCCTGCCCCTTGTCAACTGATTTGAACCATCATTATACATTTTTATGAAACAACTTAAGCAGTTGGGTTCTATGTAACGTGGATAAGACTATCAGTATATTGCTTTGGTAATGAGAAGTTGGGAACGCTTTGAGAAACAGGGTTCCCTGTCTATCAAACACAAGGTGATTTATACAACATCCATTCAGACCCTCTCCACCACATGGCCCAGTCTGTGCTGGGAGGTCTGAGCCCTCGAGGTCTGCAGGATGCAACTGGGGTTGCAACCCTAGAAATGGATAAAGATTGAATCCCCGATCCTTTGGCGTTACTGTGACATCCACTGAACATTTCCTTGGTCTGTTTTTATAAAAAGTGCTTTTGTTTAGGATATATAACATCACCTTTTCCTATCCAGATATCTGTCTTTGACTTGCTGGTATTTCTGACACACATCTTAGTCTACTGTGAACTACAGAAGACAGGAATTTCTATGAATTAGACTGAAAATATTGCTGGCAAAATAATAACAATTGGTAGGAATTTGAATTACAAAGTTGTTCCCTTTATATATCATCTCAACATCCCATGACCAATGGAAGATTCCTCAGCTTTAAAATAATGGTTTTAAATATCTTCCTTTAACATAAAAAACCTTTAAAGTCTGTGGGCTTTTTCTCCCTTCACTGTCAGAGGTTAGATAATAAGTAGAGATCTAAATAAGGCCATCTCTGTCTTTTAGCCAGATAATGCCTTTTAAAGCTTGTGTGGCATAAAGAACACTGGCAATGGAGATGCATTATATTAAATCATCCATTGACAACACACAGAATACATTTGAAGATAATGAATCCTATCTTACGATCCTACAGAGTAGCCGTGCTTTCACATCCGTTTCTATTTAGACAATATCGTTCTGTGCCATCAAAATAAATAAATTTCCTCACATACATGAATTATGCATTAAAGTTCTTAGCCTGATTTGCACATAAAGAAAGAAAATTATGGTTGAAGCCAAGAGTATAAATTGCCTTTTTTGAGGTTTTATGCTAAACTCTAGATATTTATCACTTGAAAAGTGGCTCTTTTGGTCATATTTATCGACCCTAACTTTCTTTTAAAGAGTTTTTGCCTCTTAGTAAATTGAGCAGCAGCATAAAATGGTAAAGTTCCTTCTCTTTGTCCTTATTTTGTGTAATGCTAACTATCTCTGTCTTGTGCTCTGGTGAGGTAAGGAAATATTTATCTGTTCTGATTATCCATTGTTGAACAAAAGTTCAAATCTGGTGCTGGAAATTTACGAGTGTGCTTATCAATGATCTGCATATTTTACAATCTATACAGCTAAAGTAAGCATGCTTAGAAGGCAGAAGGAACAATATCCATCTGTATTGAAAGGATTCTCCATGTACAGTGTCACTGCACGGAGAAAAGGCCATTGCCTCTGTGGTTCTGCGCTCCTTTCCCACAGCAGCTAGAGAGACCACACCAAGATCACGGAAAAGTGAAAAAAGATGGAAACAAGGACTTGAAGATCATTTTTTTTCCTGGCTAAAAATTCCCCAAAATCCCAACAAAACTTTGCAAACAGTTATACGTGCAAATCTTTTTGCAGTCTTGGAGTCACAGCCCCTATATTTTAAATGGCATGAGCACGGAAATAAACCAAAGCCCAATGCTGACCATGGGGCACAGGCAGTTGTGGTGCATGATACATGGTGAAACACCTCCGGATCTTGAATAATCTTCCCATCTGCAGAGGCAAGAACAATCCAGTCTGTTAGGAACAATTTGAAGAAAACCTACCAAGAAAAACCCCTCCTTCCTCTCCCTTGCTCCATCACGATTTCCACTCTTTCTCATCTTTCTTGTCTCTCCAATGATACTTAATCACACACAGACAACTGAGGCTATATTGTACTAAGATTTCATTATTTTATTTAAATTCTCAACAGCATGCTTTCTGGTGCTATCAGCTGACACTGCATTGTCCCAATTATTCATCTTTTATATGTCATTATTGTTTGTCAGTTTATTGCCTGCACATTGTGACATCAGTCACACAAGGTGATGATCACTCTGGGAGGACCCAACCAAAGCTGAAGTCCATGTTCTGCTTGCAGAATCCAGCCAACCTTAATAAGTCTTGGGCTGGATTTGTGTAAAATCTAGTGTTTCACCAGTTCTTCCAGTCATTGGGTAAACTCTTGGGTTACAGTTTTTTGAGTTGGGATAAAAAAGGACAATTAATTCACAATGTGCTCATAAAACAGAAAGTTCTGCTTTCCATCAAGTTATCCTTACTAAGATGCAGTTCTTGGGAACAATTTATTGACTTATTTTTGGATACCGGCCTGGGTCTCTGGCAGTTTCTGCATCCCTTTATGCAAACTCTGTTGTGAAGATGTAACTTGGTCATCTGAATATTTAATTCTTTCCATCTACGTGGTATATTATTTTTACAAATACTGGACAGTTGCAATTCATGAACTTTGGAGGTTTTCTGGAGTTCCTATGGATTCAAAAACTTAGTTAAGAGAGACTGCAAGGTGCTAGACATTTAAATCCAATATAAAGAATAGAAAAGCTTATTCCAAAAAGCTTCTACCCTTCAAGGCTGAATATTACACACTACCTTTTCAAAACACAGACACAGGTTTATCACTGTTATTATTTCTGCCTTTTTTGTTCTCACTTTTATACTAAACCAAGAGGAGTGTGAAAATTCTTTACTTTGACTAGAGGTCACCAAGCTGAAAAGGTTGAGACACAGAGGACAAGATGAGACAGACACAATCTAGTTGGCCAGATTCCATTGCTACATTCTGATGATGCTGTATTTCTTCTTATATATTGTGTAAAACTTCTAATTGTGGTAATTTCACAAGGTATCCAATCCAAAATTCCCTCAAGTCAATGAAGGTCTTTTAGATTACAAATCAAAATACCTATTGTCAAATTAGAAAATAAAGTATATATTGAAG
Source organism: Ibidorhyncha struthersii (assembly GCA_013398815.1). Classification (NCBI taxonomy): domain Eukaryota; kingdom Metazoa; phylum Chordata; class Aves; order Charadriiformes; family Charadriidae; genus Ibidorhyncha; species Ibidorhyncha struthersii. Next base: position 1,258,766 of record VZSZ01000867.1, on the reverse strand, counting down.
CAGCCTTTAAAAATCCTTTTTAGGACTGCAAATTGTTTTCATTCTTGAGTTTCATAAAATAAAAGACGAAAGCAAACAGAATTTAAAGATTTTAAAGCATAAATAATTTCTATCTTTTTCATAAACAGGCCATGCTACTTTGCTTTCAAATTTCATTTTCCAAATAAACTATTATCAGTTGTTCAAAATGCAAAATGGAACTGGTTTTAATTTTATATGTCATAACATGTATGTATCGAGGTACTAAATCAGGTCAGGTAAAATCCAATAATGTAACGTAAGGATCAAAAATAAAAAAGAATTATGTCACTGATGGCTGTTTGCAGTTACATTCTGTACCAGGTGCTCTGTTTTCTCAGTGTTCCAAATAGTCTTTCAGAGCAAAATTTAAGAGTAAATTTGTATTTCTCTGCACAAATCCCCCAAAATCAAGGCAGGAGATTACCACTTCATTTCTTATGTACATCAAGCATGACTAGCAAAGTATGAACAGTGAAAACTCCTCAAGTTCAGAACACTCTTGTGGGTTTTCAGTGTTACAGTAGGAAAGTGTCAGAACTGCAGTCAAACTTTTCATGGGGCTTTGAATCTGAGAGACCAAAGTGTCAAAAATAACTATTAGAAGGATTTTATATACCTTAAGTACACAGGACCAGATTTCCCTTAATGTAAACTCATACCACCAGTTTAGCAACTGAGAATCTCATGTAACTTAAAAACAAGAATAGTAAATTCTAGATTGCTGAAGAAAAACACTGTTAAAGCTAAATTAAACAAGAAGTCAATGCGGAGATAAATTTTGCTATAAATGAGCACAAATCTGGAAAAGGCATTTTTGGAATTGGGTTTTTTTACATGAGAACAAATTGAAAGCAGGATATTAAATGGCAAAAAGACCATAAAGCACACCTCCTATCTATCTGATTTTTTTGGATTGTAAGAAATTTCTGTGCATTGTGTATTCTTCCCACTGCTGTGCACTGCATTGTAATATGACCATTAATTTTTCTTTATCCTAGTGAGGCCTATATTTCTATGCTTGTAAAGCTCTGTGGCTTGTGAAGTGCTTTGAGCTGAAATGTATTATATTAATGCAATCATCGTTCTTATAACGATGGACGTTCTCAGAGTACTTCCTTTTATCTAGATTAATGCAGTATGACAGCCGAATTCAGTTCAGTAAAGATAGAAATATCATTTTTGCATTTGTTAGACATCAGCTGATGCCAATGTGCAATATTGAACGAAAGTGGGCTTTGACAAACCTTTCACTCTTCCTCTTGCACTAGAGTCCCCATGCATCTTGAAGGACTCATTCAACGCTTCCCTTGGGGACCCCGTGCGAGCCCCTGGGTTTGGGAGATGCAGAGCACAGAAAGACGCAGGCTTTCAACGTACTGACTGCATTGGTAAGATAATGTCTTCCTGCTCTTTCCTGCTCTGGGGTTTTTGACAAAACAACAAAGATAAATGGAAGGTCCCTTTCCTTTCTGTAAAGTCTCAAAAGCGAAAGAACCACAAGTCCATTGACCTGAGCCTTTCACTATTATCAAGTTCCACCGAGTGGTGGGGGTGAATTAGTGGAACTGGTTTATTCCTTTCCCTTGTAAAACCAGTTCCATCAACTTCCATTTCCTGCTGTGCTTGTGTCAGAGGAGAAAGGATGACCAAAAAAACTTCATACTGCTCAAAATTTTCATTAAAAATTGAAAATGCATGTTTTCCAAATTTAGAGTAGATTCTACTGAGGACTGCAGGGATGAACTCTTTACTGTCATATACCTGATTAATGAAATGAAGCCTAAACAACCATGTTGCTCGTCCAACTACCCATTAAGCTTTTTCAAATACCTTTCAGCCTACCAGTTAATTGTAATCAAATTCAGAGGAGGGGGAAGGGCTTTGAGATACTGTATTTCTGAAAGGCTTGTTCACGCAGGATAGAAAACATAAGCCATATTAATGCCAAGTTTGAACGGCTGCTTAACTACTTTCTCTGACAACAATGAAAATACATGGAAGAAAGCTGTTATGAACACCTGAACTAAAAAAAAAGGTTTTAGTTAAAACTTCCATTTTATTAAACATGCAATAATTGAAATATAAGAGAGAACTGCATTGTACATGAGACTTTCTAAGTTCTCTCACTCTTTTAAAGACTGTTCGTAGTTTTTTTCTACTCTCAATCAGACAAACCTGACCTCTTCTATCAAATGAGCATTTAGAAAACAAGGAAGATGATCATAGAATGGTTTGGATTGGAAAGGACCTTAAAGATCATGTAGTTCCAGCCCCCCTGCCATGGGCAGGGACACCTCCCACTACACCAGGTTGCTCAAAGCCCCATCCAGCCTGGCCTTGAACACCTCCAGGGGTGGGGCCTCCACAGCTTCTCTGGGAAACCTGTTCCAGTGCCTCACCACACTCATCATAAAAAATTTCTTCCTGATATCTAATCCAAATTTCCACATATTCAGTGTGTTCAACCTCTGTAAATTACTATCTGTGGCCACTGACTAATGGAGGGAGCAAGGGGTCACCAGTCTCCCTCACGCAGGAACAGTTAGGTAAGGTTAGGCAAGAAGGACAAGGATCTTAGGATCTGGGAATGTACTGAGGCTACAAAAGAAAAGATTATGGTATTTTTGATGCCATCCTGGCTCCAGATCTGGTTTACAACCCCCCTGCTCTTCTGTTCTTATATACCATGGATGGGATTCAGTCAATAACTAATAGTAAAATTAAGATAGGAGAGAAGGTGGGAAGACAGAAATACGTATATAAGTCTATATGAAAATAAGGCTATTAATTTGAAATTAATGGGTCTTAGACTAACTGTATAAAACTGAGGTTCTTTATTTACATACAAGCAGAAAACTTCCATAGGGACGTGTGACAATTAATACTTGCCTATGTACACTTCAGACTCTGAAAACTCAAGGCTGAAACATGATTAGATATTACTGGTAGCTTTCTGGGGGGAAAAAAAGCAAAAAACAGAAAAGCAAAACCAAGAAAAAAAAAAACACTAAAAAACCCCAAGACTCTCAGCCTTAAAAAATTAAAAATAAAAAGAAAAGCCAAGAAAAATCCTTGAAACAAAACCTGGCGAGTGAAGGCTATTCCGGACTGTCAGTTCCTAATCCCAAGACAGGCAGAGCTCTGTACGCACTGGCAAACTAACTCAAGTGCTGTTATTGTTGAACTGTCTGACGGTACAACACAGGGAACAACTCCTGTGGGCTACTTGCAAAGAAGTGAGTGACCTGATACCTGGAGGGCTTTTGTCAGAGCTTAATGAACTGTAGATGTAGGGAAAAAAAGGGGGTAAATGTAATTCCTTTCTTTTTGTCTCAATTCCTACAATTTTCATTGTCAAACTCTTATAATCTTGTTTTCTTAAGGAATTTAATTGTTTTCTGTCTTCACTATTTTCTTTATGTCTTCAGTTTCTGCTAGCATTTCCAGAAGAGGTCTGCTGAGGCCCAGGTCCAAAGGAGCCTATCACTCTATGTGCCTTCTTATCCTGATCCAGGCAGGTGGTCTCCCCCCATTATTCCCTTGGCTATACGCTATACCAGAAAAAAAAAAAAGGTGGAAATGGGGAAAAGAGCAGAGTTCTGGGACAGCTTCATTTATTTGTACCCGATAACTAATGAGTTTTAGCTCATCTGTCTTATCTCATCTCAGATCTGTGATCTGTTTTCAGATCTCACAAGTCGAGATGTTCACTGGCAACAGCTGAACTTCATAAAGACAGCGAGGACAAGGAGTATATTTTGTGTATGTGTGTTCACTACAGGTTCTGCTGTCTCCTTGGTGAATTTTCCAGATGAATTTCCCTGGAGGAAAGAAAAACCCAACTGAAGCCTGCCTTTTTTGGTACAATTTTCTCTTCTATCTGTGTCTCTCTGTTGAGCCTAGGAAGAAGGGCTGATGAATGAAGAATTGGAGCTGCGGCTAGACACGTAACACCACAGCTGAGTTCTGCAAATGATGGTGGGAATGGGATAAGACACTGTTCAGGCACCGCACGTGCTGCTTTGGAGATAAGCCATCAATGACAGATGACTGCACTGGGAAGATCCACAGCATCTTTGCGTCTGTGGTACCTTTGTTCAGCACTGCTGCTGCAGTGACACCGTGACTACTGCAGCGACTGCTGTGGCAACAGCGGATGACAAAATGGCGATCCCTGGTCAGAAGAAAAGTCATGAAACTATTTCTGGAATTTTTCTAGCTATGGGGTTTGTAATAATGGGTTTGTATTATAAGACTCATTGTGAACTGACAATGGCATAGTGGTGATAGTGAAATTCTGTCTTGTAGAGAAAGCTTCAGAGGCAAGCAGCCAGATCCACGATCATCATACAGAGCAGACACCAGAAAACCTAGTAGAGTCCCTGCCGGTCTGAGGAGTTCTGGGGAAAGGTGTCAAAGGCAAGAAGCCTCAACCTGCAGAGTCTTGAGGGTACAACAGGCTTCTGGAGCTTCATGTTCCCTGAAAGAATTTTGATGAAGATAAAGCACCGTCGTCAGAGCAGCAGGCTGAACTGCGAGCTGCTATTGCAAGGACTTTGCTTCCAATACGGGTAATAAAGCGAACTGGAAAGTTTCCCCTAGTCTTAGAGGAAGAGAAACTGATTGCTCAGTCAAGGCTGGTTGCTTTCTGTTGCTGTTGTTTTTCCCAGACTTTTTTTTTTCCTTTGTCACTGAGGAACTCCCAAAGGCAGACAGACTCCCAGGAGACTCAGCTGCAGGATTAGGTTAATTTTTAATACCTGGTGAAGGCACGTCTAGTGTAGATGACAAGAAATGTCAAGAACTTCTGCTGCTTGTGATGCAAAGAGCTAAGTCCATGTACCAATTTTTTATAGCTAGCATGACTTCTGCCAGAGGCTCTCTAACAACAAAACCTGAAAGTATGTGGGGAAACACTACCAGTAGCTTCTGTTCTCTTTTCTAGTATGTGAAAAGGCATCAGACTCAATGTTAGTCTCAGAAGTGGCATTCTTCAGTATGTGAAATGCGGTTCTCCTTTCTAGTCCTGCCAACATCAGAAGCAATGGGTGCAATGCATCTCCTCTTGACATATTTTATGATGAATAAATTGAAATGAATTATGGAAGTGACCATAATCAGAAAATTTTCCTGTTCACTCACAGAAATAGTTGTCTCATGGGGAAAAGCATGTACTAAATACATAAACTACCCTACATCCTCCTGTTTTTCTTTAAAAATACATTCCTTTTTTTATTGAGTTTTACACTCCAGTTTCTACATGATTTCATTAATTTATAGAACTTACTAGTTCTAGGCATCCTCTTAAAGTATTGCTTCACTGAGCTTCTGATATGTTAAGCAGTATAATTTATCATTGTCGAGCATGCAGAATTTTGGACATACTATCTCCACTGTAATCTCCATTTTTACATGATTCTTCTTTTAATAAGAATTTATAATCTCTTTGCCCATAAAAAAAACACAGCTCAACAAAAATATGTCAGACATTATTCCACTATGTGGCTCAGCAAAGCTTCTGAAGAGACAAATTGCCTCACCCGTTGCAGGTACAGTTCTGACTCCTTAGGAAGTGACGGAAAATTCAGGGAACCAAGCCAAACCCCAAGCGTTTCCTCTTCAAGTCCCTTACTATGCCTATACAGCCACAAACGAGCAGTCCCATAGAGCGGCTCCTGCCTGTTAACTCGCGGGTGTCTTGGGACTATTAGGGATTTTATGCTCCAAGCACATCTGGCCACATGCTCTGTATATACCTGGCAGGTTGGTCAGCTGGAAAGTCCTGCGTAGACCCAGAGCCACAGATGCTGCTTCAAAAACTGCCGCCTAAACCCATCAACACACGCAAGTTGCAGAAATATGGGGGGGAGCAGGAAGGAGTCTGAGATACTCTGACATGCAGAGCCTGAACAAGCTTCTGCATATGTCTCTGTTTACGCCTAAATGAAAAGCTTGTATCATCCACACGCTAACCCACGTCTTCAGTGATGAAGCAGGTACCTAAACGACAAACAAAATTATAAAGCAGTATGACTTCCGCGGGAGAAAAACAATATTTTCCTATTCCTTTGGGCTGTACGTTACCATGCGTATCCACTGTCAAACACACCTAGGAGTATAATTCTGTTAAAAACGTGTATCCTGTTCCTAACTACAGATGGGCTTTGTGACCTCTTCTGGGATGGAGTTCCAAAGCCCAAGATCTATTGCAGAAGATGTCCTAGCCCTCCTCCTACGCCGTCTGGACTGATTCAACCGCACTGTAACACAGCTTCTCTCCAAGTGCCTGCAGCACATTGATAAAAGCGGGTTTGAGCTACGATGGCAGTTTTTTACTGGTGTGACTGAAGGTGTGGGCAGATGTAATTCGTCTGACATTTCTATTATAGGGCTGGTCGTACCTTAAAGTGCAGCTGCTATTTGCTACATAATCATGAGTCAGGTCTCATTGACTCGGTGAGTACAGATCATCGTTTTCCCAGAAAGAAATCACCTTCTTTCAACAGCTGCAGAATTCTCACAGTAGCTTCTGACCTAAAAAGGCGTATTTGTCCCAATCTTCCCATGCTAGAGTGCACATGGCAATGATGAACAGGATATATATTTCTTTCCAACACACTTTTCAAACTACCATAATTAGTACCCATAAAAAGGACTAAAGTAGCAATTAACTAAATAATGCATGTCGCTCATCAAAAAAATATAAGTTTTCTAAAAGCGACTCAAATTAAAGCCTTTTTCACCACTTATTTCATCATCCTGCAGGTCACTCATCCATCAGGCAAGAAATCATCATGTACTACCGCAGATACATAACCTTCCTTTTGAGAGTTAGAGCACTATCTTTATACAGTGATATGTGACCACTCCAATACTGCTCAGCTTTAGTCTGCCGAATGGCTTATGGGGTGTCTTGATTAATTCATGCCGGGTCAATCTAGTTAATTCAGTGCTTTCAAGTTAGTTAAAGTTCCTGGAAGTTAAGGGTGCTCAGCACCGTGAGAACATTGCTCAGCTGGGTCAAACCTTTCTAATTTTCTACAAAAGTAACAATAATGGTCTGTATCCCTGCTGGTTTTGTTAACATTACATACGTGTGCCACCAGGTTCAAAGCTGGAGTCACTGAGTTTTATTAAGAACATTTGGAAGCAGCCTGATGAAAGCAAGCTCTTCTTCTTCATCTCTTTTAGGAGAGATGTATCTGCTAACACTTCTTATGTTAAATACAAATTAAAGAGCTTTATGTTTCTAGTTTATATAGATGGGACATTTTGAAGTAATATGGGCACTAAAGATGAAGCACAATTCCTGGTATTGAATTGCTGAGGCACTGTAGCCTATTTCTATCACTTCAGAAACTGGTTCAATGCTTACAATCATGCCAACAATTGAATATTCATACTGCAGTAGACGAAGTACTAGCAAAACACAAAATTCAGCTGAATTATGAGGGGACTGTGGTATGTTGTACACAGAGATTAATCACCAATAACAAGACTAGCAACATCAAAAAGGAAAAGATGCTTGGCACAGAGTAGCTCTTTTTCAAGCTTTATCACACGATCACTCCTACGGGCAAAGGTGTAGTGCATCTCGGGTTGAGAGCTACAGGGAATACAGTCTTCAGTCCACCGGTATGTTAACACTGATTTTGCACAGATTCTAAAGGATACTGCTGAACAACAGGAGAAAGGCAAAAACGGCTCTGCTCCACATTGCCCACTCTCTCAACAGGTAACTCAAACCCAAAGGATCAATACCATCGCTTGAATGTTCATCCTGACTCTGGCAACACTGTCTGTCCTGTTTTCATGTCTGCTGAAACCTCCTCCACGAACAGCAGCACGGAGAGTGAGTGATTCCCTTCATGGCTAATATCACTCCATCACAAGCTATATTTAGGGACGTACTAGAAGAAATGCCAATCTATCATGGCAGAAGCCTTGTACAGCCCTTATCCTTACGTGTCACAGGAGCTGCGTGGTTTGGGTGCTGTTTAGAGACCATGGAAGGATGGACAGGCATTCAGCCTGAAACAGTCATTTAAATTCTTGACTGTCTGGGGCTTCTCAAGGGGCCCAGCTGAGGCATAAATGATTCCCTCCTTAAATTCAATTGCAAATACAGTCTAGGCAGGAGGTAAGTGCTTATCTCCTCATAACAGGAATCCAGGAAGCTTTCAGGCTAGGAAAGGAGATGCTTGCTGGGTTGTGCAGTTCTGGAAAGTAAATTTGCTGGATTGCTGTCTGGGTTGGTGGGTTCGTAGCATCTAACGATTTTAGTTCACTGGATTTTACTTTGAGTCCCAGCACCTGAACCCCAGCCAGTTCTTTAAGGTTGAGGAAATCAAATCCCCTGACAGAGGGAAGGGGTGACGTCAATCAAATTAAGATTCAGTAAACCTGACATGAGTTTTTCAATTTAACCTTACAGTTCAGACAACTCCATTTATGTTTATTAATTCTAATTTAATTTCTAGACCAGAGAAGGTCTAGCTGATCACACCAGCACACAAAAAAAGTATTTCTGATAGTATTATTCTGTTTTGTACTCTGCAATTCTTATCCTATACCAATCTATAGTTCTATATTATTATTCTAAGGACAGAAACCAGCCTTCCAGCAAATCTTTCCAGTTTCATACAGCAATCTGTTCTCCTGTTACAAAATAATTATATTTACAACTTCTCCCACTGAACAAGAAAAGTTCTGGCATTATAAATACATCAAGTTCCATTGAGCAGATTAAAAAAAAATAAATTCTCTGTCCAGGGAGTTTTACACAACTATGAGTTAAAGAACTGTGCCCTTTATATAATAAGCTTAATTCTGCTCCTTTATAAAAAAGGAAAAAGAATAAAGGAACATACACCAGAAGGTAAGAAATCTCATAACTGAAAAGAAATCAAACATCATGTGCACAACAAGGCACTGCCTCCATATGGAAAGGCACTAAGGCTTCCTGAAAGGCTGTCTTCTCCATTTAGTTCTGAAAGGCCATGAAATACACACACTAATATAAGTAACATTCTTGTTCGAGCTGAAGGCACATGAAAACATTGCATATAGACATCCACACTTAACCAACAAAAATACGATAATGCTAGTTACAGTCCAGATGTACCTGTTTCCAGTAACAGAATTTTTAACAGGTTAAAAATAAAAATCAGAAAAAATAACAAAAATACATTTAATGCAGGCTCTGTGATTATATAAATGCACTGGCATACTCAGCAAAGAAAATACCAAAGGGGAAAAAAATATGCCATTTGTCTTTTTCAGTGTTCAGGTATGCTCTCCCTAGAGAAGTCTCAGTAGTTCCCTGGCATTTGTTTGAAGTCACTGAATTAGTAATGGGAATTGCCAAACTCACTAACCAGCCTTTTGAAGAGGAGAATACATTAGAACAGAAATCTTGAGCGGAGTAGTGCAGAGAATACCGACTCAATACAGTGACCACCCCCTCCAGTCCCTGTGTGGGGCATGGGTACCCTGGGCAAGCTGCAGAGCCCGGACCCCCGGGGCAGAGGCCAGCGGGGCTCTGCTGGCCAGGGCTGAGACCCACAGGGTCTATGCAGCAGCACATGAGGCTCTGGGGGCTGGGGACACTGAAGGGAGACAGGGCGTCACGACACTTGGGGTGAGTGGAGGCTACGAATTCTCTTCTTTGAGAGAAGAGATGGAGGGAGGAGTCTCCAGTCTCCAAGAGACTCTCCAGTGACTCAGCTGCAAGCAAGAAAATGTTAAGCGCAGAAAGAAACAGAAAGTCGTAATTATTAGTATGATATCTCAAAGGCAAATACCAGAGACGCTCTAAAGCTTTTCCCACCCTGTAAGCAAAGCAAAAGCTCCTTGAGCCTCTATCACGAGTATTTCCAGGACACCTGCAGTGTCAGTCTTCTGGCAGCAGCATAAGCATCCATCCCATTGCACACGTACCGACACGTGAGTGTGCAAATACCAAAGACCAAAGGCCTGATCTTGAGAGGTGTAAGTCTTCCCACTGACAGCAAAGGAACTTGACGCACTTACCACCTGATAGCATCAAGGTCACCAAGTAGTGAGGTGGAAGCTTTGTCTCTGAGCATACCCTAGGTAAGATCTCCCACAGAGCCTTAAATTTAGACAGCTTTTCCTTTCTAGCACAAATGCAGGATCTTCTATAGTGCTCTTTATGGACGTGTTTTAAAAGTAAATATAACTCAATTCCTGAGGCAGTTCCCATTTCATGCTGTGCCTTGAGGCTGCCTAAGGTGAGTTTAGTTGGGGCATCTAAAAGAAGGGAAAATTTGTCTCACTTTCAAGCATTCTGATTTATAGAGTCTGATTAAGATTCTATTATAGTTCACAAACTCCTTACTCCCTACTTCCTCATGGTTGCAGCTAAACTACCTTGTATGGAAATTTCCGGACACAGAATATTTACAAAGCAAATTATCAGAACTGTTGCAGTAAATTATCTGAACCATATTAGGTACTTTCCAAAGGGCACTTACAAAGCCAGGGAAACACAGCAGATCCCGACTATTGTATTACTGAGTAGAATGAGGAATTTTAACCTACAAGTTAGTTTTTGGTTTGTATGTACCAGTGTCCAGGGCTTGGTTTTGTCCCCCTTTTCCCCTCCTGAGTCTAGATTTTGAATAGAAAAATCAGCTGTAAAGAACAGTCATTAGATCTGTGAAATATCACTAACTTTATATTTAGGCCCAAGATGTTTTGCTATTTTCATGGTAATCATCTTGTACAAATTTGGTCAGAATTTACTCCTTATCTTCTGAAAGAAACTATTGGTCTGACACTACAGCCACACTACACAAAGATCTCAGGGTTGGCCCCTTACCAATGTTTTCTGTAAGCACATTTTTATAATCATCTATAACACCCAAGTAAGTATTTGGACACTCTTACATTTAAGAAGACATTAATAAGGAAGGGTCTACATAAACACTCAAAGAGTTATTAATAGTCTGTCCTCAAAACTCCTTTTGTCAAGTACAGGAGTGCTCCTACCCACTCTCTACAGACAGGCAATTCAATAAATCCAAGTGAACAAGCCACGGAAACCTTATTTAACTGCATAGCCTCCTGAGGTCTCACAGGCATCTTACTTTACACCAGGAAACCAAAACAGCATCTAGAAGTCTCTAGACTGCGCACATCTAAAGTCACCACCATGCTGCCTCAGCAGAATTAGCTAGTGCCTATGCTGGCAATAATTCAGACTCATACCCTTGCATCCCTACAGGCATCTAATTTGTCGTTTCCTCTAAGGTTACCTACTATGCCCCCAAGGTACCATGTTCAGTCCAGTTGAAAAGACTGCCACTTTCTTTCAAAGGAAGAAAAGACTTGGCCACTACCCATCTTTAATATATAGGCAAGTATTAAATATTTAACATAATGTAATGTTTAAGGCATTCTACCAGAAACGGGAAAAGCTGGGTCTAACTCAACGCCTTGAGAACATTCAGCTGACATCTCCCCCCCATCCCAGCTGAATCTCTTTAGGCTCCACTTTGGCCCTATGCACCTCAGGATTATTCTCAAAACTTAAAAGACTCATGACTGTAAACTGCATACTGAATCCCCAGAGAGAATCCACACCTCCCTTCTCCCTCCTGGGACAGCACAGGCCTTCATTTATTCCCTCCATTCATATAAACCACGCACAACGGCAACAGGATGGGTAAATGTTTTGCTCAGCACCCAAAGCATAGGTGAGGCCGTGCTCGGTGTGATCACTTTGCCTTAAGAAATCTGACACAGAAAAGGTAACAAAATGAACCATCTACGTAATTCTCTAAAATTTCCACCACTCTTACTAAACCTGACCTATTAAAGAGCCCAATAAAACACGAGAGGTGAACGGCCCGGACCTGCACGGCGCTGGTAGGTACAACCTCCCAAGGACCTCAGGGGAGAGCTGCAGGTCACAACTGCCCACTTGTGTCTACGTTACTGGCCTTGTGTTCTGCGTCTCAGTGCTACATCGAGGAGGGGAGACTTTCAGGATGCCCAGATACTCCACAATTCAACATGCTCCGCCCAGCTCTCTTAGCATCTACCTGTTCCACAGGTAAACACGTTACCTGCCCAGAAGGGCTCAGTTTGTCAGCGCCCTCCTGCCCTCACACCGATCTCGCTGCATCACCATGCTGGGACAGGTGGACACTTGCAAGGTTCAGTAAAAGCAGGAGAGAGCTAAAGGCTCCAAGGAGGGCCAGGCAAATGGAAAAGTGCAATCATCAGCATTGCAGTGACAGGCACTGGGTTTATTTTAAGGGCTTCTAAACTCTTACACTGTCAGCAGATCTGTCAGGCTTGAAAGGCCACTGCCATACTGATTGTAATTCCCCGCTGAAGATGTGCACAGCCAAGAGACAGGGTAACGAAAAAGGGTACAAATGTGATATATTTTCCCCATCAACGCTACTGGAGGAAAATACATGATCGTTATGATGATAAGGGATATAATCCTATCACACACTCAGGCTTCAGAAATCTCCACAGTGACATACGACCTCCACAGGTAAAACCATGTACTCGTCACACATGTTCAGAGCTCCAGCACATACTTCCTGGGATACGCTGGTTCCTCGCTCCTGCCAGAACAGAAACCCCACTATGTGAGATGTGGAAGTACGTGCCTTCATCACGTGCAAAACTATCTGTTCTCCGATGCCACATGCAACATGTATGATCCTTTCCAGTGACCATGGTGCCCAGGAGTTTCAAAGAGTCATCAGCTTCTGCTGACAGTCAGTGTCTGTGAGGTGGGCTCAATGCAAATATATGCAAAGACAATGGGGAGCCCTTAAAAATCATGTTGGGGCTGCCTGAGGATGAGGTGCTCCAGTCCTTGCCCAGCAGCAACCCTGGACACAGCCCCGGTAACACAGCACCTGCAAACAAGGGTGATCTGCAAAACCTCCTGTCCACCACCGAGATCGCCCCAGGCCAGTATGGTGCAACTTCAGGATAACCTTTTTCCCCATCCTTTCAAACTCCTGTTTTGGACTTTTAAACAGTTCTTCCCCTGTTTTTTCGCGTTTTCCTTTCTGATACAGCCAGATACAGACTATCACTCTCTGGAGAAGACCTGGAGACAGCAGCCTGTTCTTCCTCTAACTGCCATGAAAATGGACAGCAGCTTTGCTAAGAGTTAATCAATGTCAAATTTCCCTATGTCTGCTCATCCAAAGCATTTTTTTTTAATGTAGGAAAATAACTTATTCTTGTTTGAACTCTGTAGCTACAAATTAGGAAAGCTTAACCAATCACAAGGGTTGTGGGGAACCACAGAACTGCTCATCACTCAACATAAGGAGCAGCAGCAAATGTCCCAGATGCCTGCCAACTCCACAGGTTTGCCCAGAAAATACCAGTCACGCATTTGCCAACATTTGCCTCTTTCCTCAGTACAGCAGCTTTGCTGCGGAGTCAGGTCCTTCCAGCCCATGCCAAATTCCCCATTTGTCTCTGTAAGAAACAAACAGTTCATCCCCAAATTGTCCCCTGACCCTGGGACAAGTGGCATTTAAACTCCATAGGATGGCTGAGGCAATCATAAGGCTAAGAGTCTCCTCAAAGGACACTGAGTACAGAGAACAGTCACATACTGTACAGCGCAAAAAAAAAAACTTTATTTGTTATCACATTTGTTTTCCGGTTTGACAAGTGCACGGCAACTGTATTAACCTTATATAGAAAAGCTGCTGGCAAGGCATAGACCCAAAAGCCTACCAATATTTAACTCCGTGGATTACCTACCACAACAGGACACTGATAAGCAAAAAGAGAAGACATTTCAAAATGGGACAGCTGTTCTTGTTGCAGCCAGCACACTCAGAGCCCACAAGTGGAATTGCCCCATACATAAACTTTCATACAGGCTACCCTTGTTCACTAGGACCAGTTGAGATCAGGCACAGTCCTGCCACACAGGACTGGGAAACTGGCCATCCTTAGTGAGCAAGGCCTTAAGTTCAGACAAATTACATACACCAAGTGGCTCTCTTCAGGGTTTATCCCTCTGGCTGATGACAGAGACAAAGGGAACAAAAATATTCCACGTTCTCAAGGGTAACCTGATTTTAAAAGTATACCTATAGCACCAGCATATGTCTGTTGAAATGCGCTAAACAAAATATGAAGCTTTCTAGTCTTCTCTGTACTACAATAATGGTCCATGAGTCTGTTCATTCATTACATTAGAACATGTCCAACCTTAATTAGAATTACCAATCTGTGATAGAGCATCTCCTCCAAATGCCAAAGCCAGCAACAACAGCAACAACAAAAAGCTTTAAAAAGAGACAACCTTCATTCCCACCAATGGCTACGAACATCCCACTTGTCCCAAATGTGCTCAAACCATGACACCACTACTGGTGTTGATGACTGCGTAGGTACCCCCTCCAAAGCTGCATCACTCATCAACACAACCATTTGAGTGGACTTCCTAGGCTTGAGAATACAAAAGCTCACAAAGTCAGCTGGCAGACCAGGCACCGTAAACACTTTCTCTGCTTGGAAGTGGTGTGGGGATGCTTGGCTGTCTCCACATGATAGGTGGTTATGGAGATCCCCAGGAAACTGGCAGTCGAGCTCTCACGTCTGGAACAAGAAGTGCCGGGAACTCCTCATGCGCCACCAGGTTGTTCTACATCAGCGGCTCCCAGCTGCGCCAAAGCTCCGCTCTACATGCTCCTGCTGCAGCTTTGCGTCCTGCTCATCCACCCTCCTGGAGACCTTTGTTATGGTCTGGTGGCAATTGTACAGGCCTACTGCAGCCAGGAGATCTGGGATGTTACATGGTTGGTGTGCCCTCTGCAGCCTGGACTTCTGCTGGAGAGGTAGTGGGATATAGGAAAATCCATCGCACTGAGCCACTTCGCCTGATGACTCTGTGAAGAAAGCAAGGGACAAGGCTGTCACTCCTAACTGACTGTTCTGACCAGAGATGGGTCAGACCCTCACACAGGCAGTAGCTGAGCAGATACATTTTTTTCTAGGCAGTCTGAACAACCTGATCCTCCTCTGAGGAAAGAAACTTGCAAGGTGCTAGGTCCAGATCATGGAAAGACACAGTTCTTTTGAAGTTCTTCCCAGTCCTTCTTCTTCAAGCTCAGCTTGTCCTTGTCCCTGCCTTCCTTTATGTGACTACAGCCTCAGAGCTGTTCCCTTTAAGATTACCTAGAGGTACCGCAACTTATCCCCCCTCTCCCAAACACATGAGACTCCAAAAGAGACTCACCAATGTCTGAATCCTGCTTGCTGTCCAGTAGGAGGAAGGAAGAATTTTCTTCTGCAGGATCTGGGCTGGGTGCCTGGAACAAGCCCTCCACATCAGCTGGCAGATGTGTACGATTCAGTCAGAGGGCTCACAGCCAACTGCCAAGTGGTGATGGCCTGAAGAACTGTTGAGTCCTGTCTGTGAGCTGGGGCCTGCTGGCAGAAGGAGGAAGAGGAGGACTGGCTGTCCCAAGGCAAAGACCACAGGCTGGAGTGTTTCAGGCACAAGTGGTGCCTATTTCAGGATGACGATCATGCCAAGAAAGATCTGACAATGTTTCTGGAGAGAGCTTGGTCCCTCACACTAGTGGCACGATCTTGACTAGTACATGCCTCATTGCACTGCAAGCTTACTACAGGTGAGAGAAGGCCTGAACCTATGCAGATATACCAGATATTTCACTTCTGTCCTCTCCAGAGAGCTGAGGGTTGTTCTTCTCCAAGCCACAGACAGCCTGACAAAACCAGCATGAACTGAATGGCAAAACCAGCGAGTTCTATAAAACCTTCTACTCGGTGTAGAAGCCCTTGAGCAAGTACAGCTGCACTTAACCATGCTGCAACCTCCTCCAGCTTTCCTGCCTTATTGTAGCTCAGGTGACCAATCTTCTGGGATATTCCCAGGCAATGAGTTCATCACACAAATGAGGCTTTGTCAAAGTTGTGGTACCAGGCGTACTCTTCCTATGTAAAGGAGAGACATAGGTGTCCTTTGGGACCAGTTGACACTGAGTTGCCTATACCAAGCGAGGTGTTGAAGAAGACCAGCAAGAGATGTGAGGACAGAGGTGGGAGCATGATGGCACCAATCTTTCAGCCTCATAGAAATCAGGCTCATCCATGCAATTTTGGTCATTCAGACCACCTACTTGGTCCTCAGAGATCACTCATGGCACTCCAGCTGGGACTTCTAATGGCTCAGAGCGTTTGGATAATCAGCATTTTCAGGTCTCGAAGGCAACTCCACAGCTTTCTTGCAGAACAGGGTAGAGAGGGCCACTGCTCTATGTTCTGTACAAACCCATGTCAGAGGCATGGCCCACCCCTGCAGTGCTTATACCTTTTGAATTCTTGTATACAAGTGCAGAATCCAAAACTGTTTGCATGAACTTCTGCTTCTATTTCTAATTTTTTTAATGGCTAATTGCAGCTGTCTTTGTTGTTGAACGAACGTTTACTGCCTCGTTGTAGCCTTTAGAAATAGACCTATCATGTAAATGCTGGCAGAATGTTAAGTATAGCTGAAATAATGGGTAGTACTGTAATAGCCTTCCCTAGTGGGTATTGTGCAATAGTTGGTCACAACAGTCCAAAAATAGAATGATTGTTCTCAAAGTAAGTAGCACAGCCGATACGCATTGCTCATCTCTCATCACAAGGGACACTTATGTTTTGTACAGCTGGACTCTTTCTTGTCTAGATTCGACTGGTCACATGCTACATTGAGTTAGTGTATTTTTTTTTTAGGAATTTTGTTTGTTTGTTTGTATCTTTTCTCATATTTTTCCGCTATTTATATCCACCTAAGTGTAAAACATCTATCATACCAAATTATATCAATTGCCTGTATCATCTGGAATCCTGCTTTCTGTAGTGACCAAAGGGGATTCTTAGAGGAAAGCAATTAAAAAAATATATGTCTAGGTACTACTGCAATGCAGGTGCAGGCAGAGTGGGAATTCTCTCCAGACACCATCCACATAGTCAGCTTATACAGCAACTAATTGGCTGCTCTTTCATTACCTTGAATTGCAAAGTATTTTCTTCATATTTTACAGAATACAAAACCCTGCCTCTTGAAGTGCAAACACAATGCCTCTTTGGATGACTTCATATTGCAATGAGTTTCATTATACAGAATTAAAAGCTGCCAAACCTTATACAGCTCTGAGAAACGGAGAACTCTCAGGACCCTCTGAGATGTGAATCTTAGAGAGGAAGGGGTGGGCATTTTTCTTCACATACTGCCTTGCTTTCCTTTTACTGACTATGAGGTTGTTCTCATTTCACAAGAAGAACAAAGAAGAAACTGAAAAGTTCAATATATACAGGAAGACTTTTGCTTTCCATGCTAAATATATACATATAAAAAAAAAAAAAGAAGAAAAAAACAGATCTGAGGAAGAACCTGTGCGCTGAAAGTATGGCTAACACTTTTTTTTTAAAATTGTCTGACAATCACTCCCTAAAAATCCTGCCTCATATAACTTTAGATAATCACAAACTACAACAATTCTACTATTACAAAAGGCTTTCCTTTCACAGAAAAAGTGTACGCCAATTCTTTCACCATTAGAGCCTCTTTTTCCTCAGAGGCACCAGTACAACGGCACAGACGCTGCCCACCACTTTTTGGTAATTTGAACTCTTTCTTGATGTATCAAATTTTTCTGTTAGGTCTATTACAATTTTTTAATCTGTCTGATGGAAATACCTAACAATTTCACAGAAGAATTAAAAAATGTGGGTTTTTTTTGTGATTACTGTTTCCAAAGTTTGCTTGCTACTCTCCAGAATAAAAAAAATACCATGAGGAACTAAAATCTAGGAACAGCCAAACACATTCTGCTTGACATAAAAGTGAGTGACTCCTCTTCACTTCGATGGGTGCAGGAGAGGTCCCTACAGATAAGAAAAGTGAGAACAAGGTTTTAACTCCACCAAATTTCCCACATGCTGCCCCGAAATTAGATGCTACTTGCCACTGATCCAGGGGTGAGATACCTGTTGTAGAGCAGCACATTAACAGAACTTTTTACGTTATATAGGTGCTGAACTATGCAGCTGTGATTGCTTAAGCACAGATTACACAATGTGAGATTCATCCATTGAAGGAGAAACCACAGAGGGTGCCTAAGAGAAATAAATTAATTTCATCTGCCTCATCAGTTTTATATCTAAAAAAAAATCAGTAGTTTTAAAACAAATCATACAGTCCTTCTTATTTTTAAATTATTTTAAATATATTAGAGTAAAATAAAGATTGTATATCAATAATTTGCCATGTGTTAAAAAACAAATCACAGCAGGAGTGCAGTCTATCCAAGAAAGAAACTTTGCATATAAAACCTTCTAATTAAGGACCAGTTCTCAAATACCGTATGTACCCATAGCTCCCGCGGCTTTCCTAAAATTCTGTGTGTTCAGATTAGGAGTATATTCTTTTGATTCACTGACATACCATATTTAAGTTTGATAGGCATTTTTGGTGGGAGACAGCCTTCATGAGAAGATTTATTTTTTCTTTCAAAAAAAATGCTTTGAAGTTCTGCTAATAAATTAGCCATTTAGAAAACTGCATTTTAGAAATAGCGTAGATAATTAGCCATCCCTTTTAGCATCCTACCACTGTTACCATCTACTTAACTTCTGATATATAGTCAAGAATAAACTACTGAATTACAAACTGGAATTAAACAGTTAAATTAACTTTCCAAAATGAATATATGTTATGAAATAAAGATTCAGTAACAGGAAAAAAAAGCCTAAATCAACTGGGGCTAAACCAACCAGGTGTATTTCAGTTGAAAAGAAAATAAATGGGGACACTCCATGCCCACACAGGGCAGTTTCTGAGCTCATTTTTAAACACTTCACAGTTCTATATATAGAAGACTTCCATCAAAAAGTATTTTATGGTGTCATGGAAGGAAGGAGTTTTACTAAGTAGTCCTGCTATTCAGATATCATTACGGACTGTACCACACCGCTTGCACAAAAACCCCCTGAGATCAAAGCCCCATATTGGTAGCTGCTGCGTGAAGAAAAAGCTTGTATCTTAAGGAGCTTATCATCTAAGTAGACTATAATCAGTGTGGTGTGAACTCAGTCTGCACAGCATTTAAGCTATTTCATTTTTTTAAAAAAGCTACGTTACCCACAAAAAAGATGTGGGCGTGAAACTGGACCTGAATCTCAGCGTCCACTCAATTATTCATCTGCTGTCTTTCAGTCCGCAGTATAAAACCTTACTTTGTCCTGTAAGCCTCAATTTTCCAGAAATTCTAAGTTCCTCCTATGCTGCTTATTTCCCACAGTGAAAGACACTATATTCCAAAATCTGACCTAATACAAGCCTGTGCACTAAGCAGTACAGGGCAGACTCACAAAAGAACTCACAGTTGCTGAAAATGAAGAAAATTCAGAACTGCCCATATCCATAATTCTTTGTTCCACATGGGAATAATTTGGTCCTTATACAGTAATTAAAACTTTGGAGTAAGAACATAATTACTTGCTATAACCTTATTATTTACCTAAGCATGGCATGCCTGGGAAACTGTGCAACTGTGTGTTGAAATATGGCAGTGATTTCTCCACCCCAAAAGCTGACTGCGCAGCTGTGCCAGTGGCCGTTCCCCTACGGAGAGTGACTTTCCTGCCATTTCTAGAGTTTTGTTTACGTAAAAACACAACTATGGCAAACGTACATCATGCTTAACACGCTTACTGTAAGCCTTAGTCCAGGTATGGAATGCTAATAGGAGCCATGTGCTGGCCCCAGGCTGATTATTTACCAAATCTAGGAGATGTCAGCCATAGAACAAGACTAATTCGCCACTCTGGCCAGTTCCCCCAGCATTCCTACCAGACCACATCAAATGTCAACAGATTATGATTCATCACAGCTTCATTCAGTAATGACTCTCCATGTAAGACCAGAAGAATGTGAAAGATGATTACTAATACATTTGGCCACCGATGGCCAAGGTTCTGCATAACTCTTCATCCGACCTTAAAATCAGAGAGCATGTCACCACAGTGAATGGTGGCGTGACCTCAGTGCACCTGGAAGTCACAGAACGAGAGGAATGGAGCCGACTGTAATTACGACATTTCTGAAAGGAAAAAGGATTGTTGAATGTTTTAACTTCAATTGTGTAAGGCAAAAAATATTCACTAATCAGAATTAAATTTTGCAATCCTTGGTAACACTAAAAAAGGCTTCATTTTAAACATATTACAGCCAGCTACTTCATTGGTTATATGCTAGAAAATAATAATAATAAAAAAAAGAGACAAGAACCCCAGGTTTAGGTTTCCCATGAATATTGTGTTAATTCTGTCTGCACAATCCATGACAAATTAGGTTCAGCAAATTCTGACCTATCGCCAAATCTCAAAAGAGCAACCACCTACCATGCACAATTTAGTAAAACACTCTCCTTGTGTTGATTTATATATAGAACAGTGGGTTGGATGGTCTTAAAACATTTAAGTTTAGGCTTTTGATAAATTCATATACTGAACAAATTATTTAACTGCCTGAAAAAAATGATTCAGAATTAAAAAGTCTCAGCTGGGATGACGCCCCCATTGTATGTGATAAACAGCTGTAGAAGACAATTTTAACTCCAAAGACTTCACTCTTTAAAGGCAAAATTAAAGAAAAGCACACAATGTGAAAGCAGACCAGCCTGTACTCAGTTATTTACAGTAATGGAATTTTGAAAGTACTGTGTTGAGTCTTTTCTCACCATATAAGTGAGCCGGGCATCGGGGCTGAGCGCATCTACCTTGAAGGCAGCAAATGAGGTTTTAGATTTCGTCAGGGAGAAGAGAATTTGCCACTTGTGCCTTCCCCTTCCTGGCCAAGGGATCTAATCATTAGGCTATTACACATATACAACATAGGCTCATATATATACGTACATATACACACACAAACGCACACACATATATGTAAATGCCACCCTTCTTTAGGTACCTTTTAAAAGGCAGAGCATTACCCCTGCATCCCAAACAGCTATGTAAAGAGGTGGCTCCTGCCTCTCGACTGTCTACTTGCACCGCAGATTTAGGAGAGGGGCGGGTTTCAGCAGCAGGAGGATACGTGAGGGTAGAAGACGCGTCTCCCACACCGCACCACATGGGGTGTTGTGGATTGCTCTCTGAGGTTCCTAAGTCTCCCTTCACAATGCAGATGGTAAATATAAGGCCGTAAACTTCATTCTCAAGGACCGGTAGAGCCAAGACAATAAAATAGAGTACTGCCAAACTTCTTTCAGAAGGAGAAAGCAGGGAAATAAGAACAATCAGCCACTTTCTATCAGGGCTCTGCTGAGGCAATTTTGCATCTTATCTGAAAAGTCAGGGAGGAAAAAAAACACTATCTGAAGCCCTAGTTATTTATAGTTTATGTTTACTCCTTGTTCAGTAGAATAAATGTGCATAGTACAACTGTGATAAGACATAAAAATGTTACTTGTTATACTGACAGGCACTCTAGTAAAAACTTTACAAATGGAAATAGTGCCGCTAAACTTCTCTTATTTATGTTTCTAAGCACTGTATTCCTATCCACCACATCATTCTTCATGCCCTAAGCCCCTTCTTGATAGTCTGCTTCTTAAATTGCTTTTTACAGATTAAATATTTTTTTCCCAGCAAATCATATCCCTTCAGTATGTAAGCTGTGCAAATGAAGCCAAAGGGGAGTGGTGTGCAAATCAGACGGAGGAGCAGGTCATCAGAGATTGCCATTTCGCAAAACACTCCCATCGCCTGCCACCACACCCTGTGTCTGACCAACCTCTTTCCACCTCTCCCCTGGCATAGCTCTCCATCCACACATCCTCTTTTCCCTCTGCAAATCCCCTCTATTCTTCACATCTCTCTCCCCACTACTCCCTGTCTCCCCTGCATATTCTTCCCAGTACTCCTAGCATTGACCCCATTTTCCCTTCTTCATCCCTTCAGTCCTATCTTAATGCCTCTTACCTGCCTCTGAGTGGCAGACCCACCTACTTGTTCCATTAACTAATGTCCTCCCTCGTGTGCCCTTCCATATTATCTGATCTTGATGTGCTTGGCCACAGGAAGGTAACCTGGACCTATTCTCTGCATGGTTGACCATCCAACTGGCCAGACAGAAGGTGAATCTATACCAGCTATCAGATCAGATCAGACCACACAGTCTCCCAGGTGCTGGTGGCTAAAAAACCTACCATATGCTTGTACGTTGTGCAAAGCTGTCCTGGACCATCAGACACGAGCCACTACTTATCTTAGGCAAAAGACCAGCTCAAAGCATCCTGCACTATCCAACTAAGGGCAAGCTTGACCTGCTGAGGCTGGAGTCTCAGATCCCACCAGCCTACTGCAAGCACTACAGTATGGATTCCCTGAGCAGTCTGACAGCTCTATTCCCTTCACTGGGATGAGGGGTTATGGCCAGACCAACCCTCTCCTTTTGGGAAGAAGAGAGACCTTGTCTTTTTTTTTTTTTTACCTCTCTATCAGTTGTGGAGTTTGAGTGGAATTTGGAAAACTGCTTCACTACCCTCTAAAAATTGTCACACGGAAACTGTGATAGGGATCCCTACCTAAAGTTGTTGACTCATTGACGGTTTAATCTCCTAACATTGTTTTGCCTTCCTTTCCTACCACACCTCACAAAATTCTCTTTGCCTAGAAGTGGCATAAATCACTGCTAATGACTGGGTTACTAATAAAGGGCATCACTTAGTAACGATGTAATTCTAAGTTTTTTGATGGGGATAGATGCCTGTTGATACGAGGTTATTTTTTTCACTGCGAAGAAATATTAGATATTTGACCTCTGCCTTTTTTCCCACTGCAATTGTCAGAATGGTTAGTTTTACATGTAATACTTACAACTTTAAAAGTAACTCAGTATGATATATACACACACATTCTGGGGCCTGCAAGTAAGGAGAAAGGGTCTAACTTCACAACTCACAGCTCCGCTCATGCAGATTTATTGCCTAATTGGGCATAAATCCTATCATTCTCTGTGTTTTAGAATAAGAAGCTATATAGTTATACTAAGTCATGGATAAGAAACAGATCCGCTATGAAAATGATCACTACATGGATAACAAGGTGAATATTCAAACAGTGCTCAGAAGTGTTATTAGCATCGCATTCTGCCTTCAGAAGATCATTAGCAGAATACTGGGTTCGACTTTGGGGTCTGTATTTTAAGCAGATGTTGATAAATAACAAAGAGTTCAAAAGAAGCTACAGAAACAACTGGAGATCTGGAAAGTTCAGGCGTGCAGTTTGCACATAGAAGGTTAAGAAGCAATTTAGCCATCCTCTCCAGATATAAATATAGGGATATTTTTGATACTAGAGAGTTCTTTAGTTTTCATTCAAATGCCTAATAAAGTTCAACATCTGGCAGCTGAAGCTAGTAACATTAGAAATAAAGAAGTTTTTTTTTTTTAAGAGTTTGAATAATTAACTGTGGAACACTTCACCTATCATGAACCGTAAATCAAGATGGTGCACATTTCTAAAAGATAAGCTCAAGCTAAAGAAAAAAAAACCCAAATCCAAAACTTACAGCCTTCATGAAAAAAAAACATCTATTAAAACTACATGGTGAGTATGACATGGGGTCAATTGTGTGATGGTAATAGTCCTGCCTAGGCTAAAAAACTATGAATCCTAAAATGAGACATGCTGCAAGATGTAATCCAAGAAAGACCAGACTCAGCTGAACTTTCACTGATAAATCCACATGTCCAGAATCATAGAGTCATAGAATGGTTTAAATTGGAAGGGACCTTGAAGATCATCTAGTTCAAACCCCCATGGGCAGGGACACCTCCCACTAGACCAGGTGGCTCAAAGCCCCATCCAGCCTGGCCTTGGACACCTCCAAGGATGAGGTATCCACAACTTCTCTGGGCAACCTGGGCCAGTGTCTCGCCGCCCTCAGAGTGAAAAAATTCTTCCTGGTATCTAATCTAAATCTACCCTCTTCCAGTTTGAAGCCATTACCCCTTGTCCTATCACCATATGTGCTTGTAAAAAGTGGCTCCAGCTTTCTTGTAGGGCCCCTTCAGATACTGGAAGGCCACCATAAGGTCTCCCCAGAGCCCTCTCTTCTCCAGGCTGAACAACCCCAACTCTCTCAGCCTGTCTTCACAGGAGAGGTCCTCCAGCCCTCTGATCATCTTCATGGTCCTCTACTGGACCCGTGAGAATCAGTGAGTGCCTCTGCGACTCCAGGCATGATATTGCACAATCACCTAGCACATTAATGAGTAAAAGTAACTTTCACACAAAAATTATTATTGTTACAGTACATCCTACACAGTCCTGGAAAAAACACGCAAAGGAAATAAGAAAGTAATTTTAACGTAGCTTTAAATCATGTAGTTGGTCAGAAAAATAACAGCTATTTCTGTTAAAGTTGGACCTTTTTAAGAGAAGCGGGAAGAATCACCTGCTCCAGTAGCTTCTTCATCCCAGACTCAAGCAACCATTTTCATCTCTTCCAAGACTTCATCAAGAGCAGCTGGCTAGAACTGAACAAGCAGGTTTTGTAGCCAGCTTCCTTAAAAGTATGGGGAGTCACTTGCAATCATCTCTCTCTGCCAGTTAATGTCACTTTGCAGCCTTAGGCTCCTACCAAATTGGTCACTGAGACAGAGATGTCCAGGCAACTCTGTGAGAATATTTGTCTCAATCTACTACTTAACTTAATCATAGCACAGAATCACAGAATCGTCTAGGTTGGAAGGGACCTTTAAGATCATCGAGTCCAACCATTAACCTAGCAGTGCCAAAACCACCACTAAACCATGTCCCTACGCACCACGTCTGCCCATCTTTTAAATACGTCCAGGGATGGTAACTCAACCACTTCTCTGGGCAGCCTGTTCCAATGTTTGATAAAGCTTTTGGTGAAGAAATTTTTTCCTAATATCCAATCTAAACCTCCCCTGGCATAACTTGAGGCTGTTTCTTCTTGCCATACTCTGTTCTGTACAGTACACGGAAGGTCATGATTATCTGCCTTTCCTTGCCTAGATGTTCCCGTAAAACATAGCACCGCCACAGTGAAGGCTCACTATCCTCAGGATGTCTGACTGTACCTACAGCCCTCCCCTGCCTGTCACTTGTGAGGGCAGAAGGTTTGTCCCAGAGATGAAGTCTCACAGAAGCTGGAAGTGGATCCCAAACACAAACCCAGATGACCACTGACTTTGCCACATTCTGAGCCAAGGGCAAAAGCAAGTCCTTTGTTTTAACTTTGCCACAATAACCTCTTAGCACGCCTTGGAAAACCCCACCAAAACATCAGCAGGTTTAGAAAGTAGAGTGCAAAGCTGAGTATTGCCTCCCTTCTCCCTTATTTATGGGGGAGGCATTCAGATGATAACTCAAAATCTTCACCTCCTTCTCCTCCAAGTACAAAGGATTCTTTTTTGAGCCACACTGCTCTAACAAACTTACAGCAACATGTATATAGTTTGAAAAACCAAAACCAACAACAGAAGTCTTGCAAAAATACAGCACTGCAGGCATGATTCTTCCCTGGGGAGAGGATGAAAGAGCAACATGTGACAGATGTTTGTCATGTCATTTTATATAGTATTCAAATGCACTCAAAAACAATAGCGATGAGGACAGTATAAAAACCGAAACGGACCAGACTGAAACAAAGTGTTATGAAAATAACACTTGAATAAGACCAAAAGGAATAAAATATAGAAAGACCAAGAAAGTGTTTTTATGAAGCTCTGTTGATTTTTTATGTCAACTTAAAAAAAAGAATAAAGTCTCTTTTAAGGAGTCTCTCAAATCCTAAATTTGTCTCCATTATCTGCTGACTCAGAGACTTCACAAGACACTCTGGCTGGGAAACTGCAGGGGTTGCTTCCGACATAATACAGTATTGATGTACCACTGAAGGATGTAACAACACCATGAAACAGAGCATCCTCTTAGCCTGCAGGGTTTCTAGCTATTCTCTTGCGCTCCGTATTTCCTCCCTGCAGCCAAAATCTCATTTTCCCTTATGTAAAACTCCTTTCTATGCTAGTTTTATAAACAAGCAGATAAAAAGAATAAATAAATTATCCTCTGGAAAAGTGGCTGAGCAGTGAAATGTCGGAGTGTAATAGATACCTGATCCTATAGGCATAAATTTCAACTATGAAGTGTAAAGAGAAGTGAAACAGTCTAATAATTCATTCGCTCATATAAATATGTATGAAGGCAACTTAAAAAATTGTTCACCCAGTTTGGGCAGTATGTATTTTAGCATGCGAACTACTGCACAGTGGTTGCACATGCTCCTGTGGGGAAGACAGCACAGATGCTTTGATTTTTCAGGCTGCTGCTATTCCCTAAAAGACAGTGAAAGCATCATTCTTCAGTCTGAACTGGGAATTGGTATTCCATTCTAGATCTGAGATGCTGAAATCATTCTTCAAACACAAGCTGTTAAGCAGTCTAAGCAAACAAAAATCCCATATAGCCTTTTCTTTATTTGTGTTCAGGTATTTGGATTCTGCAATAATTAGATTAGGAGGTATCTCCAAACAGTTCCAGATACTCCTACCACAATTGATAAGGAAACAAAATTAAAACACAATTTATCTGCAGTTGCTCGAAAAAAAAACAACTATCTGCCATCATAAACTTCTGTTCCTCACAGAGGCTCAACATCCACGAAATTCCACTCTCTTCAGCAGCCTGTGCTTCTGATCTCAGCGTAAGAACTATTTTCCACAACCTGTTCCCAAGTTTAAGAATGCACTTCCACCAATTTCCCCATTTCTGCAAATGTAACAAAAGTTTTACAACGTAAAGTAAAAGTCCTACATACAGCATTAAAGAGATGTCCCTTCCTAAGGTGGTGGCACATAGCACGGGGAAGAATAGGACAGAAAAACACATAGCTAGCTAAAGAACTGAGATGGATTCATGGTCTGACGGAGGCAGAGAAACCAGCTAGTCCAAAGCCACCCTCATTGCACCCGTCCTGTTGTTCAAAGGTGCCTGGAGGGAGGAAGGCACTACGCTTCTGGGGTTGGTGAACTCCTGAACATCACAGCTGCTGCAAACTCTACTACAGAGTAGTAGTTCTGCAGAACAGAAAATAGGCATTCTTCCTTCAGCAAGGGATTCCCAGACCGGGAAACAAAAACAAACAAACAAACAAAAAAACCCCCAAACCCTCATTAGTCATCATTAGGAGGTGGTGCTGTTCCAACCATCTCATCAAAAAGCTGGAAGCCAGCTGGGTAGCAACTTCTTCCTCTCTCCTACGTCCAGACATCCTCAGCAAACAAGCTGAAGAAAGGAGAGGACACATGGCCCTAAACACTGAAGGAGATCCCCTCTGCTTTTTAAAGAAGAGCTCTACTCCACTTTTCTTTAATCCATTTAGGAATTAAAACTGGTTGATCCACATTCTTAAATTTAATCATGAACATATTTAGGTTAGTACAAAATACAGGCTTCCCAATCGTAATCCCATATTAACACACGCTGGGGAATATCTGGAAAACTCCGTGAGCGTACAAAGATGCAGCTGGCAAGTTAAGTTTTCCTGAGTGCCTAAACCACCTGAAAATCTCACCAGCTGCCTCTATGCCTCAGCACCAATCTTTAAAAATAGGGCTGATGGTCCGCGGTCAAGTAATCAAGGACTGCAAGATCATACCCTGATTTTGGAGCACTTCCGTAAGCTCCAAGGGGATTATCTGTTCCAGTTACTACCCAAAGTGATTAAGTCACATGATTCTGAGCACATCATAAATAAGAGACCAAATCTGCTTTTCTTCTGTACAAAACATCTTCACAACATGTGAATCAATACACCACATACATGAGGTAAATTTTATCCTCAGTGGTCAGACAGGAGTATAGAGACAGGAAGATCAATTTATTATTTTACTGTCCAGTGAAAAACATCAAAACCAATTCAGTTTCTGGTTCTGCGTTCTCATTATTAAAACTCACTTGAAATATACACTCTAAAAAGTGCCCTTTAAAACTGACAGATTTTTTCAACTCAAGTAATTTTAAGATTGTCAAAGTTAAAGAGAATTATCCTGGGTAACAATTCCGCAGATGAAGTTTGAACTTCTTGCAAAATTCCACCATGGAGTTATGAATGCAGATAATAATTTAGACTCTGACAGGCCTTTGGCAATACTTCCCTATTTTATTATTATGCATTAAAATCTAGCTATTTATTGCAGTTAACAAGGGAATTTTACTTTTCTCCTGAATTGCTTTTACATTGTTAGAGTGAATACTAAAGTATAGAGAGCTTACGAGGAGTCATCTATGACCAAAAAAAAGAAATAATCTTACAGCCTGGATCGTAAAAATAAAATAAAATAAAATAAAATAAAATAAAATAAAATAAAATAAAATAAAATAAAATAAAATAAAATAAAATAAGTATTTAACTACAGGGAGAAAAAAAATCTATTGGGTAATCTTATTGTGCTACTGAGGGACCTAAATTTTGGTCTTCCCCCCACAAATATCTCATATTAAAAACAGAGTTAGCTAATTTAAATTCTGCCTCATTTTTTCCCCCTAGAAAAGGATGCAGACACTGAAACAGAAACCTATTCCTTGGGTTGTGATGACAACTTTTACGCATTTAATTTTCACAGACTATTCCTGGTCTTTCCAGAAATACAACATATATCCTTTTGTTTCTTTAAAAAAATACTGATCTTTGTCAACCAAGTGGTCAAATGCAGCCTAAAGTGCTAGTGAGGAAAAGTTACTGTAGTAACTGAGTAAAAGTTTACCGTAGTAAATTCCCGTAAGCCCTGCCATTGCTGCCTCCCAACCCTATCGTATTCACCAGTAATCTGCTCCTTTACAAGGGATCCACAAAGTTGTTGAATCCTTACGGCAACTGAGACATGCAGAAATTTGAATGACTGCAGGACACGGGCAGAAGCACCCTACTGTACATGTGTGACAAAGGCTATACGGAGTGCCCGTAAGGTACACCAGACGCACCTCGGTGACACCATTCTCCCCCGCATGCCCAGCACGTGCAGCCCAGGGCCCCCCAGACCTGCCACCCCGGGCACCGTCCGTACCGGACGTGCCTACCTCTAGGTAGTGACCTAGGTGAAAGATGTTTTTCTGTTCCATTCCAAATGCCCACAGAGCAGCGTCCACACCACGAAAGCCACCAGTGGACCCTCCCAGCCAGAGGTGAGCTGCTCTGTTTGTGGTATGAAGGAATTCACACTGCTGCTCTGGAAGTGCCGCGTTACAGGTACTTTCCAACTTACCACTTCTCAAGTGATACTTACCCCGGGGAAAATCAATGTGTTTTACCACGAGCAAAAAGACTTGAATACACCATGGTCACTCAATTATTTATGGGGGATGTATGACACTCCTAATTAAAAAAAAAAAAAAACAAAGAAAAACACAAATCCTCACTTCCTCTTCATATTAACCAGTTATTTGTCTCTTCCACAAAGACAAAAAATAATCTGTTAACATCTTTGAGTTGTATGACTACTTCCTCTTCCCTTTCTATAAACATTTATTTTCTATGTGCATACAACAAAGAAATAAGATGCAGTATTTCCTCCCCTTGAATAAGGTACTCTGCAGAAATGAAGAACTGTGTGTTACTGAGCGGAATTACGCAGCACCAAATGCAACGAACTGGTAAGACTGCCAAATGGCTCTTTTAAATAAATAAATTAGTGAACTAAATCATGCACTACGGGACAGTAGAAAACAGAATCACTAATAGCCCTACCAGTTTTAGTTCATATACTGGAACCCCAGAGAACAAAAGACAGTTGTGATGCTGACTGAGGTCAAGTTGCATTTATTGTCAATACATGACAAGCTTTGGCCAAAATCCCAATCATTGGCACTTGACAGTCCCACAGCTCTCTCGTGGTCCCCCAGATCATAAAAACATTTGAGGAAACCAGCACTGTGCTCACCAAGTATTGAAACCTTATCCTCTGAGAGGAAGTTTCAAAAGGACTATTGTATTTCAGTGATTTCCTGCTCCCTTATGTCCTTCTGAAATCCCAGTCCTGACATGCTTTTCTGTAGGTCTACACACTGTAGTATCCCAATACTGAATAGTCTACCTTAAAACTTTATATTTTTTCAATGTTTTATGGTCTGGGCTGTCCAAAATTAAAATATGATTTTGAAAAAAAAATAGATATCCATATTTCCTGGTGAGATTAATGATGATTCAGAGAAGCTATGAAAACCATCTCCATTTCATCTCACCTTCAGCACTCCACTTTAACAAATGGGTTTAGATCTTTGATACCAGGGCTTACTATCCAAAAACGTCAAGCACCCATAATTCTAACATCAATAAAAGCTAGAATTGCTCAGCATTTAATAAAAACAAATGACTAAACAAATTTAAAACAAAATCCAAAATACTCTTTATTTCTCAGGTGAATCTCAGGTAGGATTGTCAAATTATATTTTCACTTTCAAATGGCCTTTGATAAGTTCGATTAGGTAAAAGTCTTAATTATCATATGCTTTAGTCTTTCATTTATTATATATAAAAAAAAAATTTGTCTTTCATTCTAGGTAAACCTGATACTAATTTTAACTATCCTATGAATTAACCTGTAGTAGAGCTTCTTATTACAGCTAAAGTTAAGGGTTTACATTAGAACATATTGGAAAGAAGAAATCTGAGAAACCTGTAACTTGAGAAATCTGAAAAATTTGTAATTTAATTATAAAAATGTTCTCAAGGCTTATACAGCTGCTTGGCAAAATCTACCTATTTACCTGCATTACAGCTGATGGGGGATCTTTAAAACTCAAATCTGACAAGAAAGTCTGAATTTTGCTCAGAATGCAAAAGAAATTGCACATTACTGCTTTGTTCCCAGATAATGTTATCACGGTATCAACCTTAAGCAAGTGCTTCACCTACAAATTGCTTTTTCAGCCACCATGATGCAGCCACCTAATTTTGAGTTTGTTTTCCAGTTCTTAGGTCAGCTGTGGTGCAATAATGATCCCTTCTGAATACAGGTTTGCCACAGTGATTTACCAAATAGTGGTTTTTTTTAAAAAAAAGTACATTTCTCTAATTTATGTATTGGCTAAGAGCTTGAGCTGAGGAAGTGCAACTGGACTTCATAGTATGATCTGTCTCAATTGCTTTATGGGCAGCAGATTACACAAAACTAAAAATGACGAAAACTTAAAATACTGATTTTTGGTTTATATGTGAATGACACGCATATTTGATAAGTTAAGATATTTGTAGTTGTGTAGAAAGATGGAATCAACGATCACTTCAAGCCAGAGTTCAGCTTTTATTGCTCCAGAAGAATGAAGAGCAAATCCTTCCCCCACAGGTCCTCATACTGGACATTATGAGAAATAATAAAACAGAAATATAAAGCAGAAACATGGAGTGCCTGAAAGTTAATGTTCTGGTGGATAATAGTTTGCTACGCATCACAGCCAATTACTCAATATAGGTAATTCAACCTAACTTATGGGGCATAAATAAAAATAAATAAAAAAAAAAATAGAAAATACCTACCTTCAGTAAATTCAGAAGCCCCTGTAAGCGGAGTAATGAGAGCCTCTGGTAACTTAAAATACAAAGAACAAAGTGGAGCATATTGTGTTTTCAGTTTTGTCGATGAATCCAGAACAATTCCACAGCAGATTTAATCAGGGTTTACAATGTCTTAACTGACAGCAGATTTCATCCCCAAACTGTAGGTAAAAATCCCCAAATAGAAATAATCAATTTCAGCCTGTTTACATCTTATACTTGTTCAGGCAGGTGAATTTTTTTCCTTTAATTTTTTTTCCTGTTTTTTTCAAGACTATCCAAATAAACTAACCATACTTTTATAAAATCAGTTTGAGGCAAAAGAAAAGAAGAGGACACCCTATCTTACCTAACATCTGAGAACAATAAACAACCCCAGGCCTGGAATCTAGAATACCTAACAAGCTACCTAACAAATCCCAAACAGTTTGAAAGTGCATAAAAGAATCAATATCTTGAGGAAAAAAAAAAATGCTGAAATTCAATATCTTTAATATAAAACAGAAAGATCAAAGGAGTAACATATTTTTTTTTCTTTTCAAAACCACCTTCATTTGGAACAAAGTTTGAAACTTGGTTGTGAAGTGGGGCCTTATATTTTTCTTGCCTTATCCTGTATGTATCTAGTGCTCCCAAATTTCACTGAAAAACTGCAACTAGATTGTAGGATTTGGGCAATTAAAATCTAGCAAGCACAGATCGAGTTAAATCCAGTTACTTTTAGCACTGACTCTGAGACCAGGATTTTTATAACTCTCTTCACTTGCAATGCTGCATCTACAACAAACAGAATAATGCCCACAAGTATGAATTTGGATGAAACTGAAGTGCAAAAGCTCAGAAAAGCAAAGAAGTATAATGCAGAAAGTGGATTCCTTACCTAAAGAAATAAAATAGACAAATCACAGAATGATAAAAATGTAGAGGGGGAATAACAAAGCAACACAGAGATGTATTTTTGGCCAGGTATCTTCCAAAGTGTTCACATACCCTCAGGAGAAAAACCTAGCGCAAAGATAATAATCACAAGGCACATTAACTTCTACTACTACAGTTCTGTTGGAAAGTAAGGAATTAAATTCTATGGAACCACCCCAGAGTCCAAACATTTGGACACAGGTATTAAATAAATGCTTACATAAAACGTTCAGCACACCTGCTACCCTGGTGAACGGAGAAGGGTAATGCACTCAGTGAGCATCCTCCTTACCTCTCCCAGCTAGCAAAAAGAAACTCGAAAAGTAATAATAACAGAAAAGACACTTCTGAGCTAAAGGAAAAGCCCATATTTGCCACGTAGCAAAAAAAAAAAAANGAAAAAAAAAAAAAAAAAAAAAAAAAAGACAGACACAGTAAAAAAGATCACTGACTTGATGAGAGTATTGTCTCAAAGCTGGTATGGGAAACATCTTGAACCAGTGCATTAAATGTAGAGAAAATTAACACATGCAAATACACCTTTGCACTAAAAAAAAAAAAATAAATTAATTTATCTCTTATTTATACAAGACCTGATTCAGCTTTCAGAGTTTAGTTTTCAAGGATCAGGTCAATATTGAATAATTAGCAATTACATGTCTCTAAGTCATATTAGTATGCTACCCTTATGACTATTGCACCACAATTTAATTGAGTTACCCTCAGAACCTCTTTCTGAGGAACAGACCTATTATTAGTTTAATACTCTATATGATTTTATTACCATTGGGGAACTAAGGCAGAAAGACCGAGAATTTTATTTAAGGTTTCTAGAGAATCAGAGCCCAGAACTCCTGACTGCTTGCCCATTGCTTAATCTGCTTAACCATCTTAAAATCTACGTCACCGCACATTTCAAACACCTCATTGAAAATACTGAAACTACCTGTAGATTTGTCACTTTAAAACAGGCAACCGACACAATACCAACATTATCATATCTCTGCGCTCTATCAAATGAGATATATCATAAACCGTCGTTCTTTTGTCATGACTATAATATACAGACCCTTTACATGTACAGTTGCATATCAATAACTACAAAAGTGAGCTTTCAAGAAGTGAAAGCAAGAAGCGCACTGGTCTTAGTATGGTAAGGTGAGGTTATGCAGCCTACCTCCAGCCCTTCCTCCGTCCCCCCAGACGTCACCACCCCGACGGCACGGGCACTGCTCCCCTCTCTCAGCAGCAGCCAGCCCTGCCAAACCCCCCCGACCCCCCCAAGCAGGAGTCCCCTGGTTCCCCTCCCCGGGCTGTGGGGCTCTGATGAGCTCCGGCAGAGACATCCCCAGTCTCCACCAGCGGCAACTAAACACTGCTGTCGGGTTTTCAAAGCATTACATCACCCATAACAGATTAATATTGGTTTTAAATTATGGAGTCTCCCAATCTTCCTCTGAATGCTTTAAAATTTTATTTTTAATTCCTTTCTGTTTGTTCTTTTACCTTTTTTGGGGGGAGTGTTATATATTTCTCTTTGAGACAGCACCTTTATCAATATTGAGCTACTCAGGACTGGAAGGTTTTTTCGTTCTTTGCCCATTAAGTGCCATGGATAGCAACAACATAATACTTCATATATTGAGTGTTCTGCCATTTGAGCTATAGAATAAAACATATATTTAAAATGCAGGGTAGAAGTGTGAAAAGACCAAAGAGAACACAGTGAAACACAGTGAGATTATGCACATAACTCCTTTCAAATCACAGGTCTGAAGACTCTGATGCACGAGAGCGTTTATCTGATCGACATACTCCAACGTACCAGTAAGGCCCCAAACACATGGGATCGGGGAATTGCTCTGGATCTGTTTTGACATAGTACAGAAAAACTGAACCTCTTCCACTAATAAAATGACAAAAAGCATGCCCCAAATCAGAAAATGGTCACAAAAAGAGGCATTTTACACACAGAACATGCTTAACAAAACTTGGATGAAAAGACAGATTTGGGTTTTTATTCGGAAATCCTTGATTCTGTTGGTTTAAAAGAAATTCTTAGCGTTACATTAACTTAACCACTTATGCATTAAACATATAGTTTCTGCAAAGATTTTTGTTATACAGATTCATAAAAATTGGGAGGAACATAAAATTTTTTTAGACCAAGTACATTTATTCCCTCTGCTCAGCTGAATTATATGGTACCATGAAGGACAACAAACAGCTTTAACGAGCTGTTAAGACGAGACTTTTCAACTAATCTCCGCTCACGGGTTCTGGCTGGCGAGGCACCGCGGTGGAGCCTGCCCAGAGCACCGGCCGCTGCCCCGCTCCCAACGCCCGTGGGACACGCAGCCTGGCGGGGGGGACAAGCGGCATGGCACAGAGCTCAGCAGTGGGTGAGCCTTTCGGGTCAACAAGGTGGCCATGTCCATGCTAAGCCAAAGCTTTAGGCGCCAATCAGACTGGAAGGGGTGTCAGAGGAACGGGGAGAGGGGAGGGAAGCAGAGTTCCTCTCTGGAGATGGGCAGCAAGAATGGAGGGCAGGCGATGGTCCCTGGGCTAAGAGCACGACCCCGCTCCATCTCCCGTGGTTTCAAGAAGCATGAGGTGCTGGAAAAGTCTCCCTGGGGTGAGCAACCTCCCTCTCTTGTCCCCTCCTGCAGTCAGGGTTAGGGCACCAGCTCCAGGCCTCTTCCATGCCCCATGTTGGGCTGTAGCACAGCCCTTCCCATGCATCAGAGCCAGGGCTCAGAAAGCAGGACGTCTCCTTTTCCCAGGGACATTTCCCAGGGAAACTTCCCAGCTCTTACACTAGATGCTGTCGCTCTTAAAAAAAAACAACTGAAGAGTCCTATGCTAGGATCTGTAATCTGAAAAGATGGAAATTCTCACGCAGTAGCACCAGCACTGCAGACTGACAAATCTTTGTAGGCTGTTGAGCAACTGGATGGAATTACTCAGCACTGTCTTCCACTCCTACCTCTTTTTTCCCCTCTTTCCTCACTTTTCTTTGCTGGCCTGATTATTTTTTATTTTTATAACAAGCAATTACAGAAATAGTTCACAAACCTTTCTGAAAAACAAGGCAATCCAAAATTTCCTTGTTTCATAAACAGTTCTAAGATAGAAACAAATTACAGGCATTGCTTGCAGACACCTTTGGTAAGCAAAACTCAGTTACAAACCTTTAAAACACAGCTCGAACATGCAGAAGTGCAAGATCTATAGCTGACTGGCAATTCTCCTACAACAGAAATGCAAAATATTCAACACTGTACTGTGAACTTGATAATACTGATATGAAAATGCCCCGAGTAGTTGATATTGGCACACGAAAATAAAGCAAAGCTCAGCAAGACACAAGAAATTCATGCATTTCCAATGTAATTCCAACCAGTACAGCATAAATCAGCATGGGCATGTAATTCTTGGCTGTCTTGTTTGACATAAGCGAAACAGAAATTATGTGTTGTTGCAGGTGCATTGCAAGCAAACATGATGCCCAGCTGATTGTAAACAGACGAACTTTTTTTGAAGGAAAATGAGCTGAAGAAAGATCTCCAAGCTGACTAATAAAAAAAAAAAAAAAAAAGACCAGGTGGAAGTAGTTATGGCCATCCCCAGGCTGGAGCAGGCAGAAGCTATTGTGCTATGTTAGGATGGCACTGGAAACGGGCTGCTCCTATGGGAACGAGGAGCAGGCTCCAGCAGGCTCATGAAGCATTCCTGGGGAAGGCAGCCACTTCCAGCTGGGCCAGTGGCTGGGCTGCTCGGTATGGGCAGCTCCATTAGGCTCAGACGCTGTAAATGTCTATCTCACCCTGAAAGCTGCAGAACACCTGGAATTTATGCCCAGAAAACTGCAGTTTCTAGCCCCTCGAAGCCAAATTCTAAAGTTAGTATGACCTATAATATTGTTAATCACAGAATGATAAGGGTTGGATGGGCCCTCTGGAGGACATCCAGTCCAACCCCCTGCCAGAGCAGGGTCACCTCCAGCAGGCTGCACAGAATGACGTCCAGGCCAGTTTTGAATGTCTCCAGAGTGGGAGACTCCACCACCTCTCTGGGCAGCCTGTGCCAGTGCTCCACCACCCTCAAAAAAATGAAGTTTCTCCTCATGTTAAGATGGAACTTCCTATGTTCAAGTTTGTGCCCATTACCTCTTGTCCTGTCGCTGGGCACCACTGAAAAAAAGACTGGTCCCATCCTCCTGGCACCCTCCCTTTAAGTATTTATAAGCATTGATGAGATCCCCCCTCAGTATTCTCTTCTCCAGACTGAAAAGGCGCAAGTCCCTCAGCCTTTCCTCATAGGAAAGATGTTTCAGTCCCTTAATCATCTTAGTAGCCCTTTGCTGGACCCTCTCCAGCAGTTCCCTGTCCTTCTTGAACTGGGGAGCCCAGAAGTGGACACAGTACTCCAGATGCGGCCTCACCAGGGCAGAGTAGAGGGGGAGGATGACCTCCCTCGACCTGCTGGCCACACTCCTTTTGATGCACCCCAGGATGCCATTGGCCCTCTTGGCCGCCAGGGCACATTGCTGGCTCATGGTCATCCTGTTGTCCACCAGGACTCCCAGGTCCCTTTCCACAGAGCTGCTTTCCAGCAGGTCAGCCCCTAACCCGTACTGATGCATGGGGTTATTCAATTAATCAAATTGATTATCTCGTTTTCCAAATATAAGGGTTTCTTGTTCCTTATACAAAGCCTCAGATGTGTAAAATAACTTACAGGACTTAAAGATGGAGCCTCTCAGCTACAGGTCCCTTTTACTTTTGAAGATACGTTTCACATAACATTCAAAGCGTTCAGAGCAGTCAAACAGCCCTTGCAGTGTGTAGGTCAGAGCAGCAAGGGGGGAAAAAGGGTCAGAAGAAAATCTGGTATTTGTGAAGTCATCTATACTTTACAATCAAATGTAACCATTTAATTTAGAAAATTACTACTGCAAATTCAACAGATATGCTCTTCATAACAGAAAAAGATAAAAAAAAACAATCTAAAATACAAAGAAGGATCCTTGACTTGCACACCTGGGTGAACCACCTTGGTTGGGGTTTTCTTCCCCCCCTCTTTTCTGCTGCCCTCTGAAAAACTCCTGTGTAAATCACGCATTGCAGGTCCACCCTCCCTAACCACAGGCTGTTTTCAGGAGACAGCAGCATTTGAAGCTGCCAGCCCAAGGCGGGGGGGGGGGGGGG
>VZSZ01000867.1:1206131-1218838 GCA_013398815.1 Ibidorhyncha struthersii | reverse complement strand
GGGAGACCTTATCACTCTCTACAACTACCTGAAAGGAGGGTGTAGAGAGATGGGGACTGACCTCTTCTCCCTAGTGACAAGTGAGAGGGCGAGAGGAAACGGGTTCAAGTTAAGCCAGGCGAGGTTTAGGTTGGATATTAGGAGAAATTTTTTCACTGAAAGGGTTATCCAGCATTGGAATAGGCTGCCCAGGGAGGTGGTGGATTCACCATCCCTGGAGGTGTTTAAAAAAAGGGTAGATGTGGTACTTGGGGATATGGTTTAGAAGTGGTTTTGTCAGGTTAGGTTAATGGTTGGACTCGATGATCTTAAAGGTCCCTTCCAACCTTAACGATTCTATGATTCTATGATTACCACATGTCCTTATAACATCAGGACAACCTCAGTTCTCCACAAATCCTCAGTCATTTGGAGGGATGCCATCTGATAACTCTAAACCCTAGCCCTGACTATTTGAAAATGGGGCTACATCTAGGATTCTGCCAATAATCCCACTCAATCTGGGTCACAAGATGGCAAGATCAGGGCTCTGAAAGATGCCACCATCCACCAAAGGTGATCTGTAGCCCCCTCAGCATTGTGAAAAGGGAGAGGTTCACACCGGGTTTTTAATTAGTATTTTGTACATGTTACTCGGCAAACCAAACTTTGCCGTGCTAACATTTTTTAGGACTCCTCATATTTCCAAAATAAATGAGAAGTTTTTTAAAACAAAAAAGAAAAGGGGGGGAAAAAACCCACACCCTAAAAAAAACCCACACTCCCCCCCAAAAAACACAAATTATTTATAATTTGCCACTTGTCAGGCAGCGGCCTTAACAGGCCAGAAAAATTTTAATAAATGTATCATACAGTGTGGTTGATGTACCTACATGTCCAATTAGCACTGCAAACAAACATAAATATCTCATTAAAATAAATAAATGTACATTACTTTGGTTTCCTATACTTTACAACTTCCAATATATATCTGAAAGGCATTTTATTTTAAGAGGCAACACTCCACCACACACTCTCCTCTGTACAGACCTTTGCACGCTTGTGCTGCTTTGTTATTGGCAAAGCTTTTGCTTTACACAGGATTTGTCATGGAACTTAAAATAAATACCTACAAATATATTGTACTCAAGCAATCAATAGAAATCCTCATTGCACGGGAGAGGGCTTTTTTTTGCAGTTTGTGTGCCTTTACTTGGACGCAGTACTGCTTGTATAGACTTTTAAATTACATTGCAGGGTTCTTCACTCTGTTATTGATTGATGTGAGATTTTTGGCAAGTCGTTTCACCACCGCGCGGTTCTGTCTCTTCCTACCCATCCGCTGGGTCTAATTAGCCTGCATAAACCCTTTGAGGCAGTGACTGTTTCTCACTGCCAGTTTGTAGTACCTGTCTCCACGGGATCTGATTTCAGTTGTCTTGATCAACTAATAATAACGTCCATGTTTTAAGAGATTAATTCTTTAAAGAATCAAAAGAAAAAACTAAGGAATTGCATTGGAGAAATACAGTGCCAGTTCTATTGGTAAACCATACATACTTAGATAGATCCTTTCTTTCTAAAAAGCTAGATAGGCTTTAAATAACATAAACAAAAAACATAAAACGACAGCACGCATGATGAAAATATAATCACTACGATTGTGAAACTCAGCAATTTCCCAAGAGCTTTTACGAACAATGCCTCATAGCCTAGATCAGGAGACCAAAGATGCGAGGAAGTTTTACGCCGTCCCAGCTTCCCTCCCCACACTGAAACTCATGGAGGTTGGTGAGGACACCAAGGGTAACTCCCTGTTGGGGCAGTCAGAAGCAGCTTTTTTTGTAAAGGACTTTCAGAATCTGGGAGCTATTCAGAAGAGTAATATTAATGTCTAGAGGGATACATGTGAAGCCTTCTGTTTTAATGTCTCAGCTGCAAATTGCTTTCCCAGCAGCATCCTCTTCGCTAGCTGCCCAACAACGTGCAGGGCCAGAGGGAGGAATTCTGCAGCTCACTGCAACTAGTTCCTACAGCAATTGGTGAGAAAGTTGCTTACTGCTTACTGGAAATCTGCTTAATATTGATCCGAAAGAACACTGTTGGATCCCAATGGGATCTGCTATGTTTCCTAAGAGAAACTGATATTGCTCTGCTCACACGCAGGAGGTGCTTTCCCAGGTACGCAAAAAAAAAAAAAAAAAAATCTTCAGTTTCTCCAACTTTTACATTCAGA
This sequence comes from Ibidorhyncha struthersii, assembly GCA_013398815.1. Taxonomy (NCBI): domain Eukaryota; kingdom Metazoa; phylum Chordata; class Aves; order Charadriiformes; family Charadriidae; genus Ibidorhyncha; species Ibidorhyncha struthersii. The sequence continues at coordinate 1,216,623 of VZSZ01000867.1, read as the reverse complement.
AACATTAACTTTATTACCCTTAAAACACACACACGAACATGAATCCCTATCAAGGTAAAGCAGCTGTTATACTTCTGCAGGTTACATTCACTGTACACACATCCCTGCAAGATTTCACACATATTTAAAGGAGACATTTTTAAATTTTATGGGTTCATCTGTTCTGAAGAATATTTCAGTACGTAAGTAGCAAAGGCATAACATAAAAACTCAACATAAATATGAATCCAGAAGACCTTTTAATTAATATTTCAATTACTGACTTTTTAATTTTAATTAAGAAAACCCAGCATCTTGGTTTTACTTTATTTTCACCAACAAAACCTCCAGTGGTGTGATGTGTTCTTTTCCTGAAATCTTTTATGATATTTTTACTGGAAAATGACCAAACAGAGTGAGTGTTGAAAAAACTCTTTTTACTGGCTTATCAGAAATTCCAGTAATTCTTCCAGAAGTTACAGGGGGAAAATGTGCTTCCGAAAGTAAATGGAGAAAAAAGAAAGAAAAGAAAAAACTAAATTGTTCAGGAAGTATATTCTCTGCATTCAGAATAGCGAAGGTTTTTTGAACGGGCTTCCTTAGCAGTAGCTGTAATGGAAAGTCCATGGGACAACAGAGCAGTGCTACCAGTAACACAAACTCCACATCAGTCATAACTGGGTATTTTCTCTTAAATCCGATTGTTCAACTTTTATCCACTTTACAGCTTCTATCACCAAGGCTGAAATATTCTCTATTTGAGTTACACATCCTATGTCAAAATGATACAGAATATTTCCCCAATAACTATTACCAAGAAAGTCATTCTGGCTAACTCTGAATTTAACGTGATTACTTACATCACCAGAGAAACTAGAGACTCCCAACTTGAAACTGTCATGCTAGCTGCTGTAACAAAAAGGCAGTTCCTCTCACCAAAAGGTTTCAGACTTTATGCACGAGACAACAGGCAGATATAACAAACCCACCCGGAAAGAGAAACCAGAAACACTAGCAAAACAATCCCCGTCAATCTAACGAAGAGGAGTCACAGCACACCACCTGATACTGTCAAGCGCAGAGTGGGCACCTCCACAGAACTCAGCTTCAAGGAGAGTTTTGCAAAAGAATAGTGTAGTGGCTGTGTAGGACATTTTGAGGCGGGGGGTAATTACACTTTACCTCACCATAACATATGATAGCTGAAATCAAAAAGGCGTTCATCTCCTGCCCCCAACTGCCGCAAGAGCTGAGCCGCCGCTGCCCTTCCTGCTCCACAAGGATTGCACGCCAGTGATGGGAGCGCGAGGTGCTCTATTGGCTTATTCAGTTTGCAACAGGACTCTGAAACACTTTGAAACAGAAAAGGCTGTTCCTATACAAGGACAGAGAATTAAAAGATAATGGGATTAATCCTTGTTTATACTAATGTACCATTTTGGAAGCATAAGAGAGGCTGATGTGACATTCATGAATGTAGATTTAGCACAAAGAAGGACTTAGTAAGGAAATAACAGAAACTAACACAGCCATTTCATTTCATACTAGTTAAAGAACCAGCCACGTGAATGCAACACGTTAGAAACAATTCAGTATATCATAAAGGGTATAAATAGGGCCGTTCATCAGTTTTCAATCCCATTTTAAAATCAAGCAAACAAAAAATGTCTGTGTTGTAAGAACTTAGATGTGAAATGGATGTCCTGGACTGAGACTGATGCTCTAATTTTGTTTACTTTCAGCTTCTGTAGCACAAATTAGGTGTGGCTTTATGAAATTGATATATTTTATCAAAAATACACAGATTAATTCATGATTGCCATGAATGAAACAAAGCTGGAAGTTTTTATTTAATTTTTTAAAACCCACCATAACCTGTACACTTTAACAAATCATATTGCAGATTTCATTTTGACAAATGCAAGGACAATGTGAGACATGAAGATACCAAGATTAAATAGGTAAGTAATAAAAGATGACTTATACCCACTTGCAGGAAAGATTTCAACTCTGGAATACTAATGTTACATTAACACAGCTACACAATTTACTTGCTCATATACAGTATAGAAAATTTTGCTCATTATATTCCTACTATTATTTTCCAGTTGTTCTGCTATTCATAGCGAATCTATCAGCACTACTCATAACTATCAAACCTATTTCTAGGTTTTTTTTCTTTTTTTTTTTCTGCATACTGAGGACACAATATTTCTTCTATTAGGAGTTTTTAAAAACAAACAAACTCACTATGGCTCTGCAGACAGTGAGTGATCTCAGTTTTGTCCACAGTGTCTGACCCAACAGACTTCCAAATGAAATCCCTGGCCTGCAGTGTGATAATCTGTGGACTCTGTGAACAATTTAATAATTCTGGATAATTTAATGAAGTGACTGCCATCGATGGCTATAGAGACTACCATACGTTGTCAAGGCTGTGTCACGTATCTCCCAGACCAGGGACAATGGGAGACTGTTATACCAGGCTTGCTCCCATCAAAACAGGAATGATCTGGAATCATGGAATGCCAAAATTCTGGGTCAAAACAAGTTTCTGCATGCTTTCTGAAGTAAATTCAAGCACAGAGAGTAGAAATATCTTACTGGCAGAATAAAATAGTTGACGCTAATGCCAGACCTGAAAGACGCGCTACTGGAAAGGGTCAAGGTGAATGCCAGGGACACAGGAGGCCCTGAACAAAGATGCTTCAGTAGCAGAAAAGCTGTGGAGCAGGAAAGAAAGAAGGGCATTGGTGGCAGGTAAGGCTCCACGGTTTGAAAGAAAGAAAAGGTGTATGGGGGGAGCTCCTTGAAATGCACTGATCTGAACCAAGGATGATTCAAGAGACTCAGAAAAATGTGACATAGAAATGTAAGAAGGCATTATGTCACCTGTGGGGTTTTTTTCTGACAGTGGACATAGCCACTCTGTTTTATCTGCAAACCACAAAACACACGCACACTTGCTTTTTTCTTCCATTTTCACATGGTCTTGAACACCTGAACCATAACCCTTTGTCACCATTTGGGCCAGACTGGCCGCTGAAAATGAATGACAGATGCTCTAGGGGCTTGTGCCGATACAGGCAGGGGACAGGACACCCTTGCTGCCCAAGATCAGAGGTCTGAAAAGAAAGGAGCAGAAGTTACTTTAGTGTTTGTGGGCCAGCACAATTTATGAAGGTTAATGACACCACAACTGTTTCGGTACCAGAGAGGGAGGATGCAGAAAGTGAGCCAGGGAGGTGAAGGTGCTGCCTCAGCAGCAAGGGACCCGGCATGCCATTCTGGCCTGATGGCAACTAAACACTACCGCGTAAATCTCCATTTTTGTAGGACTGTCACACACATACGAAAGCCATCCTACACAAATATGTGTCAGCCAACACAAATATGTGTTTCTCCCCTGTTTCTCAGGGGGCACCATTGTTTCACCCTACTTCAGCAAGAACTTGGGACAGAAATATAGATGCATTAAGAACAACTCGTGATGTCAGCTAAAGACGAAGCAATACAACATTTTTTCATCGGAATGAGTCAGTTGTGGGTATTTTAGAGGGTCAGCTTTAGCCCAGCATGAGATTTCAACATATTCTGAGGAAATAAGACAGACCTACAAAATGCACATTCCCTGTGCTGATTTTCACTGTGCTGGAGAATCTCCTCAGGGCTGTACAGTCTCTCTTGAATATGACAGAACATGTGATTTCTAAAACCACTAATATTTTAGTTTAATAACCGCTGAATATTTTTTTTTCCTGGGACTTTCTCTCCCACATTTTACTTTCTCCATTCTGTTTCTTGTCTGTCTGTCCCTCGCCTTGAGTTCATCCATTGTGGAAATAATCAAAGACATTCAGGAGAAACGTCTGAAGCCAGTAAGCAGAGTGAAAGAGCATTATTCCTATTATTACTAATCGTAACCTATATATGAATGAGAAGACACCTTGAAGTGCTGTGTTGACAGCAACATACCTTTTGATTAAGCTGCTTGGATCGTAGCAATCTGCATGTCTGGACTGAGAGTTCAGGAAGAATGCATTTGTGGTTCATTTGCACACTGTAAAAAGGGTAAATACATGGCAGATATAAACAAAGAGCAGCCTTCTGTCAACTAAGCTTCTATGAAGAGTCCAAATTATGGATAGGAAGTTTAAATAAATGAGACTTTTTAGGCTCATGTTAAAAAAAGCATTCAAACCATAAGTACTGTTTCAGAGATTATCAATTACCAACGAGAATTTTTGCCCAGTTTAGGAATGCTAAAGTTCCTTTTGGTTAAAGCCCCTCACTCTCTTCCTTCACTCTTGCTTCTGTCTGCCAGTCCACTTTCCACTGTGGTAGCTTCAGCCTGCAGTGAGAAAGCCATACAAATGGCAAGCAAGACTATTACACTTTTTTACAGGGTAGATTTCCATGAGGTTGAAAGAAAGCTGATTTGTTACAAATTAGGTGTACTGAAGAGATACTGCTGGGATCACAGCCCCTGTGATTTTAGAAAATTCAGTTAAGGCCAGCATTGCAATGACGTTCAGCAACAAAAACCAAAGACAGTACGCTTGCTACTGAAATCAATACCTTCAAACTCTGCACTATAGACTGCACCTGCTTGGGTCGGCATCTAGTCAACCTTATTCCAAAGTTTTTGATGATTTTATTTGCTACTGCAGAACACTGTGCCATACTGCACATTTCTGGGCCACCAGAATCAACAGGTTCATTGTAACTATCATATATATATATGCACCAAAACTTGTACGAAAAATATTCTAGATTAGTACTGTAGCCCATAAATATCATTATATATTATTGTGTAGCAATACTACACAAAGACTTACACAATCTCAACCTACAGAGCAAAAGTCCTACCCATAGCTCTTGGGGTAAAAAAAAAAGCAGATGTATATGTACACTCATATATTTATAAACACATATTATATGTATGGAAGAAAAAAAAATTACTTCCAGAATGTTGACACACTCAAGCAATAGCGCTATGTTCTTCGACCCTTGCCTTGATGCTCTCCAGCAAAAAAAATTTCTCTTTTTTTTTATTTGTTTATACCACTAAGAGGAACAGAAGAACAAGAAACATCTGCTTCTACAACTACTGCAGCGCCTTCCTCTCCATCACCGTTTCTAAATCACAGTTATGATCACCTCCTCGCATAAATCCCTTCTGAAGGAGCACTTTTTCCATGTATACACCACTTCTTGTATACAAAAAATGTACACGAATAATTTATCAACTCTTTCATTTCATGAAAGGAGCTCCTCATCTATAAGGAGCAAGGAGAAGATCACGAACACTGAAAGCAAAAGCTCAGAATCCATATCTTTTATGAAATGCTGAATTAATGCAGGTGAGGTTATAGGATGTATAAAATAAGTCAGCCGCAATTTTACCCCCTCATACCAGTACTTTCCTTTGATGTCAACAGTATCAACAGATGGACGAGTGTTAGTGTGAGATGAACTTTACCATATGTGACTCAACAGAACTAAGCAGAGCACTCTCAATTATTTCATTTCTTCAAGGAAATGATGCACTAACAAAGTCATGGCCCCATCCTTTAATGACACATTTGTAATTCTCAGAGAAGGAAAAAGACTGATGAATATAATTCTACTGCCAGTGAACACACAGAGTTCCTGACATGAAACATCACAATCTCTCTGGAGGAGCTGAAGAATAGATCACCGGCTACATGAGTCAGAAGTCAGCTTCAATGGTCTTTAAATTAAGATGGACAAGCATAAGAATGGCATAAAGTAATAGTAAAAAGAGAACTCTGAATTTAACTTCCAGAGTTAGTATAATGCGAAGGAGCACAAGTCAGGAAGAAGGAGTAGGTCTGAAGTACAGTTTATTTTCAAAGAATATCTTTGCATTATATACCAGAAGTGCAACCATGCAGGTTTTCATAGTTCTTTGGGTTTGGTTTTTGCAAGACACTTGTGAATTTTTTTTTATTTGGGAAAATCATGCAGCTTTCTATTGTAAAATATTGTTCTTTATAGTAGTGAAGAAAATTTTATCCAACATTCACATCTTGGAAGATAGTATATATCGATATCCAGGAAGAAAAAGCACAAAAAGACAATCTGTATGCACAGAGTATTTTAATGAATGTAGAAGAGAATTATTGATTAATTTAAATAACCAAAGAAATGTCTTAAAAACATAACTATACATAGGAAAATGTGTAGGAAAAAGTCTGTAGGAAAACAGTAACATTTTAACCAGCTGACATGGTATTTACACGTGCAGGGCAAAACCTTGGAAAACCAAAACATTCCTGTACTTGTCTGTCAAAAGGCTTCTCTCAGACTTTTAAAGAAAAAAAAAGTTAACTGTAATCCAGGCTTTAATTGCAAAACTCATGGATGAACTCATTAAGGAAAGCAAACCAAACCAAACAAAAAAACCCGCTATGAGCCTACTAAATCCCTGAGCTGCAAGCCGCTGGGTGCTGGGACAGTCCTATCCTGTCCCTTCACTCTTCACTGGGAAACCGCTGTCACCACTACCAGGAATAGGATGTGAAGGATGCAGACCTGCACTCTGCCCAAACACGGCCACTGTTGTATCCACCCTAACGAGGGTCCAAATCTTCTGACTGGGTAAGCACTTGCAAATATGACCAAGTCCATCTAGAGACAGCAAAACTGACTTTTTTTTATTTTAGCATACGCTTACTGTTAAGTAAATGATTAGACTGAGAAAGTAAAACTGGTTTTAAGTCCCTGCTTACATTATGTGTACTAAATGCCTTTTTGCATAAGGAGTTAAAGCATTATGAGCTGCAGCTTAAAGTCTGGCAATTTAGTCAAATCAGAGACGTTAAAAAGTGTCAACATAAAGTACCAATGTTATTCAATTCAACTACTAGTTTCATATGGTCATACAACTAAATACTTCTAAAAGTAAATAGAATTGCTCAGTTAGTCAGATCACCTGGTTACTTAGTATGTCCAGACCATTCTCCTTGAGGAAAAGATGTGTCAGGCAGCAGGTCCAGGACAAATCTGCTGCAATGCTCCTGAGTTCTGAAATCCATGTTTTCGGACCGTTCGTTGCGATTCTGATGAGCGCACCCGTGAAAGTTTATAAGTCTATGAAAAGAATAAAGCTCCTGGTTTATGCAGTACAACTGAGGGGGCTGTTCCTGCAACCCTTCGAACTAAACCCAAAGCTGTCCTGGAGTGTCAGGACCTGTGTCACCTACTGATGGGAATTACTGGAGAAAGATGCTGTGGATCTGAGACAGCAATGATGAACAGCGAGTGGAACTGGAGACAACACTGCTCCTCGCATGACTCTTCCCCGTGTGATTACTTATCCAAATTAGGATGCTTTTCCTTAACACATTGCTACTTTTACAACTACGCATCTGTGCATCTGTGGGAAGAAGATAGTACTTAATCTAAAATGTTCTGCATGTAAAAACAATCACATTTGAAATTCAGAAGTATTTCTTTGAGAAACAGTAAGGCTCTTCTCTTCACCAGAGTGAGCAGAAGGTCAGAATGCTTAACAATTGCAAAATATGCCTGACTAATTTGACTGCTGGACAAAATTCTCCCATTGAAAAGGTATATATTCAAAAAAGCATAGGCCTTTACAGAGGAAATCCTGTCTTCCTCATTTGATGTCAAGGACAGCTTTGCCATTGACTTCATCTGGGCCAAGATTTCACCCCATGTGTTTTAAGAGAACCTCTGTGATTCTGCCAACAGTAGCACAATAAGCAGCTCGAAAAAAAAAACTAACAAAAAAACCCAAACAGGAAATAGTCTCCAAGGAATACTTCTCTGTGAACTCTTACAATTAGGATTAAATAATAATAATAATAATAATAATAATAATAATAATAATAATAATAATAATAATAATAATAAAGGTTCTTACAATCTTTTCTCCCCATGCAAGACCAGGCAATAATTTCCTGCATTAAAACCTTATTTATAGGGTGTCATATTTAGGAAAGTTCTATGTCAGATCATGTCGTGGAACTGCTAATTAGTTTCTCATGATGTTTATTCTTCCTGGTTATATACAGCAACTCCTACATTATATGATTGTTTTTTCTAAGTTAATATTTTTAGCTCAAGATGTTCAGCTCACACAAAACAGCAATAGTCCATCGGACTTTTTTTAAAGAAGTATTTCACCTTGTAACGTGATAAAAGACGTATTTCATTATTTTGAAGAGGGGGGTGTTTAATCAAACACAGCGTAATGAAAAATCATGAAAGCACCTTTATTTTCCATATTTCAGAATAGCTAAGCTAATTCCTGCAAACTCAATTAGCCATTCCCTGATTTCATCTACAAGTGAATTGTCACCGCCGAATTATCAAAACTTGCAAACAAGAGAAATACTCACAGTCTTTCAAGCATCGCATTATAAATAGTCGTGTCCTACCTCCACATTTCTCTCTCTGACTTCATTCCTAGGCAGCACTGAAGAAGCAGCTACAGTCACATGGTGCATTCAAGGTCATGCTATTCTAATTTACAGAGATATCATTGATAAATTATGCGGAAACAACGATAATGGAGTCATTAACCTTGTTCCAGCACACTAAAGGTGTTTTGTAATTAAAAGGAGAACAAAAGTTACAAAAACATATAAAGATTTTTATTGCCCAGCTTCTTCTCTCCTACACACTGCTGCAAAGTACTGCCGGGGAATAGTAATTTGTTACTGTGAGTAACGTAGATGCCTGCTGTCTCTGCTTTGTAACCAAGGGGTGCAGAGATTAACCTGAATTACACTGAAGGAGGTAAAAGATACAAACCATTGACCTTTTTTTAAAAAAATAGGAAGTTGGATCCAGAAGGCTCTCCCTTTAACGAAGTAAAGGATGCTGGAGCTGAAAAAAAGATCATTCCAGCCAGGAAGTCTCTCTCAGTCCAAGAATCTATGCAGAACTGTCACTTTCAAACACGCAGTCATCTGGCCAGTGCTTTGACGACTCGCATCAAAAGTGTACTACTGTGTTAACATACTGAAGTGAAACTCCTCAGAGATACATATATAAAAAACCTAGGCGGAATTTAGAATCCTTCCTCTGTGTCTCATTCAAGAAACTTTGCAGTAATCCACGGACTAAAAGCCTGACTAATGTCCCTAATTCATGTATGACAGTTATCTTCATTAAGGGTGCACACATTAATGAATCACTGGTGATGGCTTTGACTTAAAAAGAAATACTAGAAAAACAGTGAAGAGGTGGGACGGAGACTGTTTCATGTAGTAAATGAACGTAACCTTAAATTGGCATTACTGTAAAGCATCTATAGGATTTCTGCAAAGAAAAAAGCAAGAATTTAAATAACTGAACAATGTACCCTTATCCTCTTGACACTTCCACTGCTGCTTCTTTGTGAATCCCGTCACAGTAAGATGACTGACACTAAAATTATTGATAAAAAGAAGGACCTACAGAGCAGGTTTCCTGGAGTTCAGGTGCCTGGAGATGACACTATACTGCAAGACAGAATCCATTATACTCCTTTCTTATCTTCACTTATCACATAAACTATTGTGTCTCCCTGCATTGCCTGACTATCAAGATACGATCTACAACCTATTGCACAACTTACCCAAAAGGACAAATAGAAAAATCCCAGATCGTATCTTTATTTAGGGGTTTGACCTTATGTAGATAGCTGAAGGCATCCTAACGTGCGTTCCGAAGGCCCGCGCGAAAGTCAGCTTCTACTGATTCTGCCGTGTTTGGATAAACTTACAACTGGCGTGTATCTCAAGCATTCAGAAGTACCACACATGCCACTTTAAACGACAAAGCGCCAATTACAACGAGGGAGTTAAATGACAAAATGATACCAAACGTCAGAGGAACTCTCCTGCGCGTCCTCTGAGCAGAGGCCGCTGGCTGCGGGCACGGAGCCCCAACGCCTCCGTAGCACGCCGCCAAGCATCTTCCCACTGCAGAAATCCCCAACTTTTTTCAAGGGCTGAGCTCGCTGCCCGGCTGAAAGGCGGACTTTACTTGAGCAAAACGCCGTACCTGAGCAACCCCCGTACGGCGGCTGCACCATCCCCGGCCAAGGAGCACCTCCGGGCTGCGTCCCCGGAGCAGCTCACAGCTCCCGGGCTTCGGAAATGCTGCCGGGGGGGCAGAAACCTCCTGGCAGGCGCTCGGCTGCAGACAGCCCAGCTCAGCACAGTTTCAAGGGGACAGAAACAAACACGGAAACAGCATCTGTGGCGTCTCCCCTCTTGACTTTCCTAGAAAGGCATTCACCTATTGCAGTACTTCGAAAATAAATCAGAGTAAGAGACGCAAAAGTAGACCGTTCCCTCCCCAAAGTTTCTTCCTGCCTCCCCCTCCCACTTTTTCGGAGCTCCCCGTTCCCCAGGATTAGGCGATCGTTTTCACCAGGGATCAAATGAATGACTTTCCCGCTAATGACACTTAAGATGATGCTAAAAGCCGCCCTTAATGCCACCAGGGACCCGGCGCCCAGCGTGTCCCCAAG
>VZSZ01000867.1:1133581-1205002 GCA_013398815.1 Ibidorhyncha struthersii | reverse complement strand
TCCGCCGGGGCGGGCTGAGACACCCCCGGCCGTAGCGGCAGGGCGGGGCGGTCCGGCTGCGTCCCGGAGCGGTGTGCTGGAGCTCGGGGAGGCTGCCCGAGGTGGAGAGGAAGAGCGATGCTGCGGCCCAGTGTCACGGAATGGTCGGGGTGGGAAGGGGCCTTCGGAGGTCATCTCGTCTACCCCTCCCCAAAGCAGGGTCACCCAGAGCAGGTTGGACAGGAACGCATCCAGGCGGGTTTTGAGTATTTCCAGAGAAGGGGACCCCACAACCCCTCTGGGCAGCCCGTTCCAGCGCTCTGTCACCCTCAGAGCGAAGAAATTTTTCCTCGTGTTCACACGGAATTTCCCGTGTTCCAGTTCGTGCCCATTGCCCCTTGTCCTGTCGCTGGGCACCACTGAAGGGTCTGGCCCCATCTTCTTGACACCCGCCCCTTCTATATGGACAAGCACTGATGAGATGCCCTCAGGCTTCAGGCTAAGCAGACCCAGGTCTCTCAGCATTTTCTCGTAACAGAGGTGCTCCACTCTCTTCATCATCTTTGTAGCCCTTCACGGGACTTCTTCCAGTAGTGCTGCTTATGGCAGGGAAGGACCCGGCAACAGTGTTGTGGCCAGAAGAACCAGCCTCTTGTTTCAAGGATCTCAACGTTATGAACATTCAGAGAGTGGTTTCCTTCCCTTTGGAGGTCTCATGCTTCAGTTTATCAAGTGGAACATGGGCATAATTTTTAATGCTTGTTGGTTACTGTGGCCACAGGAGGCAGGAGCTAATAGCTCAGATGGGTGTTACACCTGAAGAGGGTGTAACGGAGACAGCAGTGGCACTTTTTTCTATAAAATCTACTTACCATCACCCGACAGAGACTCACCACCCTCCCTCAGGTTGCCATCTGCTCTTTGGCCTTAAACCCCAAATGGCATAGTGGCCAAAGACCAACATCTCCAACCTCCAGAGCATCTCTCTGCCCAAGCACTGGGATGCATTTTGTTCAGCAGGTGGTACTGTAACCTGCTCCTCCAGTGGGCTCGCCTCTAATTAGTCCTGTCATATGCCTAACACGTGTGCGAGCAGTGGAGTGTAGCAGTTGGCATGTCTTTCTGAGATGCTTGCCTTGCCGAAAAAAAATAGTTTCCATCTGAAGGGGAGATTGACAAAATACAGGCAGAGCAACCTCCTGAGTTTAAGCAGCGTAGTTTCTGTGTCTGGAGGACACGGGAGAGCAGGATCTGTGAAGGCAGGGGTCTGCAGGCTGGGTACGGAATGGGGGAAGGCGGGAGAAAGGCAGCGTGTGTTATGGCACGTGATTTAAAGCTGGTCAGATATTTTTAAAATTTCAATTAAAGTGACTCTGCAATGAATTTTTTCACAAATTGTATTGCTGTTTTCCCTTTAGGTTCCTATGGAAACAGGCCTTTATGTGATCATGCTTGGCTGTGTCTCCTTTACTTCTCCAATAACTTTTGAAGCTGTTGGGCAGTTTCGCCCAAATCTATCTCAAATATAATTAACATATTTTATGAAAATAGGCAGCTGGATAGGGCTGAGAGATCCTGTAAATGTCCCAAAGGCTGTAACATGAACTTGCCTGTTATTAAACAGTGATTCACATGGTTGAGAGACCATATAAATGTCTTGGTAATGAGAAAAGTTTCAATTACAGCTCATTATCAGCCTCGGCCTAAGTCTGTGGGAAACCAGGGTTCTTCAGTTCACGTTCTCCCAGAATTACTTGTTTCACGTCCCTGTGCACTCAGAGGTGGAATGGGCATGTGCAGGCGGGAGGAAGAAAGCAATGAGGAATTACTAAAGCCTGTATCCTGTAAGTCATTTCACCTGCTTCGCGGTGTGTGCCTGGCCAGCCGTGCAAAGCTCTGTATGCGAGGGGCTTCGCAGACGTGGATTAAAGAATAAAAAAAAACCAAGGCCCCACAAAACTGCAAGTAAGAGATCCGTAAGCACAGACAGCTGAAGGTGGGAGGGAAACTGGAAAGGTACTTTGACTGGAAGGTACTAAGAGGTTCTTACTGGTGGGACAAGGGTTACAGTGGCGCTCTGCTTCTCCAAAGACCATCAGGAGTGTCCTGATGCCACTAGGAGCAGGGTCTCTGCCTGGACAGAAATGAGCTAAGACACTTGGAAAGAGCAAGAGAGTCACTAGGTTTGTTTCTCTCTCTAGCCCTGCCCTTGCCCTTTTAGTTCAAAAGTGAGGTAGGAAGCGAATGGCTAAGAAGAGGAATTACGAGACATAACATCCTGTTATCCTTCAGTTTCCCAAACATTTCCACAGTCACTTCTTCGCTGAGTCCCCTGCTCTACTAAAGCCTTACTCTACTAAAGTGGTCACCATTTCTTAATGTAGTTTGTAGTCATTCTGCTAGTATAGTATTGCAGTCGTTGATTTGTCTCATCAGTAAAAGTCAGTTTCTAAATAACTTCATGTCCACCACAATATATGTACACCACTAGGGCATCTGCCAAAAAGGCAGCTTTTAAAAATATGTCAGGAAGTACCTGTCATTAATATTTAGAAATATTCCTAGGAGATGGGCGAAGGGAACCCTGTGGGTGCTGGTTTCCTGTTTCTTAGGGTCTCCCATAGTCTATTGACCAGAATTTTTGAAGTGCCCATTACCATTTTAAGTCAGATGACATTAACACTAGGTAATAGGTAGACACCTTGCCAAATAAGTGGTGGCACAAACTCCCGTTTTAAAGGGCCTACGAGTCAGAGCGTTTCTGATTTAATACATGTTGTGGACAAATCAAGCTGAATGAGCTCTTCATTTCCAACTGGTTTAGATAGTTGTATTCATCTAAAATAATAGCATGTGGAGCTGATGGAGGTGGTGATCCCGAGGGACATCAATTACAGTTGCGTTAACTTCGCCTTCTGAAGGTGGGCAGCAGCGTGAGCCAGACCCCAGCGCAGGCACCCACAGTTTGGCAGGGAGGTGGGGCGAGACGGAAGGAGCCTTAGCGTTTTTCCCAAAACAGAGCTGCGTGTTCGTTGGTCTTCATACCAGGAAAGGATGGTGGTTTTCAGGTTTAGAGGTAAACAAAAGTTGGTGAGTGGAAAGGCAGGTCATAGCTGTTAAGATCTGGATAGAGTGAAGGATACTGTAATTAAAGGATGACTGAGGGATAGAGTGTTTCTCTGAAGCATTCTCTTATAGTGGGCATAGGTTTTTAGAGTTTTGGGTTGACTGTGTACAGATGAAGCCTTGCCATTATATCAACACTGGTTTATGGTCTCGGGCAATAAGGACACTGATAGAAATGCATAGTTGGCTTTGGTCTTCCATGCGAAAATATATTGTGAGGAAATTAAGCCTCATATAAGGTCCTTTTGCAGCGTTTACACTCTTTCAGATAAGTTTGTTTCAGTTTTACGGTGATAGATCGGTAGCTGTAGAACAAGATTATCTTTGTCGCTGACAGAGCAAGTGTGCCAGCACGTGGCTGAGGGGGCGAGTTTGCAGATTTTCTGCCTGGCCCCTGAAGAGCCCGAAAAGGACTTTGTGACTTGCCAAGATCTTATTGTTAGTCCTTTCCGTTGGGCTTCAGCTCAGGAGGGCATGAACTGGTCCTGAGTGTGAATGTAAGGGTGTCTAACACGGGGGGGGTTCCTATGGGGAGAAGTAACAGCAGCACATAATGAAACACGTTCACCAAATACAGCACAAATGCCTTTTATTATTCCTTTAAATCTGGTACACAGGAACCACTGTACTTTTGGGAGTAAAGTTGAGCACAGGAGTAAGCTGAAGTGTGAGACTTCAGTAAATAAATGTATTTTGTAGCTGGAAAGTAATCCTTCCTACTGTAACACTACAGATTGAGTAAAAAAGTAACTGAATTCTGTCTGTATCTTCAGTACGCAACATTTTTGGATAAGTGAATTCCTTAAGTAGAAAATGATGTATTGCATGTGCCATAGGGCGAAAAGGAAAATACATCCATTATCTACTATTATTTATGCAGGAATGGAGTCTCTACCTTGTAATTGTGTTTGTAACATTGGACTTGAACTCAGAATACATTAAATTTCCATCTTTGGCTCATGCTTCCTGTGTGACTGGATGCTAACTACATGATATTGCCATCTCTTATTTTTTCCCTTTTAGTATGGGCATAATCCCTCTTTTCTCTCACAGTTTTCTGTTTAGGTGTCCATTACCTGACAGCCTTACTCTTACGCAAGGCTTTTCAACACTACAGCCTAGGTCCACCACAGGACATATCTTCACCTAAGTGTTGGGCAGAATTCAGATGTTTAAATCCAAATTCACAGAAGTTCTGCCTATGCCTTTAGTTTGTAACAGCTAATCTTCCCAGCAGGAGAGCTCATGTGTTATCTGCTTTCACTGTCTTCTGCTGGGAGTTTTTAATGTTCTCCTTGGGATTCTGAGAAGTTTCTAAGTCCTTTTTTCCTTTGGATAAAAATGCCAAATTTGTAGCCTTTGCAAACTGCAAAATTCACCAAAGAGTCACTAAAATTTTGTTATCATATTTACTACTGCCACTCACGTCTTTTATGAGCCTAGTTTTACTAGTATGAGCTTTGTATTATTACTAATACAATTGTTTTCGATTTTCTGGATTTTGAGAAATTTTACTTCAGAAAGGCTTAAACTGCATTTCCCAAGTCCTCCACAGTCTGAAAGCTTTCATAAAAAAATACATGTTTTATATTATGATGAAGCCAAATAAGGATTTGGGGGGTTTTTTGTTGTTTTTTTTTTTTTAAGTCTTAGATGAAAACCTTCCATAGTTTTGGCTATCAGTAGTTCAAAATAAACTGTTATTTAATTGTAGTCTTCAAACTTTGTAAAAAATGTATCTGGATAGAATGGAAAGTGATGGGAAACACTCAGCTTTCTCAGCCCTTTAGAGGATTTCTGTTATGGCGATAGCTCTTGCAGAGGGCAAATCTGATCGCTTCTGGTTGTGAAGAAAATAGTCTCCATGCCTGTGCTGAAAAATAAATGCAGCCTTTGGGAGTGAGAGACAAATTAAAGACAGGAGTTCATCTAAGTAGTATAGTTTACAATGAGTTTATAAGATTGCAGGAGACATTTTGTTCTCTCCTGATCATCTCTGTATTGACGTTTGTTTTAAATGCGATATTTTCCAGTTTCCTTCCTCTCTCTTGTTACCAGACCTCAGTACTGTACACTTCCTGTGCTGATCTTGCTAGCTGCTCGCAAGTTGGTTAAGGTGAGATGCAGAAAACTTGTTGGAGGTCAAAAAATTCCCCAGGGGCAAAGTTCTGGGAGACAGGCTGTCAAAATAAATTTGGTAAGAGCCGTTGAAATAAACAAATGATGGCCTCTTTCCACAGAAACACAAGTTTAAATTGCATCCCAGTAAGTACCCGCGCTAGGAGACAGAATAAGACAGAAACAAAACTGCACAGAATATCCTATCAGAAAATAATCCTTTAAATTTGACCTCACCCGGGGAAGATAGCAAGCCTCCAAGTATCCGTTACTGCGAATGGAAAGAGACGCGTGAGGCTCACACAGTGAATTAGCACCTCAGCACACGGGGTGGTGGTGGCAGGGGTTCTGAAAAATACCAAGAAGTGGCCGGGTAGGTGCCTGGGTTTGGAATGATGACTTCACCACCGTGGCGCTGGTTTGTGCACTCGAATTACCCCGTACCCTCTGGTAAGCCTCATCAGATAGCACTAGGGTATTACTGCACTGAGTGATGTGGATTAGCCCGTGCGTTTCACTGAATTTGAATTTCTAGTGTCTTCATTTCCCATTACAACATTTAGTATTCAATGATTTATTTCACAATTAAGATATCTATAAAAATTAGTTATCGCTCTTACATGATGATATCTTAGATTAACAAACTACAAAAGACCTATTCTCTGAATATTTTTTTCCTTGCTGCATTTTCATTTCCCTCGGATTAGACCAAAATGAGGCTTTCCCCTTCCATGTCTATAATCAGTTTCATTTTACGTTTCGTATGAACCAACAGTGCTGCTGAGATTGATCTCACAGCGTAGCTGGGAAAGAAGATGAATATTTTATGAACTTATAAAAGATAAAATGAAAGCATATTATTCTAGGGATGTATTGTTCATGTTCCACGTAAAATTGTGACAGCATGTCCATTCAGAACCTTATTTGCACATCTGTCTCATCTCTTTGAGAGGAATCACCTTTCCATGTCAAGATTCTTGCGCTTAATGTGATTGCAAAGACTTTTTGTCGTGAAAATTAACAAATACTTCTGAAGTTAGAAGTAGCGTATTTTCACACAGACATCACCATGGAAATTTATAAAAGGTTACATGTTTTGTAGATACGTTTACATAAATATTAAAGCATGGTGCAGTGAGGAGTTTAGAGAAAATGGCTCTAAAATAATACGTGCACGAACTCACCCAAATGCTAGTCACCGCTCAGAGGCCGAGCAGGAGCAAAGCTGTGTAGGAAAGATTTACACCTCAGTCAATTTAGCGCTTCAGTGCAAGTGGCGCCAAAGCACTCAACTGGCCAAATTCTCAACTTTTTTTGCCTTAGTGAGCCTGAAGCTTTAGAGAATGTAGTTGGGTGAGGATGATGGCTTATTTCCTTTGCTCTGCCAAGCTCTTAAATTCAAGAGTGGCTGCCCTGCCCTGCCCCGTGGCAGCTGGAGGGACAGGGCATCCCCTGCCGCATCAGAGGCTGCTGAGGACCAGGCTCCAGCCAGTCTCGGCTCCCTGCTGTGGATGCTGTTCACAACTGCAGAAACATTCAGATTGCTTCCAAAAGTTGGTTGTAATGAAAGATTATCCAGTGATGGATGTATGTTTAGGTAAAAGTATCATCACGCTGAGGTTAGTGGTAAAAATGTTTTTGAATTACAGGGCTTCATTCCAGAGCGATACAGAAATACTCCCAAAACTCGAATACTAGGGTAAACTTAGAGGCCGATAACCCCTTCTCTCTGCCCTACACCCAGAGTGTGTGGGCTCCAGATGATGCGACATAAAGGCATTTGCACCACCATGTATATGCATAGCGCCCTCATCAAATCTCATCACTGAGGTCTTATTCAGTTTTGTTTATATAGTTCTGGAATTGGTGCACGCATGCTTAAAAGCACATGATGGGCTTTACTTTAGAATTGAGATGATAAAAGTGCATTCAAGGAGGCTGAAATACATTATTGTGCCTTTTTGGTGTTATTCTCAGAATATGGCTTCATGCTCCGTCATGTTACTGGTTGTACATTAGACTCAGTAAGAACATTTCTACACAGGTGCTTCCATCAATAGTAGCTCACAGAGTAGGACTGCACTCTATTGCCAGGCCACTAACGATGAAGGTCTGTTCTTGGATGACTTTTTCAGAAAAAAAGAAGCTTCAGCCGATATAATGACCTAAATGTAGTGAATTGAGGGCAGAAGATTCAATCGGGATCTCAATTCAAGATTTTTGCTCCCGTAAATTGTTGGTCAAGTCCACAGTCTCCAGGAATATTTGGTGCTCAACCACAGAACCCTGATTTATCCCACAAAAAACTCTCAGATAGGCACTTGCAGTGAACTTGAAGAAAGAAGTGTGACCCACCCTCACGAAGCAACACAGGCACAATTTAGTTCCTCCTGCAGTCAGCTGGGAGATTTGTGTTGAACACATAGAATATAAAAATAGAAAAAAAAAGTTTCAAAAGTCATATTATTCTGATTTTGTCTTTGGAAATGTATTTGCTTGTGCTGGGAGGAAAAGATACTGTACTTTGTCATTGCCTTGTTACACGATAGCTGGAAATGAAAGAAATACTGTGTTTCCTAGACTGGCATAGGTGTTGAATTTTTTATCAGTATTCAAAGGGAAAAAGGTTCTTACTAACTGACTGTAGTTAGAAACACACCTGAAAAAAGAAACACTGCATGAGCAATTAGATTATTTTGCAAATTTCCTGCAGATTATTTAATTAATTTCAGATACTTCGTTCAAGGACAAGCTTGTAGGTTTTCTTCTACCTAAGTAATGTCAGAGCTCTCATAACCTTCACACCATGATGGTATTTTCTTCTCATAAGGACTCTTTATTTGCAAGTCTTGTTCTTTCTTGTCATGGCCAGGGTCTGGGTTGCTGTATCTGAAGACAGTAACACTTATTCTTTTGTCTCTTTCAGCTAATCATGTGTGAATTGGTGCCTCCATTCCACAGTTCTGCTACTGCAACATGATGTCCTTCACTCTATTTTCACCCCCAAGTTAATAATGAGGTAGTGGAATAAACATGAACATACCATCAGGTAAATAATGAGACTAACACCACGCACTGAGATTTTAAAATGAGATTTTTAATAGGGTGGAGAGGAAGAGGGAAAGAACTACTGTCATCAGAAAGAACTTTTCAAAGAAT
Organism: Ibidorhyncha struthersii; assembly: GCA_013398815.1. Classification (NCBI taxonomy): domain Eukaryota; kingdom Metazoa; phylum Chordata; class Aves; order Charadriiformes; family Charadriidae; genus Ibidorhyncha; species Ibidorhyncha struthersii. The sequence continues at coordinate 1,196,620 of VZSZ01000867.1, read as the reverse complement.
CAAATGACTTGACCTCCCCAAGACATTGTGATATATATTGATTTGGGATGTGTCTTGTTTTCACTTTAGCCTTCAAAATGAATGATCTTCCAGATCTACCATTAACCTGCATTTCTCGTGGGTCTTCTGCTATCACCACAAACTTTGTGCTATGCAGTTACATCATAAGAGATGGTTCATGCTCTGAAGAGTTTATAATCCAGATGTCATAGATAATATGGGTAAAAGCAAGCGGGATCACATCGCTCCAAGATCGCTTTCTGAGCGTATAACAGAAGTTGAGGGTGTTTGAACACTAGAACAGGTTGTGCAGAGAAGCTGTGAAGTCTCTGTCTTTGCATGCACTTAAAACCCAATGGGGCTCAGCCCTGAGCAACCTGCTCTACTTGACCCTGCTCTGAGCATGGGGTTGGACTGGGTGATCTCCAGAGGTCCTGTCCAACCTCAACAATTCAGTGATTCTGTGTGACTGTGTTAGGAGCAAAGTCAACTAGGTCTAAGTCTCTGGAGTCTTATGACAAAGCTGTTCATTGAACCACATCATCTTTGCCATAAAGTTGTACAAAACCAATATTGTTATGGATGGAGACCAGCTGTGCAATTATTAGATTGAGTAGTACTTCTTCATATCAATTGTCCCATTGACTTATATATTAAATTGACTTCTGAGCACCTCTTGACCTGAAGATTAAGCTGTTAATATGCAATTCAATTTAAAAATTAATTGGCACTGTTAAGAAACTTCTTCCAAACCCAGATTAATATCCTTCTTAATTTCCAGACCTAGGAGCCCCGAATGAATTAATAAGGTATTAACTGGGTTAACATATCGGCATTCCTAGAGTAGTAAATGAGTGCAACTGGTGTTAGTTCAGGTGGTCTTAGATTAGAACTGATCTCTCACAGAGATGAGGGAAAATGGGAAATTATTCATTTGACAGGATTTTGTCTCTTGTGGGATACACTTTAGAAAGGAGTGCTGGAAATAGACTCAGATGTTGCATCATGCTACGCAGATAAACTAATAATGAATTAGTTTTTTACTTCTTTACAGGCAGTCTCAGTAGGTGAGATCAAATTTTCAGTGGGCCCCACATACTGCTGCATTTAATGTCTGACTTAAATGTCGTGTATGCATTTTTATGCATCAATAGAAAAAATCCGCCATCACTGCTAAAAAAAGAGTGCTTCACTGCCAGCTGTTTCCCTGCACTACTGGTATGAGAAAAAGTGTGACCTACTCAGTTAACAGTATTGTTTTCTCAAGTACTTCAGTGTTTTCCTGATATCGCTCCTTCAGTTCTGGTCTTTAGTAACCTCAGGATGCTCTTCTCTCAAAATATACACAGGTTTCCACCTGCAGATTTTGTGTATGCATTGATATTTGTAAAGCAAATCTGAACACTGTGGTACCTTGACTCCTGCTAAAGTCCATCGGTCATAGTATTGTCTTCAAAAGAAATAAAGGTAGTCAGATGTTTTTTAAATCCTTTTTTTATATTAAAAAATACCGAAAGTTATCACTTTTGGACTGTACTGTTGCCAAATCTAAAAGACATTCATTTTCAAACTAATATCTACCGAAGTTAGACTGTTTATTTTTAAAAAAAACTTAAATCCACAGCAAACAAGGAATCAGACTAGATCTTTCATGGTGCTTTTATTACAGAAAGAATTTCTGAAAAAGACATTTTCAGTCATTGCAAAAGAGTAAGAAGTCACTTTGTTCCTTAGACAGCAGTAACCAAACTGATATGAAATACATCAAAGTTGAATCTTTTCAAGGTTGGTTTGGTTTTTATACATTTAAGGAAAATAAGTAAATTTTGTGGTTTCAAAAGAGCAAGTTTATTCCAGCCAAAAAGAGCAAGTAAAATCATTTGCACTCCTCGGTGTAAATATGATAGTATTTAACTCTATTGAATTGATTTGTGTGGCATGCATGTTATAATTAATTATAAAAAAAAAAGTCTATGTTAATATTAACAGACTCAGTTTAATCCTGGGGGAAAAAAAAAGAGTTAAAAATTAAATTTGAATTTCTGTTCTTAGTTATTTATTTTGGACTTCAGTTTTCTACTATATGTGCATACATCCCTCACTTTACCTTTAGTTTGACGTTTATGTGTTATCTTTGAGTAGTTATAAGATTGGTTTGTCATTTGAAAAGCGGGTGATTTTCTAGGATAATTACTGGAGATGTAGAAGGCAACATAAATTGTTTACTTTCATCTGACAATGAATGTAACTGCTTAAATTTTTATTCTGAATCACAGACTTTTTTTTTAAAGATTCTGGAAATTAAGATTCAAGCAGCAATTTTAACTGTTATGATTGCTTAGTCTTCATGAGCTCACTCCTTTTTGCAATACCATGGCACTTGGCAGTATTTGTTACTACTAACACTTGGCTTTCTGCAGTGATCAGAGGACGGTAGTAGGCAGGTGTTACGCTGTGACTACTACTTACCAGGAAAAACTTGCTCCTTATCCTAGCCCTTATTCTTCCATCTGCTTACTTCACTCACTGTTGTGTCTGGCTATAATCCAGATTTGTAAACTCTTTCGGGGACTTGGATTTTTTTTGTATTCCATGCTTCTATACAACTTAACATAGATAGTGCAATAATTATCTGAGCGGCAAACACTGTGGCAAACTGAAGGGCAAATATTGTACTCTGCAATGTTGCCTCCTGACCATCAGAACTTAACGAACTCTAAGACCACATTGTGGCTCCATCCCTGAGGGTGCAGCTCATTTTTCTTGTAATAGGAATAAACCTCCTTAAGTGTCCTTATTTGGGTTAACTCATAAACATTTTAAAAAAGGGATTGGTGTATCTAATACACCAGACTAAATTAGTCAAGAAATGTATCCATTTATCATTACAGTGTCTTGGTGTTGGTGAATTTAATGTAATCGACGCTTTTTAGTTAAAAAAAGAGTATAGCATTTATTAACTATTAACTTAAACTTCTCTTCTAAATTAATCAATAAGCTAATCTTCAGGTAAAATCAAAGTACAGTTAATACCTTTTAAAATAACCTGCGTTTTTTCAAGTTTGTTTAATTGTTTCATATTTGGATTTTGGATGCTTTTTCCCAGAAGTATTAACAATTACTGTAGCCTGTTGTTAAACTGTGATTTATGGCAATGTAAAACAACACAAATGGATTTAGATTCTGAATGCACGCCTTTTTTAATATGCATTGAACTTTAAAAAAGTAAGTGGTTTCTTTACTTTAGGGGAATAACTCATTAAAGGAGTACAAAATCCCTGCAGGTGTTTCTACGATCAGGGACCTAAATGCTTATGTTGACATAGAAAATGGAGTTGATATGGCCTTTAAGAAGCAAAAGAGTAAAGGATTTGAAATTATGTTTGAGGTGTACAAAATGAATTAAAAGATACTTTATCTACAGAGTTCGCAAACTTTTCTCAGGCTCTCCCTCATTTTCCTCAGATGCGCTCTAAAATAATTCTGTATTTACATTTCGTAGCATTATTCTTAGGTTCACCTTACCTCGTAAATTTTACAAGTACAGATGAAGTTTCAACTAGTACAATGAATTTTGAATCCATTATTTGATTCTTTTAGCACAGTAATGAAATTCTGTTGCTCAAATGTTTAACCTTAAAAAAATGAAACATTTCTGAATGTATGGGCCACCCACTTGGGAAGGAATCGCTTGGGCAGAATGCTGTCCCCATGCACTGCCCTTTGCAGAATACCATTCTCTATTATGTTGTTGTTTATCTATTATCCTTTTAATGCATTATTGCACTCAAGATTTACTTATATAACAGGAGAGAAAAATAATTTGTGAAGTAGTAGATGGAAGTTAAAACACACTGCTTTCTATGTTAGACAATATTTAGTTAGAAACATAACAGCAAAGTCGTGGAAAATGTAATTTTTCATACTTTTTTCATTGTGCTAATCTTTTCTGTTTCTTCTGTCTACATGGTGTGTTTAATCAAATCCATCAGCCTGAAGATTCCTGCCTCTTTAGATATCCCTTGTTGGAAGAAATTAATGTAAATCTAGCCAAGCCCTGATTTGAGCAGGGAATTATCCTAAAACTGGCTCTGAATGACAGTCATGTTTGACTTTTTTCTGACTTAGAAATAATAATATACCTGTCATACTAAAAAGCTTTTCATAGTGTATTATAAATCATTCGGTTTCTCGAGGGGGGCACTTTAGTTACCTGTATACACGAAAGTGAGAAAACAATAATGTAATTATTATTTAGAAATAATTATAACTACTGTGTCCAAATACAAGTTATTGTAATACTTAAGCTATTTATGATTATTTCCCAGATCTGTTAACAAATGTGTACATGCAAACATGATCAAATGACTTACTATGACATATGGTGCAAGGTTTTTAATGGAACATGATAATTAGATGACTGAAGGAGATGCAGATTGATACTTGATAATATTATTAGGAAGTGGATTTGCTTTCCTTACTGTGTGCCTCCTGTCTTCTCTGAAGTGTTGGATATAAGATTCCGGACCATTTCTCTAAAGTGCTGGGGTTCATTCTTCCTGCTCAAATGAATAGGTGTTAAATTTAGTTTTGATGTCTGAAGCTTTCTTTGATAACCAGATAAAAAACTGGGTCCACCCAGCAAAGTCGACCCTATCCAGATTCCTCTCAAGCACCTTTGGCAAGGCTTAGAGAAACAACTGAGTTGTCAACAGACAAGAGGCAGGTGGAATCACCTGGCTGTGGGGTTTTAAGTGCCTTCTCAACATCTGGTGTTACATCGCAGAGGTGAGATCTTCCTCAGCTCAGTAGATCTCAACCAGGGAGGTCCTACCAGCACCCTCAGTCGCATGGCTTAGCCAAAGCTGTCTCCAGGAGCACCAGGGGAGAAGCAGAAACTCTCTGGTCTCGAGGAGCTGGATGGAGAGCTCCAGCGGGAAAAGGGTGTCCACTTGGAGAACCATCGCAGCAATGGAAGAGATCCCAGGAGCAATACGGAAAGAGCAATGGTGAGGAAGGGCTCAGTCAGATCATGTACATGAAACTCACAGTTATATTAGGTCTACAATGTCTCTCTTCACAGTCACAGACTGATAAAAATATGTTGGGGTTTTGCAGGTAAAGCATTTCCTTTCACCTCTTTTCAAGTGTTTCTGAGTCCCCATTCCTACCTGGGGGTAACTGGTGGGAAAGTGGAGCTCCAAAATCATACACAGCCTCTCCTTTTAAAAAAACAAGCTACCTACTACCTACTGGTAGTCCAGGCAGGTTTCATTAAAAGTTGTGAAATGCTTTGAAAATTATACTTACTACTAATCCTTTCTTATGGTGCTACGTTCCTGCGTACATGTGGGTGAAATATGGACATGTATGTGTCTCCTTGTTTGCGTAGAAACTCCGAATCTTAAAATTAATGTCTATAACAGGTTATGTTCAGAGAAATTCACATTAGTATCTGCAAGAAGCATATACGTAATTCTTTATAAATATATATAATATAATATAATATATATATAATATAAATTCTACTTTTCCTAATACACATAAAACTGCCATACTGTGGGCAAGACTCCAAGTGCTATATTTCTGTGGAGCAGCTACCAAAATGAGCTATTGTTCATGTAAAGCATCATTTGGAAATGAGGTTTTCATGGAAATATGAAAACTTATTTGGGAAAAAAAAATTAAAGCCATATACTTTGCAAAATATTGTAACAAATTCAGATCCTGCAGATAGCGGATAACATGGCTGTGGTGAAACTTTCCAAACAGGGCTAAACAGGTGGGGTCCAAAGACCCCAGTTAGGATTATAAATAATCACATTGATTGCTAAAAACTCCTGCAAAAAAGAATAATTGACTGATTGGTCCTAGACCTGGGAAAGCATCTTTCAAAGATGCATTACACTTATTTCAGATGCAGGACTCCAGAAGGACTTGGGTCTTGCAGCATTATAGTGTTGCAAGAGTCAACTTTGAGCAGTCAGGGGAAGATCGGAGCTATATGCCTGGATATGTATAAATTATATATTGATAATTAGATGCCTGTGTGGAGTATAGGCAGAATTAGATGACCAAGAGACCAAGAGACCCACTAATGTCTTCAATACAAGCAGGAAAATTGTTACGACATTCTTATGCCCCATGTCCTGTTAAAATTGTAAGAAAGGACATTTATCTGCACAGGCCGTGTTTTATATCTAGTTTTTCCAACACCTAATGGTTAGTCTTCACTCAATAAGTGAAAAACCTGGGATCAACTCCCTTTTGCAGCCTGATGACACTGTACCTTTCTCAACTTCTCAGGATGCAGCGTTTTTATTTTACAAAGTAAATAACTACTTTATTCAAGGGAGAGAATGCATGACGTTTTGTACTAGCTTTGGGTAGAGATCACACATTCAGCATTGTACTGCCTGTACTAAATAGTACTTGGGGCAACGGCTGAAATTTTTGTAACTTCCCAGCAGGAACTGATCACCTTTATGTTTGTAATGCATGTATCATATCACTCACAATCTCTCTCTTTGGTTTCGTCAAGTGGCTTTTTCTGTATGCCGTGTGCAGTGGAACAGTTTGAAGGACAGAACTTCCGATAGCATTGTGTTTAAAAGCACCAACATGGAAAACATGCGGCAGGTTCAAAGCTCTGTGGCCAGAAATAAAGGCTTTTTTCTTGTGCATCACACAAACACTGGCTTAGCTGCTAGGTAGGAGGCGGGTGTTTTTATCAGTTTCTTAATTTCGAGGACCAAATGGTGGGTGCGCTTTGCTATTAGACCTGATTGTAGGAGAGAGGTGATGGAAAACCTAGCTTACGATTTTCAACAGGGGTTAGACATGGAGCTTGAAAGGGGACCACAAGAAGGAATGAGTACACCCTGCCTAAACTTGTTCATAGTTAGGCTAGCAGTTGAGATCTAATCAAGTTTAGTAGTAGCCGCAAATCCTTTCCAGCTAGTTTCGTATGGCACGTACACAGACAGATCAGGGCGCTGCTCAAAGGAAGACCTGGAGGAGGGCTAAAGGCGTAGGAATGGAAAAAAGCAATCCTCACTGAACAAAAACTGTGCAGGTGGGTGTGAGGGGGGGAGAGGAAATTATGTTCATTTTTCAACCTTGTTTTGCAAGTAGACAGAAAACTCTCTTTTTTTTTTTTTTAGAACAGTCAGTCCAATTTTCACTCATGATAGGAGGACATGCATGAAATCATTTTAATGAGCAGTTGCTTAAAGGAAACATAATCAGGCAGATTAGGGTTTTCTGTACTTTTTCAGCTTTTTATGTCTGTATCTACATGTGCGAGGATTTTCAAGAAGTAATCATTTAGTTTCAAAAATGCTTTGGGCTTTTCAAGTAATTCTTTTTTTTAAGCATTGATGTAGCCACATATTTTTCCATTCATGGTTCAGAAATAGGATTTGCTTCCCTGTTTTTTATCTGTCAAAGGCAGTAGAAATCATAAGGTATTTATGACATAGTAACCAACTTATTGCTCTGCGAAACACAGTGTTGAAAATGTGGGTGTAAAATGTTCAGCTGTTTCGTGACTTCCTAGAGCTCTCTGCATGGAACACATCTGCGTAGTATTTTAAGAGCTTTAGCTTTAGATCTCTATTTACCTCAATATAGAAATATTTAAGCGAAAGTTATTAAAATTGCTGAACTGATGTCTCCAAGTCTAATGATGGTTTAGGCCATTGTTCTAGTGACTGAGCTGAAAGGAAAATACAGGACCATTTTGAAGGAACTGAACATCGACCTTGAACACCCTAACTGGAAAAGAAATACTGTGGAAGAGCAGGTTTTCATTCTTAAAATAATGAAATTAGTATTTGGAATATGTCAGAGCTTTCCCCATGTTTTTGTTGTTGTCATCAATAGATTCAGCCTCGCCAAATCAGCCATTCCTAATAAAGAACAAAGGCACATAGTAAATTCCTGACCAAGAGCACAAACATCTGCTGCTCAGTTGCAAGTACAGTAGGCTGACATGGAGGAGAAAATGCTGAAAATAGGAAATAAGGGTCCGGAACCTGCCATTATGAACAAAGATAATTAAAAGATCATATGAAACCACAGTGGACAAGAGGATATACTGGAAATTAAGAATGAAGTGGAGTGCAAAATACTTAATAAAACTACATTTTTCTTTTCAGTTTTCCCTAGGAAGTGTCAAGCAGTTATTTTAGCTATGTTTTACTCTTTCTGCTTTTACCCTCTTTCCTCTTCTCCTTTTATTGCAAAAAAAAATCTTTAAAAAGTACTGATAGAAGCAGAGAAGTCAAAGTTCATGCTTAGAAGTAAGGGCATGTGGAGGAGTGTCCGCTTTTCACTGCTGTGAAGGGTTTTCAGCAAATGTCGCACACGCGTGTGCTTGTTTACGCTGTGCAAATGGCGAGGCATTTCTCAGAGGAATGCGGCAAGCAGCGTTCCTGAAAGCAAACGGGAAATTCTTGCTGATGTGGGAGTCGCCAACACTCTCCCAAGCTAATGAAAAGCCCCAGATCAGGATTAAATGTGAAAGAAAAGTGTTGGCTAATTAATTTTTGTTATGTACGGGGTAGGAAGGGCTGGAGGTAGAGCTGTGGCTCCCTCCTGAAAGGCCGGGCAGTGCTGGTGCTCGGGCTGTCCCTGCGTTATTATCATCTCCCAGCTACGGGGAACCGTCTTCAGCCTTCCTGGCCCTAATTGCTGTTCTGGTGTCTCCTGCGCTCACAATTTGCTGCTTATTCTCCTCCCTTGCTCCTTGATTTTCTTTGCAGCTTCTCCTCGGGCGCCTTGCTGTAGCTTTGCACGCCCAGTCGTGGTTACGTGGGTATTTCAAACCCGGGCGAGGGCAGCGTGGCTGCGTGCGCTGGCGCTGCTGCGGGCACCATGAATGCCGCAGGGCATGGGGTGAGGACTTTCCACACTGCAGCCGTAACTGGGAGCGCTTTGTGCTCGCGGAGGGGATGTCATTGCCCACATCCTACTCGCATTTCTGCTTGGGAGTATTGCTAGTAATTCCGTTATGAGCCCTGACCTCTGGTTCCCTGGGAGGGAGGTACCTTTGGTGCCCAGCAGCCAGAGCTGGGATGCTGGAGTGCCATCTGCTGGCACTGTACCCTCTTGCTGTCTACAGGAGGAGTGACACCCCGGTGACAAGAGGTGTTCAAGGGGTAAGTACCAGTACCTGGGGACTATCAGGACACTGTAAACTGCTCTACCCAAGGACAGGGACTGAGCTATCACGGTAGCCAATGACCCATAATTGCCTTCCAGTCCTCCTCCTTCCCACTGCAGCGGGAGCGAACGGGGCTGACTGGAGATGCTGGGGCCTGCGTTTTGCCTGGCTTTATATCATAAACATTAGTTACATTAACATTATAAGCATTGCAAGTCTGTACTTTTACCAGACATTTCTGGTTGACATGACACGTTTACAAACAGTTTGGTTTCTCCTGGTTTGTTCAGAGCTCTGCTTTGAAGGGATTGAATCTATATTTCCTTTCCATTTCTATGGAAACAGCTAACCCTCTTCTAATATAGCTGTTTTGTAACTGCAGGGCCTGATTCCCTTCTCATGTGGGCTGTTTTTAAGGCAGTATTGCGCTGTTGATCCCACCTGAGTTACTTGAAGCTGACAATTATAATTGAGAGCATTCAGATCTGCTGCTCTCCCAGCACATTGCAGTGAAAGGGAGTTACATGCAAAATGTTAGCAGGTTTGGAGCAGACATTGTAAAACATCTCTTACCATCCATCATTTTATTTTGATAGCCCTAGTTCTAACTCCAGAGCTGGAACAGCCACAAATTTCCATTATATGGCTCACACTGACCTGCCAACTGTGAAGAATCAGCTTTTTTGTATTCATTAGGAATATGGAGTTAGATTGGGTTTTGCTCCAGAAGCTTCAGAATACAGGATCAGAATTGCATTTGGGTTTGGGTTTTTTATGCTATTTGCATTAAAACACATAATGTTATGTGTTTCAAAATCAAAAGATGTCCATGATTGCTCATCCTCTGATGTGCTGGACTGGAACAGAAGCAGGAGAGGTCATTGGTATGTACACCTGACTGTGGGAGAATTTGTTCTTTGGGTTAATGCTATGTGCCTTCGTCAGAAAAACACAGTAGTTTCTCTTGGGGCTTACCATCTTTATTACATTTGCTGCTGAAATGAAGCTGGTGTGAAATGGGTTTGATCCTCATATCAGGTGGTTGTGGCCCCTGGAGAAATCATGAATGATGCACGGAGAGCTGGCTGGTCCTAACACCTTTCATATTTCTAACGAGCGAAAGCACATGAAAAGTTAGGCGAAAGCACATTAAAAGTTAGGCAAAAGGTGAATACTTCCCTAAAATGGATTTTCTCTATTATTTGGTCATTCAGAGAGTGGGTAGAAAGATATCCCACGCAGCTGTATAATAGTCAGACTGGGAGTGACCACTACCTCCATAGGCTTCTTGTAGCTCATCCTCATCATCTCCAGCTCTCCCTGCTTCAGAGGACTTGTGCTCACTTCTCCTGAGCTGGAGAGGGCAGCTAGCGAGGCTGCACGTATTTAGCTCTTGGGAACACTCCTCTTCCTTTTGCCGTGGCTGTGAAAAGAACTACAATGTGTATGCACGAGGCAGGCTTTGTAGTTCACTGTGGCTGCCACCATGGGGCAAATTAATTTTGAGTCATATTTGCACAGTTCCCTGATGGATTAAGTAGATGCTTTGGTTCTTGGTGCTTCTTGGTATCCTGAATTGAATCAACCCATGGGCCAGTTCTTCCCTGTGCTACTTTAATTTGATGGTAGTAAATATATTTGCTAATTTAGCAGTCACAGTAGCTTAAAAGCAGAGTAGTATTATGGAAAATCTGGGTTTTTTTGACCTGTAGCTTATAATATTTTGTCTGAAGAGCTAAAATATCTGGAACACTAGAAGGAAACCATTTATATGCTAAATAAACCAAAGGTAAAAGTAAGAATAAAACATAAAACATAAACATCTACTGAAGCATATGAAATATATATCATTTCACATTTTCAGCTAACATACCATAGAGATACTGACAAATCCATTGCTAGAAGGTAAAAGTTGGGATTGAGGTAATATGACCAAAAAAGAAAATGTGGTAGGTGGCAATCTATGCCTTATCCAGCTTGGGGAAGGGGGGGTATTTGGTTTTGTTGTTGTTTGGGGGTGTTGTTTGTTTGTTTATTTACTTATTTATTATTTATTTTTTATTTATTTATTTATTATACGGTCCCTAGAGTACTGTCATATTCACTTCTGCTTTGTGGATATATTTGTGGAGAGATCTGACAAGGTTGATATTTGCATTGGGAAGCTTTGAAACTCTCACCATAAAACACTTATTAATGAAACAAATGTGTGCGGCATTATGGTCTCTGTTGTTATCCACACAGAGGTTTTGGGTCAGCACGAGCTCCTCTTCCTAGCTGGGGGGTACTCTCTGAACAGGCTTTTGCCTGGGAAAATATGCAGAGGAGCTTTCAGACCGTCTGCTTTTCTGATTAAAGTGACATGGGAGATTCATGCCGTGGGCCAGGTAGCAGGGGCACAGTTTACATATTACAATGTATATGGCTCCTCTGAGGCCACAGGACGAGGAAGAGAGTTGCTGTGCATGGATGCTAAGTAGAAAATCACGTTCAGCAGGACCTCTTTGAGTGCAGGGCCCTGGTCAGGGTGTCTCAGTCCCAGCTGCTGCACGGGGGTGCAGGCTGTCCTGCTGTACCTCTCTCTGCGTATTCCTACGGCATACATGTCCGATGCTGGCTTGGCAGGCGGCTCGTGGTGCCGGTGTCAGGCACACGTCATGGTGATGTCCTGTGAGGGACGGGATGGAAATTATCAGGCGTAAATTCTTTAAGTTAGTCTCACCACTGTATCAGCATCGTAGGGGCATGCCCTAGTGCCACTGCAGTTTTGGACTCTGGAAAGTGGGCAACCTTTTCTTGTTGGTGGGGAAAAAAGAAGATCCAGGCACTTCTGTGACACCAAGAATGTTTCTTTTGCAAAGGCTGGGTCAAACATACACATTGGGCTTGAATCCATGACCATATATCCCAAGTGCACTTGCGTTGGTGCTACAATGATAAAATATAAAACAGCTTCCCATAAAAGGTTATCACTGCAATTCAGAAAAATTGTAAGTATTTAGAGATCTAGAAATCCATTCCTAAGGTCTGTAAGTCTTTCTGCCTTGAGCCTATCTTTTCCGTTTTATCTGTGTCTCTTAAGTGTAGTTCAGGTTTAATGCTGAGATGTTAACAGTACGTGGAGGAACCGGTAAAATCTCTCACAGTACTGACCATTTGTTGTTTTTAAGCTGTATAAGACTGCTTGTATTATTTAAATGTCTGTCCTTTGTTTTTACTTTGCAGAAATGAGGAAGAACTCTTTCTCTTTAGGGTAGGATAAATATAGGTCATACGAGGCTTAGTGGCAGCAGATTTCTGGCCGTTGCAAAGGCCCACCCCATTGGTGAAAGTCTCAATTTCTCCTGCCATTGCACATGATCTCTTTTTTTAGGTTTTTGGATCCTTAAAGAGAAAGGATCTTAAGTCAGTGGCATGTTTAGTGCATGGTGCACCCTTCCGGCCTTAGTGACAAAGACACACTTGCCTGAAAGTGTGCAGGACTGGACTCAGTGATCCATGTTGTCTCTTCCAGTGTTACTCAAGCCGCCACAGAATTTCCGGAACTGAAAGGTGATTTAGTACAGTGATTCCCACGCTGTGATGTGTGAACCACGTGCACCTGTGAGGCGTGGTCATACGCGCTTGGCCATACAGAGAGTTGTGACTTGATGTGGTCCTTTGCTTCAGATGGTCTGGGAGTCCATGGCGTCTTGACAGGGAACCTTGGATAGATACAAATGCTACGTGTGATTATTTAGGCCAGATGCCAAGATCTCACAAATTGCCAACATCCTCAGGATGTGACCCTTTGTCATCTGTATAAATAACATATAAGTATATGGAAGATATATCCACGCTTGGCCTAAATCTGCCTACATCTTAAATAACCTAATAATTGCCTAGTGTTTGTGCATCACACAGCTTCAGAAATCAAAAAAATCAGTAGTCAGGAGACAGAGTTAAGCTTGAAAATACAATTGCGTGTGTTTTTCCTATAAAGCCTTCCTGTGTGGCATTATAAATAATTGCTTGCTATCAGTTGATATCTAATTTAATGCAAAATGGAACTTCTTATGCATGCTGGCATAGAACAACGTTCACTGTGCCTCTGTGATTTCACTGGTTTGTAGGACTAAAGACATGAGTTCGGCTTGTTTAGAAAACGAAAGGTGATGTTGCTCAGTTATAAAGATAAAACACCGCAGCTCAGGGGCAGCTGCACCATCTCAGCACCAGGGCTGGGATCTGCAGTAAGGAATTGGTTTGATATATGACATTTCAAGGAGGTCTAGAGCTCATCTGAAAATATCTCTGATTTTGGGAGAGATCTCTCCAAGTGACTTCCTCCTTTTCTTCCAAATATGTCCAGACTTTGGTAAATTCCCAGACTGGGGTCTTCATTGTGTCACTGTGGATCCATGTTAGGAATGTGTTTCTTATGTCTGCTTTCTTCCTTTCATACATTGCCAATTTTTTTTTTCTCTTCATAATTTGAACAAGAAAGATAGACCATTATGCAAAAGCTTACTTGGAAAAATAAAATGCCTTGAACTAGTACAGCTGCTTTGCTATAAATAAAGTTAAAAATCCCGAGGTTTTAACCTAGCTGTTTCATTAGGTTGGATTTGGAATAACCTCACTAGATACAATCCCAGTGCATAATATCCCTGAAGAACTTATGTTTTATGCGTATTTCAGTTCTTGTGAACAGAAGAACACAGGAACAGTTTGTTATGAACTGTTGTTTATAAATTACAACTTCAGGCCCACAGAAGAAAGGCACTCCGTTGTATTTAAGCAGTGCAAACACTGCTGTGTTACTGTGAAAACCAGAGGTGGACCTGCAGCAATGTGTTACATCTGAATATCCCAGAGATCTGAGAGATTGTGATCTGCTTAGATCTAAATTCTTGAAGGACTGTGCGATATGAAACAATAACTACTTTTCACTTGTTAGACACTTTTCAATAATAAATGTTTTTGATACATGACTTTTTCTTCTTTGTCCAGAACATATGAAATAATTTTGCATAAATAGTAATCAGGCATAACTGAAATGTCTGGCATTTTGCAGTGGATTCTGATTCCTGCCAAAGCAGGAAATCATGAGCAAAACAATTAATAAATGCCATTCCTCACTTCTAGCACAATAGAAGGAAAACAAATTAATACAAATGGTATAATCTTTTAAATGTGAATATCTATGTGGCAAAATGTAGCATAAAGTTCATATCCGTTCTGTCTGCAGTGTTTTAACTAAATGAAGTGTCACCTTTTCTTTAGAAAAATAAGTACAGATTGCACAAAAATAAGATGAAAATAGATGGCTTCATATGCAGAGTTCCTTGCTTCCTAATTTAAAGAGCGATGATAAGAGGTAATGAAAGGTTGTTGCAGATTCTCACTTAAGCTGGGAGACTCTGAGACTGACTCACAGTCTGAAGGTTGTCCAGCACTTGTGGCTGACCCACTCCTGTCTGAGGCACCAGGTGAAATCCAAAGGTTCCGACATTTTGGGAGGGGTGTGAAAAGATTGAGATCTAGAGCAGAGTTGTGGAGCTTTATTGCACATGCCGTCAGGACTGTTCCTCAAAATTCAAGAGAGCAGATGTTGCCCGTGGGATTATGACCTTTACCCCGATGTTCAGGTTTTCTCTGTTTACACCAGGAATAAGCTAAAATAAATATATTTACTTCAGCTTGCCTGGGGCCCAAATGGTCTGAAAATATTGAAGCTCACTGCAGCATCTCAGCAGTGAGTTTGTTTGAACAGAATCAGCATTATTTTTATAGAACACAAAAATATTGTACGTACTTATCAGTAACAGAGTTTGTTATTAAAAAGCCATCCTCAGCTCTCCTCCAAACTATGTAGCCTCATGCGTGGAGAAACAATTAACATCAACTAAAACCTTGAAACAGTTTTTTTCCAGCTTTTAAAACACTCTTTGAAAGGCTCTGAGGAACAACAACAAAAAAAAATCCATTCACTAGCCAAGCATGGAGCAAAAATTTCAGTTTGAGTGTCAGTGACATACAGTGTCAGTAGTCCCTGAGCTCTCATAATCAGGTATCTGGTACAGCAGAGACATCCCCACTCAATACTGCATAATACTGGTGAGACCCCACCTCCAGTACTGTGTTCAGTTCTGGGCCACTCACTACAAGACAGACATTGAGGTGCTGGAGCGTGTCCAGAGGAGGGCAACGAAGCTGGTGAGAGGTCTGGGGGACAAGTCTGATGAGGAATGGCTGAGGGAACTGGGGCTGTTTAGCCTGGAGAAGAGGAGGCTGAGGGGAGACCTTATCACTCTCTACAAGTACCTGAAAGGAGGGTGTAGAGAGATGGGGACTGACCTCTTCTCCCTAGTGACAAGTGAGAGGGCGAGAGGAAATGGGTTCAAGTTAAGCCAGGCGAGGTTTAGGTTGGATATTAGGAGAATTTTTTTTTTTTCACTGAAAGGGTTATCCAGCATTGGAATAGGCTGCCCAGGGAGGTGGTGGATTCGCCATCCCTGGAGGTGTTTAAAAAAAGGGTAGACGTGGTACTTGGGGATATGGTTTAGAAGTGGTTTTGTCAGGTTAGGTTAATGGTTGGACTCGATGATCTTAAAGGTCCCTTCCAACCTTAACGATTCTATGATTCTGTGATTCTATACTTCAAGTATTTTCCTTCTAGACCTGACCAAGCCCTTAAGAAAGGACAAGACCTTGAAGGCTCTCAGCACCTTTGTGTCTTGGACTCCACGCGTAGGGCATCAATTTCTGGAAAAGTCAGCCTGTCGTTTGCAGGAGGCTGACAGGGTGCTGCTCACCTGTCCGACTTTGTTATTCATTCTCCAGAATATGTCTAATCTCCTTGTTATTCTTCTTTCATTGCTTGTTCCTCCTGGAGCCTAAAGGCATGACATTCAGAGAGCACTGGCTTTTTATATCCCTGCTTACAGTCTCGGTGACCACCCTCCCTACCTGCTGGTGGGGGCCCGGTACGGCTTTTCAGAACACAGCATGTTTCAGCAGCGAGTTTTTCTTTGGTTTTCTTACTCGTTTCAGACTGGTACAGATGGATGAAGCAAAAGTCCTGTAAGAAAGGGAATAAAAAATATTGTGATGAAGCATAGGGAATTGGGTTGTCCTCAGGCAAATTCCTTATGCTGTGAATGACCTTCAAGTTCACATAATCATTTTGGGGGTCTCTGTCCTGGTTTGAGGTAAAACAGGACCACTTTTCTTCAGTAACTTTACTTTTTTTACTCTCAGTCTCTGACTTGAGAAATGTGGGACATGGTGTCCAAGGAGGCCAAAAGCTGTTTTCTTTAGGTGAAAGCAGTGGAAGATGGAGACGCATCGCATTTTTCGGTGAAGTAACAGGTAAATGAAATCAGTTGCCCAAGTTTTATGACATTCAGATCAGAGGAACAATTTTGACTTGACCTCTCCGTACCTCAGTTTTCCAATCAAAAGGGGAGAGAGAATCATCTTGCACAAATGGTCTAAGGCTGAATGCGCTCATTTGTGTGAAACGAGGCTCAGCTCTACTCAGTTTGAAGCACCACGGAGAGACCTGTGCGTAGGGCCGGCAAACGCATTTCTAAGCAGCCGCTAGTCAAGGACTGCATTTTTTCTTCCCTGTGCCAACCCTTCAATAGCTTTGCAAATATGAAAAGAGGGTTGTGGTCTACTTGTGTGGTATTGTTATGCATTTTGTTCATGTTGCATTTCAAGCAACATTGAACATAAACATTTTTTACATATTTTTGTCAGTAATTTTTCCTTGTGGTAAATTCTTAGACTCTGACATATTTTGAGCTTGCCTTCAGCAATCGGTACACATGTTTCTTATTAGGATCTCCCTTGTTACATCATTTATTATAACACTGTTTTGCCAACTGTTTGAATTAGGAAAGGCATGCCATTTTGACGTTGTTCAGGGATTTTTGCAGGGAAATAAGGTAAGATACAGATGATATTCTGTTTTGAGCCCATAAGCACAGACGTTTCTGATTAGGGTTTTCAGCAGCTTATAAAACCAAATGGGATTTGATAGAAGCTAGCTATAAAGAAAGTTTTGCAAAACTTCTTAGAAAGATTTGAATCCTTAATTTGTATGTATTCCCAGCTGAAGTTTCATTGTGAAGGGAAATGAATATGGGGAGCTGTTGCATAACCAGCAAACTCCAATTCTGATTTCAGAGAAACATAATAAAGTGAAAATAAATTATATGGTAATAATTGTTTTGGACTGCAGGGCTAGTGCAACTTTCAGGGAGAAAAACAAAAGCTCTTATTCACCATGGTATTACTCCATTTTTATACTGATTTACCTCTATTGCATTCAAGGAAAAGCACTGACAAAAAATTAGAATAAGGGCAAAGATGACTCAGGTCCCCACAGTGGTGGTTTATTTCTTATTATAACAAAGCACATACAAGGAACCTATAAAAAAATGAGTGCACCTCATTCACTTGACATTTTCCAGTGATAAAGTCACCATCCATCTGAACGTATTTTCTTTTTAATATATGGTAGATTGTTCAATTGCACCCATCAGCACAATATCTGGATAACAGTGTCCCACAGTGAGTCAGGAAAATGTTATTACTCCATTACAGACTGAAGCAGAGAAAGGCTTAGAGACCTGTTCAAATTCAGGCAGGAGGAGTAAGGCAGAGATGGGAAAGGAAACCAAACCTACTCTTTCCCAATCTAGTGCCTTAACACAGGGTTGGCCTGGTTTCTTAAAGATGACCTCCCCCATTCTTACAGGACCAGTCGACCACTGCTTTTCCCTGTTCATCCAAGCACATCACAGATATTTATTAATTTTAATGTATACGTCTTCCATGAGTCACGTGCTAGCTCTTTGCAGTGCCCACAAGGAAAAACTGCCCATGTTATGAAGTCTAACCTTAAATTCAGCGTTGCTTATTCCATGCCTGTGCTTTAAGGAACAGTCAGAACAGATGAATAAAGATGAAAGGGATTGAAAAGACCTCTCAGTTTCCTTGCTCTGTGCGTTGGGGAGCGTTTTCTCTGCCATTACCCCTCCTGTCCTGCTAGTCAGACTCAATGACTGCTCAAGGTGTAGGAGCAGAGTGGGATCGCTCACTCTGGAAGCTGTAGTGCTTGAAGATGCATTTTGTAAGCGTCTAAACCTATTATTTGGTTAATCATGTCACTATTCATTGGACGTTTAGTACAGACAAGTTTTTATTGCTGTTTCTATGTTCCAGCTTCCACATGCTTAATTTTCCTTTCCAAACAGGTTTCCAGCTCCATCTAGCTCTGCATGCCCATTATATCCTTTCCCGTGCCAGTTACTAACTGCCATTAACATATAGGTTTTACTCACCCAAAAAAGCAAATCCAGCTCACCTAGTCTGAGGCAGACCTCTTAGCTGGTCCTATTTCCATCCTTCTCTCTGCAGGTTTCCAGAGAAATCTACTAAGGGCAGTATCGCGGTAGAGCAGCAGGGACACCCAGCAATGTGCTTAATCAGCTCTGGGAGACTGTACCCAAAGCTACTCCTGATGAAATCCTCAAAAGGAGAACATTTTAGGGGAAAGGCAGTGTGAAATGTCAGATGAGGAAAGAAATACGTAAGATGATTGTTGGGATAAATGAATAGATGTCTCTCTCTCACGGCTCATCTTTCTGATTAAAGAGGTTGTCCTGTTGTTGTGCCTCTCTTTATGGAGAGTCTGATATTGATATTGAAGATTAAACCAGTGCTGGTTTTGGAAAGGCTCAGATTTTCAATCTGCTCGACCAGCACTAATATTTATTTGCTTTGCTGGGAGACAATATTGAAAAGAGATACCTCTATTTTCAGACCTGTGTACAGATGATGTCCCCAAAACTTTGCTATGTTACCTGATTCCAGAACATACTTTGCTTTGTCTGTTTTTGTCCAGAGGATCACTTTGTGGTTACAGGCTATCACCATACCAGAAATACATTGACTTTTGCCTTTATTCCCATGAAGATGAGTACAACAATATCATTAATAAAAAAAATAAAATCATTATTCTTATAGCTTCCCAGAGCTTTGTGTCTAATCCTGTCCAGTCGTTTTCAAAAGCTGTCTGTTTTGTGATACTGAGTGCTTTATCAAATTATAAAAAAACTCCCAGGAGAAGGCTAGGGGACCGTGGAGGCTGTCCCCAGGGAAGGTCTGCCCTTGTGCCAGGGAGGCAAGGGGCCCCCAGCAACTTCTCAGCAGCAAAATTCCTGTTCTTTCTCTTCACAGCAAAGTTAACAAGGGGATTGGTTTCACTGACCAGCTGCCGGGTCTGGGGAGCTGCTGGTTTGGCATAAAGTGCGTACTGATTTTCTGCTTCATTTGATTCAAACCAAAATCACAGTTCTGGAAAAATAATTCTGCAAACTTGTTTTGTGTCCAGATTTACTCTGTAGGTTTTGAAAAAATAGGCTTTTTAGATCATTAAGTAGGATTAAAATTATGCAATAATGTAGGTAGCCAAATATGAAAACATAAGCAACAAATAGTAAATTGCTATAGTTTACAAGAAAAGCCAGTACCACAAATCTACAAATAGGATACACATCAAGAATCTTGGTATTAAAAATAATGATAGTTTGGGGGATTTCTGAGTCTTTTTTTCTGGGCCTGTGCATTTCCAAACTTTCCAGTAACATTACAAGGACTAGGAAATTTCCGTTTAAAAAAACGTGTCCTGAGGATTTAGGAAAAATGCCAAATGTTGTGAGGTTGTGATAAAGATATGGGTCTTAGCAACATCAAGAGCAAGAATGACTTCCTGCAAGCATTGCAAACACTGCTGTTCTGACAAAAGCAGAGGAATAGCCCCCTTTACTATGCTCACATGCTGTACTGATATTTCTAAAATTTCCTAATTTGCATTGTGCCCACTGTTTTTACAGAGGTTGTACCTCATTGTTTTAAATTGTGCAAAGTAAAGCTGTCCACGTGCAAAGTGAAATCTAAGTATATGATATAAACAAATGCTATATAATATTGCTTATACATGTAGGTAGAAATTGCGTTAGCACTTTGTAAACTGGCAGGCATGACAAAATATGAACAGCAAATAATGATTGTGTTTCTCAGGTACCAGTGATCAGATGGAGAAATTGAACCAGTGCTGAAGATGTCTTACACCTAACCCATGCTTTGCCATCTGTGTCTTACAATACTAATGCGTAACTTGGGCATTCCTAATGTTTGATGGATGAGGAAACATGGCACATAATCCTATAGCATGTGCCTAGTCGCGACTCTGCCGGAACTTTAATCAGTGCAAATCTGGTGCTTGTGTGTGGATGAGCTATCTCCTTTCAGTGTGGTGTCTGCATCTAGGTAGGCAACAGATATTAGCCAGAAAGAAAATAACCTTCAGAAAAAGGTCCTGTACCCATGCCTAGGACGTGGTGCGGTTCTTCAAGGCTTTTCCATTGTCTTCTTCAGCCTTGTCACTACAGAGTAAACTGGCAAGTGTAATTATTCTGGAGGATCAGCTACGGTTTAATTTGTTTTGAAGCAATTTAGCATTATGAATATTATTCCGGAAGAGTAAGGTCTGGAAATGGACGTTCACATAGAGAAACTACTCTGGAATACTTGTCACAAAGCAGCTTATTTCGTAGTAGTGGCTGTGGCAGTTAGCACCCCTGGTCAGAAAAGACTCACCCTATGAGCAACCATTCCCTGAACTTTCTTAGTGAGTCATATAGCAGCCAGACAGTGCTTAACTGGGTACCACACTCTGCCAGTCCCTTATGAAACTGTTTATTGGAAGAGCCCACAACTTGTTGCTTCTTATTTTTTGTGGAAGCTTGTGGGAAAAGGATCCTAACTCTCATTTGGATGCCCTTATTTGGCTTTCTATGGAAGTCTCCGAACAATGCTGTATTGTATTTGTGTGTCTACAGTTGGAGCCTGCACTTTCTCTTCACTGCAGCTCAGGAAGACGTACATTGTATATCTAGTAATAAGTCATTTCCTAGACGAAATTATAAGGCAGGCTCTGTTAGGTGGATCCCAGATTTCTACAGCTTTTTATTTATCTAGGAAGCTAAACATGAAATGTATTGTTGTATGTTGCAGAACTTTCTATAAACCTATTAATGCAACGGTCTACTTAGATTTCCCATATTCCAAAAATAAACTCCTTCAGGGCTTATATACCTAAAGAAGACTCTTCATGAAAGCAGCCTAATCCTTTTACAATCCGGCCTCATGGGAAAGCTCAGCTGAAGTCAATGGGAAAGACTCAGTCTGTTGGCATCGGTTGGAGGTATGAGGATCCATCTCAGGGATATGAGATGAATTCTAATTCTAACCAGGCACGTAAGATTATCAAACTAAGGTGCTGGTTAAAGAAATGTGGGTGTTTTCAGTTGTAGCACTAAAAGGTGAAATTTAGTTTAATAAATAAAATTTGTATTTTATATCTGAAGGTTTGCTTCATTACTTGGCCATTTTAGTGTTGGACTTGATGCTAGTGAGCATAACGGTGTGAACAATGAAGGGAATAAAATCCTTACACTTCTTTTGAAAATGTATCATACTTTCAAATGTTTTTGATATCTTTTCCAAAAAAAATTACTTGTGAAATTCATCCCATGAAAATGACAGCACAGTTGAGCATTTCTTTGCTGAAATGTTAATATTCTTTAGCAACTAGGCAACTGGCATATATTGGATGTCTCCAAGTAGGAATTTGTTTACTTTTTTAGCAAGTGATGTAGTCATTAACAACAATCTTGGATACGCAATCAGGAACTTGTGTCTTCTGCTACCTTATTAATGCACATTATTATTCATAGCCTCCTGCAGATCTAAAATGCTACTGGCTTCTGAAAACTTAAAAACCATGGGGTAAACATTAAGGCACAGACTAAGAAATAAACGCTGAGGTCTGAGGACCTAAGATTCTGCGTTGTCCTGTATTTTGCATCAGTGTCATCTTATACAGTGGATGTCTAACACTGATGTTGAGATTCAGCAACATTTCACAGGTATTCTGAATTTACATTTAGAAACCTTCATGGTAAATCCAAATGCAAGTGGGAATAAGACTCCTGAAACTTCTGTAACAGAACCAAAGGAAAAGTTACACACCCAGTGAGAAAATGCAGTTCATTAGGATTGTATGGATGTAATTAAAGATGGAGTTAGTTAGTTTAATAGCTACTTTAAAATAATAGGTACTTAATAATAGATGGTTTAAAATCTGATGATAAAATCTGTACCTGCAGAGATGACTGGCAAAACATATGTTTTGCCCTTCGACTTCTCTCAACTAGAGGGAGAAAATGAACTTTCACTTGCTGCTTTCAAAGGTGAGTGGTTTGTCTATTACACTAATAAATAAACAGGGATGAGGGGACTTTGGTGCATTTTTCTTTTTCGTTTGTAGAGGACAACCTGCTGTTGTATGTTGATGTGGTCTGAGAAGATTGTTGTGTTCAAGTTTCCCAGGGAATAAAACAAAGAAGCTCCTATCTCTTGGTCACAGTGTGACAGGCTGGAAGCCAGGTGCTGAGGTCCTCAGCAGATTGGGGGTAGTTCAAGATAGGCCCAGCATCTGGAGAAATGTAAGGTACAATAATGAGGCAAGCCTGAAGTGCAGGTGTCTCCTGGACTCCATTCAGCTCTTCCTGTTGCTTTCAAATTTGCATT
This sequence comes from Ibidorhyncha struthersii, assembly GCA_013398815.1. NCBI lineage: Eukaryota > Metazoa > Chordata > Aves > Charadriiformes > Charadriidae > Ibidorhyncha > Ibidorhyncha struthersii. Next base: position 1,173,804 of record VZSZ01000867.1, on the reverse strand, counting down.
GTTTTGCATTCAGTACTTATGTTTCGCCTTTGCCATGCTGAGGTGGCCAAGCCCTTTGCTGGCTCTGCACCTTGGTTCCTCCTCCCTCCTAATAGCACGTGGTGACCTCTCAGTGACAAAAGCGCCTGCAGTTCCCCTGAGTTTTTATGTGTGTACCTCATTGTAGTTGGCTGCAAACCTTTCGTTGTGCACAGCAACTCACTCAACCTGGTTAGGAGTCACCAAGTCAGCTTCAGAAACGTGAAAATGAGCTATTTGTTCTAAAATAGCTGCACAAAGTGGTAGATGCCTTGAAGGGCTATTTCATTCCTCTCTTAGATAAATAATGGAGGATGACATGAACATTGACTTCCTTCCACCTACAAAGTGAAGTAGATAACCAGCTTAGGCTGGATACCCAACTTTAGATGGCTAAATGTAAGATAAATATCACCTCTATTTTGGAATCTTATTCCTTAAAGACAGTATTTCTAATCGCTCAAGAGTCACTTCTCTTCAAACCAAAGAGAAAAACATACTTCAGGATTATCCATTTTTCCTAGATGCTTTTACTTTTCTCTAAAGGTAGCTCTAGCTTAGGGTTTTAGCTACATTTTCACATAAAGCTCAGAGTCTGCAAATTATAATGTTCTTTGGATTCTTTAAAGCTTTAGCTAAAGCAGTGGATTTACATGGCTTCTAATTCTGGTTTTCAGGTGCTTCCCAGAATTTCTCTGAAAAGATCTTACCAGGTTTTGTCCGATTCTTTTATCATCCAAGTATGAGCAAGTTCTAATGATCCTAAATCCTATTATAATTGGAAGTATCAGCAAATAAAAAACTTTTCTCTTCATTATCCCAGATATCTATAGCATTTGATATTTAGAAAATGTAACTGACCATAGAAAGTGAAATCATTTGTCATTTTATAGTTTCAGAAATCTGTAGATACCATTGTGAGCCATTTTCAATAGATTAAGAGACTGAAGTTAAGTTTTCCATGTACAGTTGGTAACAACTGCAGCAGTGGATTTTCTGCCTTTCTTCTCCCATCTGTCTCCCTCTATGCCCATAATAAACCAGCTGGTCATTAAAATTTGTAGCCAAGTAGAGAAGGCGTAAATTACTGCCCTCTGCTATGGGAAAGGCAAATATACCTGCAAGTTGGTTGATCAGCATGCATGGCTGTCAATCAGTGTGTCCCAAACTCAGAAGCAGACAAGACGTGCTACCACCTACCCTGAATCGTCGCTAGGGATGCTGAGTGGGAACTTGGAATACAATGTACTTGTTCAGAGAAAAAGGGGCATGTGAGGTACTTATCTACAAGAACTAGCCCTCTATTGCTCACAGTGTTTCTCTCTTGCTAGTGAAAATGAGGGATGAGAAATAGAGCAGCCAGAAGTAACAGAACTGTTCATTCTTACATACTTGAAGTTGTGATGGAGAGTACATGAGCACGTCATACACCTGAGAACCAGGAATCAGAGCTGAAAATATGTATTACATACTAAAATGCAACGTGTCATATTAAGTAGAGAAGGGACATGAGAATTTTTATTTAAGAAGTCTCTGTTCTGTTTATCCTTACCATTTTGAAAGGAATCAGAATGTAGAACTAAATTGCTATGGCAGCAGAGTATAAATAAAAGCAGATAACATTACGCTACAGGCACAATCAAGAGTTCAGCTGCAGAGAGCAGACAAGACTGGCTTGCCTCTGCCATGTATTTTAGTTTTATAGCAAGACAGGTTAGGAGATCTCAAACCTGATGTTTGGCTGCTTGTCCCTTTTTTATCAAAATATCCTCATCACTGACAGCCATGACACCTTATTTGCCCCAGCTTCAGATATGGGCCAGATTTTGTATTACTGGAGAATAGGAGTATACAGAGTTACTCAACAATAAGACAAGATGGTGCACATAATCATAATGCAGGTTAGCTAAAATATTTCATCTGGTTTTACACTTTGGCCATAGGCATTGATGGAGAACTCTCAGTAGTTACTGTGGTTTTCAGGGTGTCACAGGATCTGTGGCATGGATGATGGCCTGAAGATACCTGTACAGTGTGCTCTGTTAAGTGTTGCCGACGTGCGGAAAACAGACTCCGCAACTGAGAAGGTCGTAAAGTAGGTATGTTTTATTCAGCACTGGGCAGCACGGGGGGTCGCCCCACCACAATCATGCGCACCTACTGCGGCAGTTCGCCTTGTATTTATGCAGCAAAGTGTTACATATTCATCACACATTGCAAAACACCTATACATATTCATGACCTTCTCCCGAAAAGGCGGTCTTTATTACAATGAGTTCTGAGAAAGCATTTCCATAGTCTCCACCTTTAACTCCTCCCAGCTGTGCACATGCAGTGTCTCCTGATGGTCATGGGCCGCGGTCTGAAAGATGAAGGCTGTATGTCTTCCTCGCTATGCACTTTCACCTTTTCCTCAAAACTCTCACTACGGTTTCTTTAGCAAGGTCAGTCATGACTGTTCTGCTTTCTCAGTAAGTTCTTTCTGCTTGTTCCTGTTTAAACATCCTACACAATGGCCAAGGTTATAGATATATGGCTTGAAATGAGCAATGGTTCCGCTATTACAAGTTTATAAATATATGGCGTAAGTTGAGCAATGGTTCTGCTATTATCCCTTAAGTGTTAGTTCCCTCTATCATTGCCACCTACTTTCTAGAACAAAAGTTCAAGATTTTCAAGGTTGGTCACTTGTTCTTTTAAGTCCCTGTCTGCCGAAGTTGCTGCAGACTTGGAAGGTAGACGAATCTTCAGAGGTTCTTCTCTGAAGGGTTTGTTTTATAACTAGAATACAGATTTGGGAAAGAAACGAGAACAAGAGACTGTTTGAACTAAAATCCTTACAGCAACTGTGACCTTAACATTTCTAGGGACTAAATTTAGGGCTGCTGACCTCGGTCTGGCTAACCAGTATTTTTTTCATTGTCCTAGAGTTGAATGTCCTCTTCTACCAATGGAAAATGCTGCTGTATTCCTTCACCCCAGGGGCCTCAATTTAGAGGAAGGCTACGATTTCAGTATTTTTTTCCAGAAGTCATAATATCACAAAACACATTCTTCTATCAATTCTGTATGTTTGAGCTTAATAAGGACGAAAGTATCCATGGTAATAAAGATAAAAGTGCAAGGGAAATTGGAGACTTCATTGACAACATAATTTCCATAGTGATCATGCCTTGACAGGATCTTTAGAGATAAATATCCGAGACTCCATTGTTTTGCTGGCTGTATTTTTTGTTAAATGAAGCCCAGAAATAATGAAGGGAAGGAATAGAGACTTCAAAACTTAAATACGAATAATCAGTTATTATCAATATATATTCTGAATAATAAATGCTTTTGTGGAATGACCCATAAGTCTGCAAAGCTGTCTTCCAAACGTTAATCTGTGAAACTGATTCTGTCATTGAAAATCTGGAACACTTGTGTGGTGTGTTTTCTTTTTGTCTTTTTGTCCACTGTGAATCACAGGTATTAAAGAGGCACAAAAACGATTACAATAATCTGCTTCATCTCAAGTCACATCAAGATTGTTTCTTGCAACGTTTTATTTCATTTTTTTACCAGTGTGCTTATACCTATCCCTGGAGATGGGGTTTATATTATTTTCCTTTAAAGGAAATAGTCCAATAGGCCTTATCATTAAGACCTTTTTTTCCTCATATTCAGCCTGAACTATTCTGTTTGTATCTTCTTGTTATTACCTTGGGACATGTCTCCATCCTTGCTATTTATGCACCTCAACTATTTAGAGATAGTTATCATGTCTTCTCTGCTTGGTTTTCATTTAAAACACATGTGAACATGATATATATAAAGTGCAAAAAGTGTATCATAAAAAACCCCAGATTTTAGTCTGAGAAGGAATCATCTTAGCTCAGCTAGAGCTAAGAGACCTTTGGTACTTGTAGCGGGAGATAATTTAGCGCTTTAGAGTAATTAATGTGATGTTATTAGTGCTTTTAACCAATGCAGCTACATTGTGGTGTGGTATATACATAAACAATATTTAGTCTTACTCTTTTTCTTGCATAGCTCTTTCTTGAGAAAGGAACAGCTTTGTTGAAAGGATTTGCTCTGAAGATTTATACACTCATAAGCATTTTAGACTTAATACTCAAAGTGTGTTTGCTGTAATTGTTCTTTATGATAAATCTTGCAGCATTTATGCAGTGTTCTTTTTCAAACATCCTTGTACAATTTATTTATCTTAATATATTAAGCCTGAAAGCATTTTTCTCTGTGAGAATATTAAAATTATTAGATTAGAAGTTTCTACTGATAGAAAAGGGAAGCTGAGGCACAGGGGAGAAAATTATTTTCTCATAGGCACACATTGAGTCAGTGACACATTTTGTATTGAAGCATAAAATGCTTAGATTAATCTTCATGTATATGTTCATGTGTATGAGAGAAAAGTTAACAATAGAATCTCTCTCTCTAATTTTCAAAACTACTTCTGAAATCATTGCTCCTCATTCTTTTTAACACAATCCATGCAAGCTTTGTATGTACTTATTTTAGATCTTTGCAGTGAAAAATGGTTTTAACTGGCACACTTCCAGACCTCCAAACTTGAATTGTGATCCGACCTTTTCCCATGATGCTCGTTTGTGTAATTTCTTTCTTTGGGCCACAGTAAAATCACTGGACATTAGATGCCCCAGGTGACAGCCGTGCTGTGCTGCTAGGACAATGCTGAGCAGACATTCAAGCCACAATCTGCCTATCACCCAACCTTCCTCTGGGTGGGACCTGCAGGCTCAGTGGGAAGGGACCCTCCAGCAACACAGAGGGACATGTGCACATTAGCACTCTGCCCTTGCAGGCAGCATGGACACAACTAGTTTCGGTCACATGGCAAAGAAATGTTGGGAACACAGCTGGGTTTGGCTGGCAAAGACTACTGTCTAGATAAACTCTACTGTGCTTAGCTGCTTCTGTGAATCCCAATGAGTAGGTACTTCTCAGCATCGTAAGGTGCTCAGATACCTCTGTAGTGCAGCTCTTCCCTTAGGGTACTGTAAAAAAAATACCTTATTGTCAGTGGGCACTGTCTGATAATGGCCTATGCAAATGATAAACATTAGCAGGGCACAAGATTACCTTACAGCATCAAAATGTTACTGATTCAAAACCAGGTAAGCAATTCCCACCATGAGAAAACTCCACAGATAGGTTACAATTTCTGAATCGTATTCTGACTGCAACCTACTATGTACAGTGGAGAACTAATTAACTTGCTAGTATTAACAATAATTATTATTATGGAAGTGTCGTGTTAAGCAAGAGTCTTGTTTGCTTTGTTGTCGGAAAGGTTATACCCCTGGCATTTTTGATGCGGAGCCTTTTTATCTTGTTATTTGCCTTTCATTTCCTGCTCACAGTACAACATGCGAAGCTCAGTGTGTCTAACGCACCAGGACCACTCTGAGAATATTCAAAGTCCTTTGGCCTCTTCTTTTGCCCCTCAGTCCTAACCCCATAGGTATATATTACCCCATGAGGTATCACCAGGAGTGTGTTACCACTCAATTTTAGTATAAAGCACAATGTTAAATCGTGTTCTAAATAGTTCTGAAGAATAGCTGTTATCAACAGACTCAGGTTAATTAGTTTGCGTGTTCTGTTCATGCCAGATGGGATACAAAAACCTGTTGGGTGACAGCACTTTATTAGGAGGAGAGAAAAGATGCAGCGTATGTAAACATGGTTGGTGTCTGAAGGCATTGCAGGGCTTCACAGAATGTATGTAGGTGGGATTGTTGATCAGGGATACAATGATGTCAAGTGAAAGATAATCAAAAAGAGTCTTTCCTAATGATAACGGCAGAAAGAACAGATAAATTTAGCCAAGTACACTCAGACACTACAGGAATGGGAAGGGGGAGAGAGAGAGACTGTCCAGAATATTAAAAATGTGTGGATTAAAGAGAAATCAGGTTTCACCTGGCGTCAGTATTGTGACTCTTGTGATGGACTTCCAGGGTTTGAATGCATGAGTTTGACATGAGTTCCAGGAGTTTGGTCTCCATTTGCTCTGATTACAGTAACACCCATTTTTGGTGTGAATTCATGCCCTACATTCTCTACCTCATCTCAGCTGGGGGACGGAGGAGTGGGTGGTTCTGGGAGATATGGACCAAGTTATTCTTTTCCTTCAGGCTTCTAAACTGCACCCAGTACTGCTCTGTGGTGTGGGTATTTCCGGCTATGCTCTCTCATCCTTGTTTCCCAGACTCGGTTAGGTACTAGCACAATTCTGTATGTGTACGTTGGTTGGCCACCACCAGCATGCAGTCAGTCCTTGTCAATTCTAGTGCATCTGGAATGGATAAGAGAAAAAGATTTTTGCTGGCACTGTGTAGTGCGTGGCTCCTTTACTTCAAGCTATTCCTCACCTCACAGGGAGTTCAAGTTAGAAATTTTAATGTGGCCATTTTGGTTGCTTTGGGAAAGAGCTCTATTAGAGTATAATTCTTGTTCTGCTAAGAAGCCATTAGAAAACAGATCTTAAAAGTTTGTGACAATACTGATATGAAAATTGAAGTAAAAGGCTTGTGAAGGAAAACAAAATAAAGAATCCCATCTGCTTTCCTGGGACTACTCACTGCTTTGATTATATAATATTACACGTCGGGCTCACTTGTCTTTTAACCCACAAGCTGGAGGTAATGGGAAAATGGCATGCAGAAAAGTGTGCTGAAAGAAGCAAGCCCAAATAGTGTTACAACAATACCAAAACCCTCTCAAGGACCAGGGCCCTATTTCATTGTCCCCATGCAGACTGAAGTCAGCTAAGGGTGTGAGACTGCATGTCTGGAGCAGTTGCAGCTAACTGCACACACCTCACTCAGAAGCCTCCATGAGAAATGCAGTTGTTGTAGCACCTTTCTTCAGCCAGAGGAGAAGGATGGGCACCTTTGGGGAGACTCGACCCACCCAATCCATGAATGGCTCTTGGGAGTTGCTTGTCTTTCTTCATTGATTTTACAGGAACTGAGGACAAGAACTATTACTTACATTAGGCGTCTAAAAATAGGTGAGATGGATCTGAGCTGAAGAGTCAAATGGGCCACTCAGACAAAAAATCTGGAAGGATGAGGTAGCAAAATGATAAGAACTGGAAGGAATAAGTCTCAGTGTCTCTTTGCAGCCTGAGATGATTTGTAGGCTTTTTGGAAGGTTTCGTGAAGAATGCTGGACCATATCTTCGAGCCTGAAAGTGCTCAGAGAGTCTGTGGAGTCCAATGAATAGGAGCAAGATGTCATGACCTCAACGTCAGAATGCGTATTCTGTATTTAGGAAGTGATTTTCCTGTGGCAAAGATTTGAACCAAACAAGCATAAAAGAATTACAGTAGCATGAAACCATGAATTCTTCTCTGCTGATTAACTGGCACTTATCCCATTCTCTTTTTGGGTCACTATGTTAATGGTCTCACAGGTGCTGAACAGGAAAGATATTTTGTTTTATTTTAACTACTCTGCCTGTAAGGCTTGAGAACCAGAGTGACTACCATTTGCACAAAATAGAGCCAGTTCAGAGAGAGCTGCTGCATGATGGAAGTTCACAGAAAATGAAACTCATTTTGGAGCTGTCTTCAGAAATACAACACCAAATTCCTGAGTTGCTAACACAACTGGAGTCAATGGACTTGCTGAGTTCACCCAAAGTAATTCTGATGTATTTTGGTATGAGATCAAACCCAGGTCTCATGGGTCTGACAGAATTAAAATGTTTCCAGTTAGCTCAGTATCATTTTGAATCATTAACTCTGAGAGGTACTAAAGACCTAATGATAGCACTCTTAACTGTTTCATTTTGAATTGTTTTAAAGTGAAAAAGAGCTACTGTTCTTGGGTGGACTGGCAAGCCATGGGTGAGTACCAGATGTGGTTAGAATAAAGACTCTCTGCTAAAGTAATAATGCTTGAAGTTCCATTTTAAAGTATTTCAAGACATAGCTGCCCAAAGGGGTGAAAAGATTCCTTTTGCAGTTATAAATTTCTCATTCTTACTTCCCTGGAGTATCATAGGAGTGATGGAGAACATAATATACCAATTAAGTTCTGCAGCTAAATTCCTCAGCAGAGATGTGTATTGTAGCGGGCAAAAAAAAAGAAGATGTATTTTTCTATAGTTGTAAAAAAAATACAGAAAACTAATGAAAAACCTCATATAGACTGTGGATGATCCCTGTGATGTTTTTATCCAGAAATAGTGGAAGAAACGCATATCAAGCCAACCAGGATCACTTGCCAATTTCTGCTTACCTGGAACATCTTTCAGTATTTCACCTCAGCTCAGTGGATCTTGACCTGTGTTAGTCTGGAGAGCCACCTCTTCAGGGTAATATGTTTTTAAAGCGTATTAAAAATTATTGTCAGTTGTTTGTCATGTTATGCAGGTGGCAAGAAGAATTACATTTAATTATCTAAATCAAATGTTGCAATTTGGTAGATAAGGGAAGTATCTGATACAGCAACTGCATCGAGAGTCTTGCCTAATTGTTGTGTCAATCTGACTTGTTTGTTGAGGCAGCCGACTTCATCCCGCTAAGACATTCTGTATCTCTTTTCAATTGCCAATTTCTTAGCTGTATCTCATGGGGGGGGAAAAGCCCTTTTTAAAACACAAACCGCATTCTGTGTGTGAGTTGATTAATTCAGATGAATGGCATTATGGAAAGTTAAGAAAAAATGAGCTCAGACTGGCAAAACTTAATAAGATTACTACTTCAACATACTAGCATTCTTCATTTCTTTCTGATTTCTATTTCCTTTTGGAAGAAGACTCAAGGAAAAAATGAAAAATATCAAAGGCAAGTAATCCCAGATTTGTCGAAATGGATTATTTTGCTTTTATTTGGGACTTTAAAAATTATAGTTTTAATAATACAAAATTCTGTCTTTCCTTTCACCTGACCATTTCATTTCAAGGTTACAATGTAACATTTTCTGTATATCATGAAATAATAGCCATGATTCTGTGAAGCAGTTAACCTGAAGTAAAGTGAGAGAGGCACTGAAACAATGAAACCTTCATTTTGAAATGGCTGGTTTGTGAATATTCTTGGCAGGAATTAGTTAAGATATAGTAAAAATGTCTCCAGGTGTCTGGGCTTCTAGTTGAAGTTGAAAACATAAAAAAGGAGGAATTTGATCACTCTTACTTGTGTTCATTAAATCCTGTATTTCCTATGTAGGCTTTGCTTCCCCGACAGAATTTGTTCTTAGAAATGAGCTGCTGTTATGTCCTCTGCTCTTAAACAGTTGACAGGTCCCCGTAAAGTACAGTGGCCTTAAAATGTGTGCTCTGCTGCTACGGGAATACAACATCATTCTGATGTAGCAGTAAGAGTATTGGTAACTTGACCAAGTATTGATCCCAATAAAGATATTTGATTCCAATGAAGAGATTTGATCTCAATAAACTCTGCAGTAGTATTTCTTTAGACTATCATTACACTTCATGTTTTCATTCACAGAAAGAATAGAGGTTGCAAAATATTCATTTACGTCATCCTCCTCTTTGGAGATCTCGAAAAGCATTATTTCCATAAAAAAGGACATAATAGGTTAATACATTTATGCCTGTCATGTATTAAAATGCTGTAAAAACATTTGTCTTTAGAGCAATATACTGTTTTTTTTTTTTTCTATCTAAATGAAATTATGCTCTTAAGCCAATTTTCAGACAGGAGCCACTAATCTTCCTTGTTTTTTTGAACAAATTGACTCATGCATTTGTGTTCTTAGAAATGGTTCTATTGTAATAGACGGACAGTGAACCCTCATATTCTTGAGACTACCAGCTAAATTGATGGTGTGTGACCAGGAAAGGGTGCTGCAGAGAAAAAAAATGAAAAGAAGACATCTGAAAGTTGCATATTTCAGTTCAGTAGTTCACTTTTATTAGTACTGTATTTTAATATGTACTTGACTAGCCAGGCATTCATTTTCTCATGGAAAGCTCACATAAGGACAGAAGTGGATGAAAGATTAGAGCTGATCTTCAAGGAAACTGGCACAATATTAACATATGAATGGAAATCTCATCCATGTTTTAGATCACCAAAGAAAACAAGTAAATGTGAAGTGCTTGAATGATAATGGGCTCCAAAAAATACATTTACAGGGCCCAAGAAGAAATTGGAAATGGACAGCAAATGTTTAGGATTTAAAGATGGGTGAAAAACAAAAAGTGATATTTTAATTCCCAGAAGCATGAAATGTATATATTCAAATTTCCATCTGTTCCTAGGGAGTCACACTTAGGGCAAGTGCAAACTAAAATCCTGATTCTTCTTATTGTACTTCAGACACAAGAAGAACATCACAAAAGCTAAATTTTACCAATTTGGGATGGGAGAGATCTTACAAGCTAAGCCTGCAGAATTTGGCCATCGTCAAGACCAAACCTATATAACTTAGGTCTAAACTTTGAAGCCTCATCTGAAACTTAAATCTGATCTGAACACAATCACTGCCCTTCCGTCTGTAACAAATATAATGAAACCAGACAGGAAACCTTTCTCCCACACAAACTGTCCGTACAGTTCAGCAGTGACCCATTACCAATGCAGCACAACAGAAATATCTAATAGGATTAAACTCAACATCATTGGCACTGAGAAAAGGTCATCTAGAACCTGAACATGGCCAATAAGCACTCTGACCTGTCCATTTACGTGTTTTGTATTGTTGCCAATTGCTACAACGTCTGAACAAATTCCGGGGGAAATAGATTGGCACTAAAACAAAACCTGCAGCGGAGGTGTTAAGTTTCTGGCTTTTTGTCTGCTCCACATTATTAAAAAATTTTCATGCAGTTGGATTTGGGGCAATTTAGGAAAGGGAAGGTTATAAATTCCTTTTAAGTGTTTTTCTGGGGGAAAAAGTACTGTAGAAATTTTATGAAGCATTGTCTTTTGATTGTCAGATTCTAGTTTTATCCAAGCCCAGTTGAGGACTTCTTTTCTAGCTAAAGAATGCTCCAGCATGCTTCATAACCCATTTTTCCTCAGAGAAATAGTGAAATAATAATTTGCCTGCTACCCAACTCTTCATTACATAAAGAATAAATTAACAATTGGGCAATGCCTGGAAAATATTAGATTTTGGGTTGTTTAGTATTTATTTTTTCGAAGTATACTTGTTCAACCAAGAGCAAAACTAAGGTCTAAAGTATAACTTTATTCTGTGAAAAAGGGATTAGCTGGCAATTCTTCCAGTGTGACTGAAAGTAAGGAGAATTTTTTCTGAGTTATTTCATTTGCAATTCAGATACAGTGTTACAGGAGTTAGTGAAGATACTCTGGTTTTAAGACAGCAAAAAAATGGAGAAAAACCTGGCCCCAGAGGACCAGGTTTATATCAACATTTTCAGACTACAAAGGAACTTCTTACTACTGACATAAGAGGCAGAACTAAGGTCTAAGAACCACAGCTGGACTGTTTTTTCCATGCTGAACTGAGCCAAACTGTGTGCGGGTGGGGCATCCCTGTGTCGCAGGGAAATGCTCAGCAAGGACGGACCACTCCTGTGGGGGAGAAGGCGACACCACCCTTAGCTCTCAGGTTAATCCTAGTACTGAGTTACTAATCCCTACACAAAGATGAAGTGGTAATACACTCTCAAATTTCCCGTTTCAACTAAATTGTCATATTTGTTAGAAGAACCAGGCTGAAATGTTTATCCCTGAACCTATAGGAGAAAGAAGCTGATGGAAGGATTTTAAATAGCATTTGAGAATTTATCCTGGCCATAGGCAGAAACGTTGGCCTGACAAAGACTAACCCCATACAAGCTGATGATACAAAAAACCCAGTTCAGAGTCGAGAGGTCACCACTCTACTTAGCTGCAAGGATTTCTGTGGCTTTACGTGCAACAAGACTGGAATGGCAGTGGAGAATGAAGCTCTCCAGAGGGGACTTGCGGCATTACAATGAAGACAGTACCTGTTTAGAAAGGAATTGCAGTTTAAGCAGTGATAAATACCAAAAGGAACAGCCTAACAATATAATTGGAAGAAGTGAGGGGCACTCGACCCTGGCACTTGACTGCCCCGTAATGGCCAGTGCCTGCGCAGAGCTGCAGCAGCTTCTCCTGGGGCTGGGGGCCAGGCTGGAGGAAACTCAGGGCAGGACAACAGTTTGCCTGGGGCAAAACACAAATGCACAGGCATCATTTTAGGCATATAGATAGCCCCTTTAAAGAAAGAAGTAAACCCCTTGTAGGCTTGATTCAAGGGCACTGCGTACATATTGGAGCTACTCGTGCTTAAGTGACTTCCCTGTGCTGAGGTCTGAACCTGACAGGTCATGAGGGAGTGGAATCTGTTACTGCCTCTTGACAGTTTCATCATCTGTAAGAACAAAGCCTAATAGGCTCAGAAAAGTTTATAGTGGATAGGTACCCTTCTCAGAAAGTTACGGACACATTTAGCCATCTTCACAGAATCACAGAGCGGTTGAGGCTGGAATGGCCCTCTGGAGGTCACCTGGTCCAACCAACCCGCTCAAGCAGGACTACCTTATGGGAAGCCACACCACACTATCCAAAACCCGGGCAGGAAGGTCTGTTGGGGTAGTTCCCTTAGGTCACAGCAGAAAGGCGTTTCCGGGGCTGTGCACGAAAGGCTGATTTATGGCTGTTTTCATTTTTCTGGGTGTAGAAAAGATTTGCTGATTCAGCATTTTTTCCCCAAACGCTAATTTCAATTAAAAGAATAAAACCAGCAACAAATAATTAAAGGCCAGTATTTATTCCCTAAATTTGTATTGTCTGTAATAACAAGAAGAATCATCCTTTTCATTTCTATACAGTTTTCTTAAACATTTTATAAAGCAATCTGGGCATACTCATAAGAATCTATCATCAGACTGATTCCCTTGTGCGTGTTATTTATTGCTAGTTTATTTTCCACCTTGAAAATGTTCAGAAATGTCAGTTTTCAATAAAATCTTAACTGAAAATTGGAATTCAGTTATGGCAATACACTCCTAAGTCAAAAAGTGAACCAAACAATTTTCACTGCACTATCTCTCTGCTCAGTCACAGTCTTACAATTTTGGATTTTAGCACCCAAAAAAAAAAAAAAAAGCGGTGAATAAGAGACCTTTGCCTGCTGTTCATCTTCTAAATTATCTGAAATATTTAACTACAAAATTGCTTTTGTCCCCTTCCCAGGTACAATATTGTTTGAGATTCAGTCAACTGAATACCTGATATGTCCATATTTTCTGTTTGACATTTTCCTCTATGAATACTGGATAGGATTTTCTTATTATAATGGTTTGAACTTTAGAGAAACAGTGATATATAAACAAATCTTCTGATTATTTTTCACAATTTCCAGCAGCATAAGAATTGAAATGTAAATGAGTGGCTCTCCCAGCTGAAAGAAGAGAACATTTACCACTGTGCCTTTTAGAACAGACCTGTGGGAACTTCCCTGGAGGAATTAAAAAAGACAGTTCACATGTATTAAAGCAGAACAAATGAGAGACACGAAAGACAAGGTTCAGGAGATAAGAATAACAATCCTGCTAACTGTAGGTGATTTGCATTTAAATATCAGAAGCTAGAGTGAGCAAATAAGAGAAAAATTACTTGCTTTTTTTCCCCATGGTTAGTGTCAAATGGTGTAAAAATATATGATGAGATGGATTCTCAACATCGTACATACATAGGAGAAAATGCAGCAGTACAAATAAGTATTTGACAATTCTTTTAACTGATATTGGATCCTGCACTTTGACATACAGGTTGTAAACTCCCCTCTGGTCAAAAACTCTGTTTATCTGAATTTATTCCATAAACCTTATTCCAAAGAAACTGTATGGAGAAATAATGGATTAATGGGCAAACACACACACACACACACAAAAGAAAAGGTTGTTAATGCAAGGTTGAATCCTATAATGTATCGTACAAAATATATGTGTGTGAAAAATTAGAATTTGCATTGTGTCTTATTGGGCCTGTGTAATTTACTAGATAAGGTATGTACACGCACCTTTTTGAAGGTACATTTCCAATTCTCAGAATGTGATTTCCCACCCTGACATTCTAACTTGCACTATTTATCCTTCTATCTTTGCATTATTCATCCTTACATCCGTACAAAACACATTGCTTTCGGTCTGTGCACTAAAGTTAATTGGGTCAGGATTTTCCACGGGCCGTTTGCTCCTTAAGCACAAGTTACGCGTAGACTCATTTTGCCACTCTCTCAGAGCCTGATGCTTAACATGGTACAATCAGTTTATCTGAGGAAGTATCTATTTACCATGCTTATATGTTCATGACTTTGCTTCTCACAGTGGAATTGTGTTGGTCACTTCGATCTCATAACAGTAACTAAAGAAGCAGCTGCTCTAGTGCTGTTTTGACTCGTAGCTGTTTTTGTGCTGTTTTGACTTAACAAAATGAAATGCAGTCTTCTAATGCTGACCTTGGGTGAGAGTTAATCTCAATGTATAGTAAAGTCTTTTTACTGGACACCTTAAATTTTCACAGATTATATTTTAACCTGTACTTTAAATAGTTTCGTGGGTAAGTATTCCAACCATGAGACTGGAAATTATGCTGATTTGGTTCCTGCTCTGCCTCCTGATCTGCTGAGTGACCTGAGAGAGTCACTCGGGCCCTAAATTGCATTTCTTGGTGTGATTTGAATGTTGTTTCACCACAGAGTAAATCCTATTGAGTCTGAAAGAGCTACAGCCAGGGAAAAATAAACCCCTCCTGAGACTATGCATGCAGATAATTCAGATGATTGAAATATAAATGCATCTAACTTGGGTCGACATCAACATTTTGTGACTATCTGCAAAGCAAATGCACTAACAGATCAGGTATGAAAACTGAATTTGTATTGGTTAGTGGATTCCTTGAAACTGTTACTTGTTGTTTGGCTTTGGGGTTTTTTGTTTGTTTGTTTGTTTGTTTTAATTTGAAAGAAATGGGAGATCTTTGCACCCAAATTTTCTCTTTTACTTAATTCCATTTTCAACTATTCTTTTACATGTTCACATATTCTCATCAGTGTTCACAATAGGAAATTTCAAATATTTCAGATGATCCCCAAACGAGGCTAAGAAGGGTTCCCCAGCTCATTGGTGTAAAATAGAAATCTAATAGCAATATACTGTTCACCTAAATTAGGATGAAGAGTCATAATCTGAGCATATAAATCTGGAAAAGTAACCT
Organism: Ibidorhyncha struthersii; assembly: GCA_013398815.1. NCBI lineage: Eukaryota > Metazoa > Chordata > Aves > Charadriiformes > Charadriidae > Ibidorhyncha > Ibidorhyncha struthersii. Next base: position 1,158,568 of record VZSZ01000867.1, on the reverse strand, counting down.
CTGCAGCTGAGGCAAACACCTAGCTGTTGCCACCACGTTGTTCTGGTTACAGATTGAAACCTTTCCTGGCATATGTTAGAACAACAGGCAGTTTACTTTAAGGAACATCATGGAAAATGGGCGCTGGGGTGGCCAGCTGTGCCTCTCCCTCTTTATTCTCACGCAGAACAAAGATTTCACACTGTCATGAATACCCTTTATTTGCCTACCAGAGAGACTGGGGATCTAGGCAACAGATTTCAGTACACGTGAGATTAGGCGTATCTTTTTTATTGTGACAAACATCAAGAGTTACTGTTGCTCTAGGAGAATATTGATCTTGGCATCTCCTTAGTTAATATTTAATTCTTGGGTCAATAAATCTGGTTATTCACTTATTCAGAGGTCAATATCAACTTAATTGTTATTGGCAGGACATACTGTAAAAATCTTTGGAGGCTGATAATTGACTATTTGTTACTAAATGCTATGGAGGATATATATATACCATAGTAAAGACCTGGTGCAGTGATGACAAAAATTATCTCATGGTCATAACATTTTTGTATATGGAGCAACTAGCTGTGTTTGAGTAGAAAAAAATGCTAAAAAATGGACACCAATCTGCAGTTCATGTTTGGGGTTTGGTTCTTTTCTTTCTTCTATTTTTTTAGATCAGTAGTAGAAGAAATTATTTCAGTGAATTAGGAACAAACACAAATTTCTAATTCACATTAAAAGTGATTACACAGTAATTAAATGAGCACATAGCCAATATTTCAAGGGAGGACAAGTACTTCTTTTGTTTGTCTGCCTGGAAATCTTTTAGGCATAAGCACGTTCTGAAAGTGTTTTGTTTTTGTTTTTAATCTTTGTGTATTTGTCACGTACCAAGCGCATGAAGGGCATTGACTGACATCTGTAGATAACACAGTAAGGTGTCTGCTAATAACAATGTCCTCTTCTCCTTCTGGTGCAGCATCATTCCGTGGTCCTAGCCACAGGGAAAGACGTGGGATCTGAGCTGCCAGCTCTCCCTGTTCCCATACTCGTAACCAGGAGCTACGATCCCCTGGCTGATGAAGTGCACTTCAGCTGTGCTGAATTTATATGAGATAGCTATAGCACGTCGGCTGCCCAGCTGCATTCAGAAGTGGAGGAGCACTGGGCTGCAATACACAGATAATTTTTCACACCCAGCATTTCATTTGGTCCTTCAAATCCAGTCTTGCGTTTTCTTCCTCCTCTTTGACACCGAGGCTCTCCATGGGAATGACACAGACACCTTTGTGACTAATGACTGGAATAAAAGAGATATATTACATACTTTCCAATTTCTGCTCATCGATAGAAATAAAATTTAAAGTTCTGCTTCTTGGAAATGTCTTTCAGTTAGGGTGCTTTTAACATGCTGTAAACATAGCCATGCCCACCGTCAGATTGGTGGAGGTTTGGGTACATCACTGTGACCAGCAAGACCCCAGTAAGGTCTGCTTGGTTCTTCTGGAGGGCCGCTCTGTGCGGCTGTGGCAGACTCATCCCTAACGAACACCAGAACCCAGCACTCCCATTGGGATTAACAGGAACAATGTTTGCCCTGCGCAGAAACAGAGAAGGATGGCAATGATTGCATCTGTTTTCATTTGGGGACTCATATGTGTCCTGCTGTTTGGCACTCCTTTTAACTTCTTGTGTTGGATCCTCTCCTGTGATGGATAGGAAATAAAAATGGAGACAGAAGAACCTTTCTGGGGCTAGAATCACTGCCGGTGGGATGGTCAGATACCTGATATATTACCATGTATTGGTAACTCCTATGCAGTAGAAAAACATCAGCACTCAGGATGAAGATACAGACAGTTAAAAAGGTGGCAACAGGCTGATTCAAGAAGAAACAGAGATTTTGTTATGTATAGATAACTAATACATATATAGTAAGACACATAAACATTGCTTTTATAAATAGAAATCAATTAGTCTTCTGAGATGCCTAGCTTTATTAATTAGTATGATGGACAGATGAGTATGCATGCATGTAAATAATTTCCTTTTGAGATTGTAAGACATTTGTGAATTCAGACTGTGTTGATGCCAAATATACAACAATACTGGCCAAGTCAAGCTCTGACAGCACTGTGATCCTAATGATGTGGCTAATGCTGAAGTGATAAAAGTGTAAGGTCTAAAAAATAAATAGGGTATTTCGAGGATTATGCCAAAATACACAGGTAGTTAGCGTTCGCAACTGAAAATGTACATAGCATGGCTGTGGAGATAAAGGAGCATGACTGAGAGACAGGCTTTCCTGCAGTTCTTTTTTCAAAGATAAATTCTCTGATACCTATTGTTCCTATCCAGACAACAGAGCTTTGAGTATAAAGGAAATAATCTTTGTAATGGGCTTTTCTCCTTTAAGCTTTAGTTTTAAGGAAATTTAGTCTGCTTAATTCTTGCCTAAATTTAGATTAAGGACATGTAAAATCCCTCAAAGAGTCAACAGCAACCTAGTCCGTCTGTTCTCCAATGTTCCCTCTGTAGGTGCTTATAATCGTAACACGCCCTTCTGTTTAACCTAAGTGTTTCCCGGATGCCTAATTGTAGTTGTTCAGTTGCATGGCGCGGTAGGAGTGAGATGATTTCCCATATCCTGCCTGAGGGTGCTTTGTAGCCAGATGGGCACCCGTCTCTGGCAAAACTCCCAGAGAAAGTGCCAGTGTTAAAATGATCAGCACGGCAACTAGTAATAATTCTGTCCCGTACCCTGCCTTTTCATTTTTTCACAAAACAGTTTAATAATTAAGAGCTGTCCACCAAGAAGTTGGGTTCTGTGCCTGTGCTTCAGGGAGCTTTGAACTTATGTTACAGGGTATTTCATGTTTCATTTCTGTTGTGCAAAAAGACAGTATTCTTATAACTCCAATAGCTTTTTGTGACTGTTTGCTGGGATTAGCTTAATTAAAGAATGGGTATTTACCTGGCTTATCGTTAATAGTCAACAGGAGTAAAAGGCTTATGCAGCATGATAAAGAAAAAGCGAGGCAGCTGCTTTGAAGAATAGGGAGAACAAACTTTCTTCATCAAACTCTAAATGGTTCAGCAAATGTAGCATGTGAGGACACAGGAGGCACTTTAAGACAAAGCAGAACAATAAGCAACGGCTGAAATGTCACCAGTCAGCTGATGGGGTTAAAAAAAAAAGAATGGCACTGAATGTGTTACAATTATCAGATGTGGTGGCACTTAATGAAATTGCCTTTGGGCATCTGAAGCCCTTTCCAGTGCCTGATGTGTAACAGCTGGGATCACAATGCTCCTGCTCTCCTCCCTCTCATTGCACTCACCTGCCCAGTGATGGTGGTGAGCAGAAGCGTTTTGGTACCTGGCTGGCACAGTATTCCTGCAGATGGGTGTAATTACATCTGCTCAGTTTGGACAGGATTCCTAACAATGATACGACTATATTTGTTTAAATCTGACATTTTAATTTTATGAGAGGAAAGTGTTCTTGCACTCCAACTGGTGTGTCCAGGGCATTTCTTCAGCTGGCTGACGTGGGAATGGCATGTCCTCCTAGCGCTGACACTGGAGCAGGTCTGTCTGCAGCAGTGGGGAAGCTCACAGTTACCTGGGAGCTGAGCGACTCACACTGCTTTAGATCTGCCACAGAGCTGTCATTTATGATAGAAAACTTTCATTAGACTTATGGGGCTGAAGTCAGATTTTGTTATATAAACAGAATTCCTATTTTCAGCAAATCTATCCAAACAGGAAGAGCAGGTACCCCGTTGCCTGGTCTCCTTCTAGACATTTAGGTCCTGCTTTCTTGACTGGCTGTGGTTTGGCTTTAACAGGACGGGGACAAAGCAAGTTGATGCAAGAGACAACCTGTGCTCCTGGAACAATATTCAGTGCTGTGGATTCAGGATTTTCACTTCTTGGGTCACTGCTTTAATTACTGGACTAAAATACAAAAGACACAGTGCATCAGTCCTGGTCCATTAAGTGCTAGTCCTTAGAAGAGAGCTGAGTAGTCTGGATGACAAGTGGATGAACAACCTTGACATTTCTTACACTCCGCATGGGCGCTTCACTTTAGGCCAAGTGACTTTTCCTCTGCAGGTTTTCAGCAGCAGAAATCTGAGGCAGATATTTCAGTCATCACGGGCTGCCCCCAGAGCTAAGTGTTTACCATTTTGGTGAGATAATACTTATGTTAGGATCTTCTGTGGGTGAACAGGATTCTGCTTGGGAGGGATGTGACCAGCAAGCTCATACGTAGTGTACAACCCAGGAAGAAAAGCCTTAACCAGGTTTTAAAGAGGACCTTACAGGACCCTGCTGATGAGACAGTCGTGCAGCCACCAAATTGGATCTCGGCATTTCTCTCCTGACAGCATGGAAAGCAGATAGGACTTGTGAAATGGTATCTCCTGATCCTCAAAATCATCTCCTCTGCTGCTGAAGCTTGCTGGGAGCACTCATGCAGGAGTGGTTGGGTACCGCTGGGATGTTTCTGTGTAAAACGACGGTGCCAATATTCTGCTCTGGTTTACATGTAGCTCTCACCACGGCACTACTAAAGCCTTTTGAAAGTGCTGTAAGCAACATGATAATCTACCATCATGTGCAGCTCTTTTCTTTCCCCAAGGAGAAACTTTGCATGCGTCTTTGAAGATTATTTACTAAATGATATGCGGCTGTGTGATCTGTTCTTGGAAACAATGCTGAAGGTGTGTTTAGAAGGAAAAAGAAGAGTGGGGTTTCTGAATGGTTGTGCTGTAATCTGAGCTTGCCTCTGGAGGTCCTGCCTTGCCAAGCAGCAGCACGCACTGAGCACCTCCAGTCGGTGTCCCCAGCAGCAGGGCCAGGTGCTGTAGTCCCTCCCAAAGCTTGGGACGTGCTGGGACTAGGGAGAGCTTTGAATGCAAGGCTACTTTTGCTATGTTGAGTACATTAGGAATAGCTTCAACAGGAGCAAAAAACTTTGAAGCTATTCCTAAACAAGATTCTCTCTCTAGTTTTTGGTATTGAAGATGCCTGAATTCTGGAAACAGCCTTTCACGGCGTGGTCTGTCAGCAATAATAATGCTTGGTGAAAGCTGAACTTCCCAAAGAGCAAAATGTTGAAACGGCAGGTTTAACAACAGAGGAAGTGTTGAAGTCACACATTGTTTCAACACCTTTTCTATCACCGTCCTGGGTACCTGGCATGCGAAGATAACAGCTGTTTCTGAGACATTTGTGAAGATCTTTGGTTGTAGCCTTCCCTTATGGAGGAGTGATAAGAGTGTGATAGTGGCAGTTTTTAAATTTGTAGTGAAATCTGTTCTTGTGAAAAGCACCTGATCAGCAGAACCAGAGATGCACGCCTCTTTTAGGATGATGGTAGGGTTTTGTTGCTGAGGCAACAGTGGTACATGGGGAATGTAGATTCAACTTTTGACTCCAGCGCAGATATTCTGTGTATCCTTAGGATCAGTTAGGCATTGACTCAATAAAAGCAACTTGATTATCTGACGCTGTGACTGATTATGTGTTTAAAGATGCGGTCAAATGAGGACCTTTTTTCTGTCCACGTACTTTGTCTATTTTATTTCTAAGCCATATAAGCTCCTCAGGACCAGAACTGCCTCTCACTGTGTGTTTGTACAAATGCCTAAAACAAAACAGGTCCGTGGTCAGGTCCCGGGGTGCTGTCATAACACACAAATTAACAGGAGTGCTAAAAACACATGAAGCTCATTCAAATTAATAGAAAAACTGCTTTTTCCTTTTAGGTGTTTGTTTTGTTTTGTTTTGTTTTGTTTTTCCTTTAAAAAGCCAAATTCCATGATAACTCCACTGAATATAAGTTCAAACAAAATTTAATGCCTAGGTTGTCAGCAGATCCATTGGATCAGGCACTCCTGCTGCCAGGGGTTCGCCTGTCATGGCATGGAGCAGTCATGTGCTTGAGGGGGCTGGAAGTTGTGTTTCCATGGTTATGTAGCTCCCGACTTTCTTTTAATAACCCAGACAAGAGATTTGTTAATGTTCATTACTGGTAATGGGAAGTTATAGAAAAAAATAACTCCCATGGGCTTTGGATCTGTACTGTGCAAAGAAGAAACATCAGGTGAAAAAATAGCAACAATTCATCCACACAAGCTAGGAGCTACTCAAAAACAGCAAAATGTGGCTCTTATGCCATTGCTTGTGAACAGCTTAAAAGTCAAAGCACGATGCATCTGCTACTGTTGTAAACGAACCTATGTTAGACTAGAGTATTTACCTTTGGTGGCAAATTTGTGAAGAGCATCATGATATAGGAAGTGTTACTATTGCAGTCAGTGGCCCATTCTTTGTCTGTGACTGCATCACGTTCCAGGGACCCTAATAAAAATAGACGCTATACCTATGAATAGTGTGTTGAGAGAGGCTTTTATTCATCTTCTGCATGAGGGTGTGTCAAGATCCTTATTTTCTGTGGTCGATTGAACAGTAATTGACGTTAATGTCCAGAACATGAAGTTACCAATATGGGTCTCAGGGCTTTTAAAAGTAGAGCTGCAAGGTAAGTAATTCAATGTTAATATCAATTATCTTTTCCATGCTAAAAGGGCAGTTACAAAGGAAAAAATTGGCTTTGTGCATACACTGAGGTTTGCAATTTGTCGAGGAAAGATGTATTCTCAAGATCTGAAAATCTGTTTTAAAATAAGGGATAAAAACAAATTCACACAAACAAGTTAGCAACTTTTATCATTCCAAATCAGAAATAGTCTTGGATAAGAAGCCTTAAAGAGCGTGAAAACACATTCTGGAAAAGTAACATCGAAAGGCTGAGGGACTTGGGTCTTTTTAGTCTGGAGAAAAGAAGACTGAGGGGGGATCTTATCAATACTTATAAATACTTAAAAGGAGGGTGCCAGGTAGATGGGAACAGTCTTTTTTCAGTGGTGCCCAATGATAGAACAAGAGGTAACGGGCACAAACTTGAGCATAGGAAGTTCCATCTAAATGTGAGGAGGAACATCTTTACTTTGAAGGTGGCAGAGCACTGGAACAGGCTGCCCAGAGAGGTGGTGGAGTGTCCCACTCTGGAGACATTCAAAACCCACCTGCACGCTGTCCTGTGCAACCTGTTGTAGGTGACCCTGCTCTGGCAGGGGGGTTGGACTAGATGATCTCCAGAGATTCCTTCCAACCCTGACCGTTCTATGAGTCTGTGAAAAAAAATGAATGTAGTACCTGGCATAGTTCATGATAGCTGGTGCCAAAATGGAACTGGGAAGATCTGGTTTGTACTATCAATACCATTACATTCCCTGGTGATCGTCAGGATGTCACTTAGGTGAAAATGTTCACAATTTTCACCTTGATTTCTCAGAGGAATTGAAAAAGCTATAACTTAAACTAGGGTTGTTCAGCAACTTTGAGAATCAAACCCCAGCTTTACATGGAGTTAGAAAACGTATTTGAAAATTATACTTCATGCATCTGATTTTAGACAGGCACATTTGATCTTATTACCTGTATGAGTGAAGTTTCTCCAATAATGGTGAGTAATGATGGGCAAGAATGGGTAATTTTCAAGTGTAACAAATTTTTTCCTGCAGTGCACTTCAGTGTTTGTATACAAGGAGGTACAGAAATGCAAAATAGTATTTGATATCATGATTTTTTCAAATTACTTCATCATAACATTAAAGGAATTCAGGAAATGCAGAGCCAGGTACTCTTTTAGGATTTGATTTGATTAGACACTTGAGGAAGAGCCTAATTTATAGCCTATAAGCTGTATCATTACAATTAGTGGTTTTAATCATAGCCTTAAGTATTAGTGACCATCCATAGCAATTACAGGAGTGATGTAAATACTTGAATGTGGGTTTTGGCTTTTGAAGAATCTGCCATACTAAACCCATATTTTAGTAGTGATACAAAATGACCATTATCAGAGCCTGGGTTAAAAGTTGCTGAAAGTGTTTTCAGTAGAAATGGAAATGTTTTCATTATGTTGAGCAGATTAAAGGAGGTAGATCTTCAAATGCTAATTCACAGATAGCTGCTCGTGGCTCATAATCTTGTCTTATAACTCTTAAAAGTAACATTATCCTTTCATCGAAAGACAAGCTACAGTTAACAGTGTTCACATGTGATCATTGAAAAAGTTTAGGAACTTTCTTGGAATGATTACAGCTTATTAGTCTTCAGCGCAAAAAGGAAATCGGTATTCTTATTCGTGTGGTACTGAGACATTACACATCATGTGTAAATATCGCATTTATCATTTTAATAACTGATACTTCCAGACCTATATGCCATCTGACTCTGTACAGAATTTAAATACAATGTCTCAGGGTAGACCTGTACTACTTTTCTATGATCCAGGGATGCCAAATCAATAATTATGTACTTAAGATTTTAATGAATATCTCAGCTGTGCAATTGTGAAGCCTTAAATATACTATGAAATTATTTCCCCAAATGATAAAATTCTGCTTGAAAGGAATTTTGAATTTGTGAAGTTTCTGTTTCTGATTGTGTTTGCTGGCTTTAAAAGTGCTAAAATGATCATCTAAAATGAAGAAATGGTCACTTGCCATGTTATATGTCAAGAATGCTACCAAATGTCACAACATCTTCTGGAGATAGAATGGGTCAATAGTTAAGGAAAGGAATAAGGGCATCTCTAGACTGCAGCTTCAGATCGGTAAGTAGATACATGCAGGAAAGTAATTGCTTTTGAGTCCAACCGCGAATGTCCACTCCTTCCAGAAGAAAAGACAGAAATTACCTGGGGCAGATGCACAGCTAGATTATATATGTGAAGATTTAATATTTATTCCAGTCTGAGACCCTGAAAGAAGGATTACCCTAAAAAGTGAAGGTGAGGTTGAAGACCAACGGGCACATGGGATCTGCAGAGAAGGTACTGCAGAGGAAATGCTTGAGCTGGCGTGTGTGTCCCCCATCAAGCCTTACTAATGTGCTCCTGCTGAATGGAATTCATTGCTGTAATAGATTTTGTAATAGATTATGAGTGTTTGTTCATTGTTTTAAGATGAGAGAACATTGCTGAAGGGTAAGATTTCACACACACAAACTTCTTGATTTGTACAAAGTTTGCATAATTTTCTGCCGGGACAGAAGAAGGGGGGGGAATTGTGATAAGCTCAGCATTGTTTGTTCACCAAACCCCCAGACTATGCACGTTGTTACATGGTTCTACAAAGACAAACTGCTTAGTAGGAGGTTGCAAGATAGCAGCAAACAGAAGCTAAACCGCAAAGTTGTCAGGTTTTGGAGGAAGGGAAAGGGACTTACGATAACGAGGAGTACGTGATGTGAAGAAGACATGGAGCCTTCATCCCTGCGACCACCAGGAGGCCCAGGAAGGCAGAGAATGACCCCCTAACCACAAAACCGCGCAGACGCAGAGTACACCACTAAGACACCTCCTACACCGGAAGAAGAAGAGTATAAAACCAGAAACTTTCAGGAACCAGGTGCGCGCCATTAGCGGAGCAGAGACTCCCCGGCCGCCCAGCGCTGGTTTGCTTGTGGCTGCTTACGCAATTATCAAACTATTTGCTTAATAAAGATTACTCGCATGACTAAATGAGCTCTATGTATACTGATTTTTAAGAGTAATCTATAACAGATTTGATCCTGGAAGAAGCTTTGCCTTTACTTGTCTCTGAAAGTCAAGTTAGAGTTAGTAAATCTCACAAATGAATCAGTATAATCTGTAACAGTTTCAACAGGTAAACCAAAGTTTGTTCCCCACCTCAGTCTATTTGCAGTCTTGAATTCTGGAGCTTGTAGGTGTGAGTCTTCTCAGGGTGAGGGTGGAATCAGGCCTGGCTCATATCCAGTTGTAAAACCACATAACCAAAAAATAATCTTTATTTTTCCTGAGTTAACACCTGATTGCAGCACTCAATGCCTATGCGTGAATGTTTTTCCAGGGACAAGGTGGCAGAAGGAACATGTGGCTGTGGTGGGGAGATGAGTGGGACTGTCCTGTTCAGAAGCCACTTCCACCCTTCGTGCTTTAAGGAAAGGTAGGAATGCCTGTACCGGCTCAGATCTAAGTGCCACATGGCCCAGTGCAGTATTTGCAGTGGTGGACAATTCTTAATTTCTTGGACACACATCAGAGCTGGGACAGCATACGCTCTCTCAAGTCTAGCGATTTTTGATTCAGGTACTTCATCAGCTCCATACTGAAGGGGGGCTGCTGGCACACGTCTCAGTACCAAGTCGACAGTAGCTCTGGTTGGAGCTGAGTTAGCTGTCCGAGTAAGGAGCTTGTAAGGTGCTCTGGGGTCAGATGGGATTTATGAGATACCCCTATCTTCTGTGGGTCCTATTACGTTTAGGTGGCTCTTTGCTGACACAATTCTTTTTATTGGCACCATTTTGAACTTCTCCGAAGATAAGGAGCCAAAAACCATAAACTTTAGGACATTACAGTGCTCAGTGCTACAGTGACTATTTAGTTTTATTTTTCCTTGGAACAAACTGTACCCCTAATGAAACATCTTAAACCTGATAATAAATATCCCATTTCATGACATAAGCATTAATGACTACTTCAAATGAGCAGGTTTTGAAGTCCAAGTACTGAGATCTAGTTCTGAATCAAAAGGTAACACTCACCTCTTCAAAGGGGACCAGAAGTAGATTAATAAGTGACAAGGACGTAATTTACTAAAAGAGAAGTATTGTTTGAGCTGCTCTGAGAGAAGAAACATTCTCTAAGCCAAATTTACGCAGGCCTTTAAGTACTGATCAACACTGAAGAGTTGTTTTCAATGAGACATTTCACATGCTTAAACTGAGATTTTTTTAATTACCTAATTGAGCTGGAGTCAAGAATACTTTGCAATCAATAGTATAATGAAGAGTTTAAGAGAAGCATAAGAACTATTTTCTACAAGTCACGGAGGATCTTGAACAACAGATGCAGAAGTCAATGTAAAGTTCTGAAATCCAAAGAGAAGATAGTGCAAATTACAGTCTGGAAGGAGTTATATGAACTTGACAAAGAAATTTATTTCTTTTTAATCGAGACAAATTTATACATATTTCAGAATCAATAAACATCAATTTGTAAAATAATGATTTGCTCATCTCAGTCACAGTAGACTTAATCAAGTTGTTCAGAGAGCTCACACAGTTCATAAAGCTGTGTTCTTTCTCTCCTGAAAAAGCTGATTCTGGGGTGTTTATCAAAGAGAAGGTATTGAAAAATGTCAAGCATATTTCATGTAGAAATATAATAAAAATATATGATACACAATTTCAATTTTTTTTAATCTTAAAAAATTACAAAAAAAATTTCTGTAAATAATTTTAAAATTCTGATTCAACATAAAATAAGGACAAAATCTCTAATTTTGTTAGTCTTTATTTTGTAAAAAGATGGAAATCTTAAATTAAAAACTACAATTTTTTCTGGTGATGCTTTCCTGTTGAAAATGCTTCTGCTATGACAAGAGGTTATTCAATATCAAAGCAATTTAAGCATCTTTTCCCTCCCAGATATATAAAACTATTAATGACCCTTATATCTCTACATCATGTCCCTATCTCAGCTACGCAATGTGATTTCTCTCATGCCGCAGTCATCTCCGCTCATTCTGAGACCACAACTATCCACAGGCCCTTTAGTGTTTCATAGGTAACACTGTCAAACTGAGAGCTGTCTTTGATACAAAACAAATCTGGATAGAAATTTTAAGTTAGTCATTGTTGGCTGTTTAACTGCTTCATGTATGCACGTTGATTTGAAAGCTCATTACATAGGTTTATAGGAGTCTCCAATATTTGTGCCTCCGGGTTTGGTCTTTGTCTCTTGTAGTTGCTTTACATATGAAAAATCTAACTGAATGGTTTTGGTTTGCATTATGGTTAGTCTCTCATTTGAAAAGAAAAGAGATACAAAGATATTATTTCACAAATAATGTAACTAAATTGCATACATCTTATCTTCAACCTTTTGCTGGAGCACCTGGGACTGTTGAGCCCTCTCAGCTATTTTCTGAAGCCAGAGCAACACCTTTGGCTGCGGTTGCATTGGTAACAGAGTTGATTTGAGCTGTGCCCATCTCCGCTTGCTCTGTTCCTCTACAACCCTTGGCTATGGCAGCATAACTTTTCTGGAGCATGTGGTGGACCAGATGAGGAGCTGATAACCAGGAACAACAAAGTGGTTTGGGTTGGATGATTGCTGGGTTTTCTTTCAGAGTTATTTTGACTGTGGCTCCATTCCATCACCAGGCTCACTGCCCTGTTCACAGAGCAGTTGCTGTTCACAAACGTAGACAAGTACAACTGCTGAGGAGGAGGTGGTGTTACATTCAAAATTTTGTTTCTGGGCAAAAAGGAAGCATACTATATACACATAAAGCCAAGAATTTATTGATAGTATAATGGAAATCTTAACAGTCTAATTCAAGTATCATTATTACTCTGGATCTATTTGTTACATTAAAAAGAGAGTAATAATGCAATTAGAGCATTTGTATACAGAAAAAGTCTCAATAGTAGTAATAATACAGTTAAAATGTTAACACACAGTTCTTAGTTTTCGTTGGGGAATGCTGGGGAATTCCTGGGGAATGCTCACCCTTGCATTTCTCCTCTGAACTTCTAGTTGGCAGCTCTGTGCTGATGGAGAGGATAAGACCATAAGCCATCAGCTTCTGGATTCCTTCTCTGGGAAGAATCCAATGTTGATGTTGCTGATTTCTTCCTCTTTACCAATTTTTAGACATTTACTAACACACATTTCTACCTTTCCCTTTGTTCATTGCTCCATTGTACATCCAAACTTACTATCCATGCTGCTCTTTATGTTAGATACTACTGTTTTCTTCTCTTTGTTACCGTTCAAATCATCTTTGTCCAGTTCCAGGGCTGCGTTGCTTTGCCTGCTGGTGAGTAGTTTATAGCCATGGGCACCCCAGTGCCAGCCTGTGCCCCATCTCCTATCATCCCAGACTTGCCCTCGTCCATGCTGCATCCTGCCTCTCCACTTCTCAAGGTCTCTGCTATTGTGTAGCAGGCTTGTATTTCTCTACACGATGTCATTGTGTTGGAGTTGTAAATATCTTGTTCTACACAGAACAACTGCTTGCTACAGCTACCTGTATGAAACCATGGTTGTACCACACAAGGGTAAACAAAAGTAGAACAAATTAGCCATAGACACTTTAGAGCTGCAGGCAGGTCAGGAGAAGTTCAGGCAGAGCAGACCTGGCAAGCCTCAGTCCTTATGGCCTCTAACTCAGCTGTGGCAATACTGGATTGCAGGGCTACGGGGTTACAGTGGTGAGGAGGGAGTGAATGGAGAAGCTGCTGGGCTAGGGGCTGTTGAAGCCAGCTCTGTGCAGGAGAAAATTTCCATGGAAGTTTTGTTTTAAATCCAAGACTATCTGTTATAAGATAGCTTGTTTTTAAATCTATGTGTTGTAAAACTTAGTAGATGCTCTGTAATAATGTAGGTGCTAGTGATTCTGCATCATAGAACCATAGAATCATAGAATCGTTAAGGTTGGAAGGGACCTTTAAGATCATCGAGTCCAACCATTAACCTAACCTGACAAAACCACTTCTAAACCGTATCCCCAAGTACCACGTCTACACTTTTTTTAAAAACCTCCAGGGATGGTGAATCCACCACCTCCCTGGGCAGCCTATTCCAATGTTTGATAACCCTTTCAGTGAAAAAATTTTTCCTAATATCCAACCTAAACCTCGCCTGGCTTAACTTGAACCCATTTCATCTTGTCCTATCACTTGTCACTAGGGAGAAGACGTCAGTCCCCGTCTCTCTACACCCTCCTTTCAGGTATTTGTAGAGAGTGCAAAGGTCTCCCCTCAGCCTCCTCTTCTCCAGGCTAAACAGCCCCAGTTCCCTCAGCCGTTCCTCATCAGACTTGTCCCCCAGACCGCTCACCAGCTTTGTTGCCCTTCTCCGGACACGCTCCAGCACCTCAATGTCTTTCTTGTAGTGAGGGGCCCAGAACTGAACACAGTACTGGAGGTGGGGTCTCACCAGTGCTGAGTACAGGGGGATGATCACTTCCCGAGTCCTGCTGGCCACACTATGACTATTGACTATTAATCACATCAGCTCACACAGATCAAATGTGTCCTAATTTCTTAGCAGAAAAGCATTTCATACAAATGGAAAAGGTGTGAATTCATTGGCCAGGCAGCTTGAACAGCTTCTTTCAAAGCTCTGTCCCTCTGAGATGCACGTTCCCACTCTCTCTTTTGACAGCACCAGCAGTCGCCAAACCAACAAAAGCAGATCTCAGCTGATCCCACCAAGGCGAGGGGCTCAACTGAATTGAGTCCCTGACCTTGCTTCCAGCTCAGGTACAAAAGCTTGGGTGATCACAGACGAGGTAGTTGGAGTAATTCACCAGGGTCAGGAGCAATGATGGGACTGCTTCTTCTGGCAGGTTTTTAAACTGCTGTGACACTCCATCTAAAGCTTAACAAGAAGCTATTGAGGATGACTTTTTGGCTACCACACTGTCTACCTGGAAACTTATGAGCATTTTTAGCTGAGTTTCTTTACCCTGTATGTGTTGTGCAGATATAAAGAATACGCAGCTATGCCTCCTTTCCAGTTTCTCTCCCCTTTTTTCAGGGCATGACGTATTAAACATGGCTTGAGGCCTGTTAGCAGCAGATCAAAATATAGTAGCTAGATGAAGGAATAAATAATCTTGTCTAAAAATAGCATGCCAGTTCAAAAATACTAAAAAAAAAAGGTTGGATGAACTTTGCATTAACTAGGGCTTCTCCATAGCACAAATCAAAGACAAATGCAATATGAAATATGGGCAACAAAAAATGCTCTGGGCTATATGCTAAAAATAAATTATCTTTTTAAGATGTGACTGTATATGAGTGCTGTTTTGAACAACAGTGTGCTATAGGAACATTCCTCAAAAATTGTCTTGCCTTATTGAGAATCAAATATTCTTTAAATGGCTCTAGTGGTCTCAGCAAAGGACTAATGTGTGAGGAAGGCACATCTCCAAGTAAGGTGATTCTGACTCAGCAGCTCACTGAGTCTCAAACACTAAGAAAAACACAGTCCTGCTCTCCCTCCATGATGGCTACTGGGTGTAATGTACAGCATATGGGAGAGGCTGAACTTCAAACAGAGGAATGCCATTAAGACTGTCTGTTATTTCCTTTAGAGACTGGAAATGTGAAGTATAGCTATTAGCAAACGTAATGCAGAGTTGCAGTTTACATCAAAACGGTTCTGTGGTAAAAGCACTTCAGTTCTCACTCTTTCATTAGCAAGCCCAAGGAACACATTCCAAATATACTGCATTAAAAAAATCTACTGTCTTAACAAACCTGGTGACGAAGGGTCAATGTACCAGTATTGTCCTCTTCTGCCCAGTAACCTGCTTTATGAGATAGTTACATGAGATGCGGCTTTTGGTGGTG
Source organism: Ibidorhyncha struthersii (assembly GCA_013398815.1). NCBI lineage: Eukaryota > Metazoa > Chordata > Aves > Charadriiformes > Charadriidae > Ibidorhyncha > Ibidorhyncha struthersii. Next base: position 1,143,118 of record VZSZ01000867.1, on the reverse strand, counting down.
AAGTTGGCTTTGAAAGTTTCCGTTCCTCTTTGTCAAAGCCAGATTTGACTATTTATCATGCTGTCCTGGCACAACCAGCTGTTTTTTCAGTTGTCCCAGTTTAACCATTTGTGGTGGTGTACTGTAGACAGCTGCATGGAAATTTGGCTTAAAAAAAAAACCAACAAACCTTTTATTCCTGGAGTGCTGTCTTTGACTGGATCCCTTTCATAAGCTCGGGCCATGGGCAGCTGCCCTGGCACAGTTGTGCTGCATTGCTCTGAAAATGGAGTAACTAATTGCAGGTTTTCAATCATATTCAGCAAATGCTTCCTCCTTTTAATTATTTCAGAAATAACGTATTTCGCTTCAGGTAGGGTTTGTGTACGCTTATTTTACCAGTAAATTTGGTGGAGTGAAAGAATTTTTAATATAATCAAAAGCAACCATGAAATTAAGCCAGTGGCAAAATACTCGTGGATGAAATAAGCTCTGGCTTCCACTCAGAATGGATGTTAGCTCTGTATTATTATTATCATCATCACCATCATCTATTCTAAACTCTTGAATAATACATGCCATAAGGCTTTCCTGAATAAATTTTCTTGAATTAAATATTCCTTTTATAAAACAAAGAAAAAATAGCAAACAAAACCCAACAACATAGCAATATACCTAACAAAAATCTTGTTAGGTTATCTCAGTGGTTAATTATCTCTCTTCTTAAAATTCTCACTTTCTTTTATTTCTGAATCTGAACTTTTCTTACTTCAATTTGTGGTCACTGGATCTTCTTTTATCTTTATCTACAAGGCTGATGAGCCAGCTACAATCAGATTGTTACCCAAATTAGAATTTACAACACATAATCGAATCACCATTTTTTAAAAAAATTAAATGTATGCAGACCTTTGAAGATTTCATTGCAGGCAATGTTTTCCAATCCTTCAATCATCCGGAACCCTCTCCATTCTTTAGTTCTTCTTCAATCCGATATGGCAGGAATACACATAGTATTCTAGTAACAGTGGTACTGCTGCTAAACTACTGATATAATATCTCTACACAAATCCAGTATCTTCTCCTTATATATCAGAGACTCACATTAGTCCTTTCACCCAACGTACTCTTGAAGGCAATCAGATAGTTGGTTAACAATGATGGCTCCTGTCTAAATTGCTGTTACTTGTAGGGCCAGGAAGGTGCAATATTTTCTGCCCCTGCAATTTGCTCTCTGCCTTCTCTGAGAGGGCAACAGCATCCTATGAACCAGGTACAAACTGCAGAATTCCTGAAGAGCCATCCTGCACTATACAAGTCCTATTATCTCAAAAACTTCATTTCAAAGAATGGTACCTTGAAGAACAGAAAAAGGGGGAGAAAGGATAGAAAAAAGAGAAGGAAGAGAGAAATCAAGGCAACTGAACAAGAATTATATACATGCCACTTCATACCCCCCCCCGTCAGATTATATACCTTCCCTATACCTTCCCTTTGATTCCTTTATACACTGCAGACTGCAGGTTGACTGATATAATCTGGGCAACGGTAAGCATAACTATCTGTTGACTTAATTTCTACACTTCTTTTCACTATTTGAAAAAACAGAGATGAACGTAAACTTTTATCTTCCCAAACTTTTCTCAAATGTCTCCCATAGAGTACCAAAGGGAGTTTATACTTGCTTATGTTTGCCACTACTCTTCCAGTCCAATGTGGAATAAATAGACCTCAACACTCAAATGCAGAGTGGGAGCAATATATTTTGTAATTATCTGAAATCCATTAGCTGTGTTGAAATCCTGACAGATTTTTTTGGCATGCCCTGCTTTGGGGACAAGTCAGTTTTTAATGCCATGGCATGCGACTATCCAGCTCCTGGGAGTAGCCCACTTTAGCCGCTGGGATCAGGTACTAGCTGTTTCATTCTGGTGCCTTCTACTGCTAATGAGCCTGGCCTTGGGTTTGAAATAAAAGTGAGGGACAGATATGAATGAAGAGGCTATGGAAGGCTTGCATTTTCCATTTTGAAGACAGCTTTTCTCCTTCATTTGGCTAGTGGTGGTGTATTACATATTATTTAGTGCGATCATTCTGGGTTTCACAATATGAGTTATTGAAGGCCTGATCTAGGCAGTAGTCTTTAGACTGTTCATATACTTGACATCATACATTCACTGGGTTAAATATTAGAGAAGGTCTGTGGAATGGATTCATAGGTTTCCACCTTTCCAGGTGAAAGCCTTAGCTATCAACCTGCCTTCTCTAGATTTATTCCTGACTGTACAACATCCCAGTTTCGACAGAACACAGTATATCCTGACTTGGTGTAAGCAGCCTGGTAAAGGCAAATAGAGCCTTAAAATTTGGTAAAATTTTATTTCACCTACTAGAATAATTTTTTAATGCTTCTGTTAGGCCAGATGACTTGGTGGTTTGCGTAAAATATGATAGAACTCCCTGTTTCAGGAGTTTTTTAACTTGAAGTTCAAGTATTCCTCTCTGCCAAAATAAAGGCCACCATAGGATTCTTCTACGCAGGGGTGTAACAAGCTGTGAAGTAGGAAATGGCCATCTGTAATAGAGATTCCAAGAGTGCACACCCATCAACTGAGATGCAGTGTGCTGTGATGACTTGGCCTTTTTATCTGCATGTTCTTAAAGAAAGTAATCTTCTCCCTTTTAGCATGGAGGTCACAAGCAGAGACCAGTATTACCAATCTTGTGCTCCATTTGGCACATAGGCATCTATTAGGCAGCAAAGAGTTCAAATGAGTCAAGAAAGATGTCAACCTAGAAATGAGCGGTGGCAGAGCTTCATGTGCTTGGGAATTTAAAAATTAAAACCTGAGGCATTATGGAGCTTTGGCAGTTGCAGAGTTAGGCAGAATTTAAGTGCAGAATTCTCGAAATCATGGATTTGAAGCTGTGCTCTTAAATCCTGTCTAAATCCATGTTCAGCACTTACATCCATTTTGGGGCCAAGACCTTGGCTGCTAAAGCCTCACAGAAAATTACTGGGTCTTTGGTGTAAGTCAAATGGGATTTTGGTCCCCAGCCCTAGTTTTCATCTTTGAAAACAAAGCCTATTCTTTTCTGTGGCTCCTGCTTTGAAAACAAACAATGAAATAATTATTATACCTGTACATATAAAGCAATATTAGTTCAAGTTTTAAAAAAATTCCCATTAAAAACATGCAAGGGGATTACAAGTCTATCTAGCTCTGACAACAATGAAAAATATATGCTCTCAGTGCTGTAGAACACCATGCAAAAATTACTAGTGATATGCTGTATTACAATTAGGCCTTAGAATTAATACAATCCATGATCTAGTATGCATGGGGAAGGAAGTAATGGTAAATCAGGCACATCAGTAACTGGGAAAAATTCAATTTGCTTTAATCAGTAGTATAAAATTTGTGCTTGATTAACCAAGAAGCTGAGAATTATGGAAAAAGTAAATTCTAGGATTGCAGGGCTCAAGCAGTAGAGGACAGTAAGTAATGCATAACCAGCATGATTTTACTTGCTTCCAAGATGTTAACAGGGGTTTTAGAAGGGAGAATACTCGTAATATTATATATGAACCATGTTTTGGCAAGAAAGCTTTGATAAGTTATATATTAAGTAAGGGAAGTCAAAATATTTTGGAAGTACTAAAAGAGATGAGTGCAGTAACGTATATTATAAATGAAGACGATGCAGAGACAAGAAAGTACAAAGATGAGCAAATGAAAAAAGCCGCAGACTGTATTACCCATGAGTGCTGCTCAGATGAGCACTGCGTAGAATAAGCGCTAACTGGGTACATATTGGGGTGAAGACTAACCCAAGAAGGAGGATGGGTACAAATGAAACCCAGAATCACAGAACAGATGAAGAAAGAAAAAAATAATAAAAAAAAAGTAAAGAATTTTCACAAATAAGGGAGCGATTGGGATCAGACAGAGCTGAAGAAGGGAAGAAAGGGAGTGGTCCTCCAAGAAAGGAAAGCAGGACAGCAGAAAACAAAAATCAAAGCACTGTTCTTGAATGCTGTGAGGAATATGAACAGTGAAAGATTGTTTATCTAGCTACCAGACTGGACATACACAGAGAAAAGGCACTGACACACACTAATGCAATGCAACAAAACAAAACATTACTGGTGAATGAAGTGAAATGGGATATTATAGGGGTGTCAGAAATATGGCAGAAAAGAAGTTTGACTAAGACACAGGGTAAGAACTATTCGGGAAAGGTAGGAATAAAGGTGCACGTGATAGGTAGTTTTGCATATTAATCATGCAACAAACTGGAGCGGTAAGTGATAACACAGGTAAAACAGAATTTCGCTGGTTCAGATTGCTTTGGGGATGGCAATACTAGTTTGCATTAGGCCTCCAGGATAGGATCCATTACGATGAAATTTCTGTAGAAGAGAGTGAAATAGCAGGTGTAGGTTTGGCTCTAACTAACTGTAAGTGACTGGCAGGGTCGTAACTTATGGCAGCCCATAAGACAGAGAAGGACTGTTTCTGATAAAGAGACCAGATATGGGAAACTGGACTGAAATGGATAGTGATGAGGGGCCTGCTTAATCAAAGCAATCAGAGGGTTAACAATCGGAGCATCCCCATAGATGCTTAGTTGTAAATGGAGCTGGAGGCCGCAGCCTCCAGCTGAACTTCCACTTTCTAGAGAGCTGCATGTCAGTGGTTGTTCAGCCTGCAAGAAGCCGTTGACATGGTTCTTGAGAAATTGCTCGAATAAAAGGAAACCTGGTTACTGCTCAGTGTGGGCCAAGTCCATGTCTGCAGAAGTTAGAGAACAGGCTGGTAGGAGAAGCATGGCCTCGAAAGGGAGGTTGGCACCAGCATCTGTCATCTCCTCTGTAGTTTTTAGAAAACTAGTGCTGAATGTGCCTGTCCATTTTAGGTGGAAGCAAAGTTCTTATGCTCAGTCTGGAGGGAAAAAGTAATATGCGTTGCATAATCCTGGAAAGAACTAGTACATGAAGTTTCAAAGTTTGCAGCAAGAAGTTTTATTGAATCTGTCAAACTGGAGATGGTACAGCAGGGAGAACAGCATTGGAGTAATGGTATCTGAGAAGGAAAAACGTAATCTTGAAAACTAGAGATCTGCCAGTTTGACCTAAGTATAATGAAAAGCTTTTGAACAAATTTGGAAGAGAAGAATAATTAAGACATGGAGATAAACGGAAAATGGGATTAAATGCAATATTGTTTTATGAAATCAGATCAGTCCAAGCTAATTTGCCATATTTCATCTAAGAGATGCCTCATTTTCTAGGAAGAGAAAATACAATGAATCTCATCTGCTGGGATTTCAGTAGAACGTTTGAAATTTCTAGGCCAGCGAAGAAACACATTACACACCCAGCCTCCTATTTAAATATGTATTTCTGTGTAGAATGGGAACCAGATCAGATTTGTTTAGGACTGTGTGTAATATTTTAAGAGCTGACCATAGGTAAAAGCGAATTTGAAATCCAATTTTTAACCAATTATTCACTCATCTTGGAGTTATTACTTCTTATTCTTATTTCATTACGTTAAGGAACATCATACTAGATAATGTCAGAATTCTTGTTAAAATCATGCTATATCACATATTTTTCTTTTGTTCTTATCTAATAAGCTATTTAATGAAAGTAGAGTGGTTTCATATTAATTTTCTTGACAAAATCATGTTGGTTGTTGTTTATCATCTCATTATCTTTTGGATATTCAGAAATTGAACCTTTAATAAGTTTTCCAGTATATTCAAGATTTGAAACTAGGCTGATTATATCTGTATTTCACTGAGTCCTCTTTTCTCCCCATTAGTTTAGAGATAGAGAGAATTTGGTAGTCCTTTTCCAGTCCTCAAGATATTATCTGTCTGTCACGACTTCTTAAAGAAAGTAATCAGAGCTTATTTTGTCTATTTCCTTAATCATCCACGGATGGATTACATCTGGCCATGCCTACTTGAATACATCTACGTCAGCTAAATATTCTGCAAGCTGCTTTTCTTAGTCTGACTTGTATTCTGACTTGCTTGAAAAAATATTTTAGTTATGTCTGTTAAAAATGACCTTCTTTTTGGGGGGGGTAAGGGCCTGAGCATAGAAGTTTTACTCTTCTTTGAATCATCTGCGTTCTTCCAATTTTATGTGCAATTTCACATATAATATGCCACACATATCCTTCATGGTCTCGCTTTAAAAGCAACTGCTGCGCTCTCCTGTGGCTCTCAAAAGGTTTCAATAGTTACAACAAATCATGTCCTCTGACAATCTAACCTTATATGTAACTACTGCTTTTTATGTCCACAAATTAGCCAGTTTGTTCTACAGTTGTGCTACCTTCCAAATGTTATGTGTGTATTTACATTTGAATTTAAGAAGTATTTCAGAAAAAAATATTTTTCCCTGTGGCAAATATGAACAGGCAGGGCAAAACTATTTGGCTTGTGTTTGTTGCTTTGTCAGTGGCATATCTTCTTTGGACTTGTTTGGCAGGTAGTGCAGCGCTTTTGATTGCTCCATCAGTCTCCCTCACTCCAGCATCCTCTGATGCAGCATGAACTGGCTGCTTATTCTGTACAAATTTGCATTTTACTATTGTAGCCAGCTCCACAAGTACTGATTATCAAGGCTAAGGTAAATTAGATCAAAAGAGATTTTCTAAATACAATTATTTTAATAAATCAATACCAACTCCTTTTTTTCTGGTGTTTATATAGTGAACTTTCCTGCTTTCATTTGTGAATTTTCAGGTGCACTATTTCTGTGCAAAATGCCTTTTAGAAATTAACCTTGGCTTTCATTCACGTGTTAAAATTCAGTGTGATAGATCTTGATTTATCCTAGGTGACAATCATGAAGAGTTTGGAGTCACTCCACAACCATGTAAAGTGTTAAGTTACTGCAGCTGAGTGTTGTAGTTCGGTAGTTCATCATTTTCCACCATTTTACATCCTGTAGCTGTACTATGAAACTTCTATTTTCACGTTACTTGCAAATCACACTGTCACTTGCAAATGTTCAAAAATGCAGATGTACTCACTCCTGTGCGACACTCCTATCTAGATGCTTTAGCCACATCTATGACAACTGTGGAAATGCTATTTGTACTCAGATTTCTTAACAAGGATCTTTCACCAGCAGATTACGCAGGCAATGCTTGTAATTTACATTAATTTAGAACAGACATCTCCAAAACATAGACGATAAAATAGTATCAGACTTGCAAATGTAAAGCTTCAGCAGCAAACAATGGAACAGAAGTAGATTTCAACCCTTTCCAAACCAGATGTCAGTTCCTGCATACAAAAACAGAGCCTATATGCATTATACACACCAAGACGGGTGATTTAAATTGTAGTGATTTTAAGTATCATTTAGCTCAACATGCATTAATTTAAATAATGTTTATCCTTTTCCTAAGATATTCAGCAAAATAAAGTCTGTTCTAATTAGCTGATATAATTTGACAAATTTAATGGAGCTATTTACTCAGTGAAAGATGCGTGTCTGCTACATATTTGTCTAAGCTGTTACAAATTTACAAGCATTTATTGTGCTTCTTAGTACTTACAGTTTTATTATACTGGAAATCAATGAATAGTGAATTCATTATTTAGTGGCTAATTTATCTTTTTAATTATTATTTGTGTGAAGTTGCATTTGAATGGAAATTCAGTTTAATTGACACTAACTTAAAAATTAACAAAAAAAGTATTTTGATATTGTTTATTGGGGAAATAAAACTATAGAATTTGCAAAAAAAGTTTCCTCAAAACAAGCTTTAATGCAAAATTAATTAATGTATTGGAGAAAGTATTAACCATCACTAGCCAATTGATTATTTTTGCTTACCATGTTCTTCAAGTTTTTAAAATGGGTAAGTCTCATCATTTCATGCCTCATCATTACTTACAAACTGAAACTGGAAAATGAACTCTCCTCCTTTTCAACATGCTCCGAATCTCACAGCTTTCCTTCAGCTCAACGTTAAACTAAATTAGTCAAATAAACTGAGGTAAAAAATACTCTTGCGCATCTTCACGAAACACAACAGTTGTCAAAAATTATCTTAGCAACTTCAGTAGACCGTGGTTTTAGGTTTTTAACCAATAAATCCTATCTTTTCATGCTCTGATTTTGTTTTAACTGTGATGTAAAACTTGTATTGCTTCATTGAATGTAAATGATGTTAAGGGGCCATTAAAGAGTCAGAATATGAATTATATTTTCTTTTAAAGGAAAAAATATTTCATTTACATTTGGGAATACGCATCTTATAAAATGGTTCTTTATCTGTAGTGATCTAACATACAAACAAGGATACGTACTGTGCATGTAGGTATCTGTGTAAATAATTGCTGGCTATTTATGCTTTTATTGTACAATTTAAAAGTTACTCTATTCAATAGCTACTACATTCCTTGAAGAGCAGCCTCTTCACTGGATTTGCATAATCAGCTGACAATATTTTAGGAATTTTGCCAGAATGCCAGATGATCAAAGAAAACTTGTGATGCTCATTTTGTGTTATATACCCTACACTACCCACAGAAGCCATTGGAAAAAGAATGTGGGACCTTGCTGTAGAGAAGATCTAGAGTGACTGATGGAACACGAAGGTACAGGACTAACACCTAACCTAGGCATGGAAAGCAAGGGAGGAACCAGCTGTATTAAAGGCAAGGGCAAGACAGCTACCTATTTGTGGGAGAGTGGACAGTCACAGGGGATAGGACTCTAGTTAGGAAGAGAAATCAAAACATATAGCCAAAGGGACAAAAGGAACAGCAATGGTAAGGGCTAGAAAGGGACCGTGTATGTCGGGGGTTAGAAGAACGAAATGAGATTCTGTGGTAGGCAGTAGACTTCATCTATAGAATCATTCGAGTATGTGACAGCCTTGCGACTTTATAGGGATATTCAGGTAAGAAAAGTAGTTCTACCTGTTCAACACATGCACATCTGCAGTAGGAGACATCTCACCTAAATGTGAGATGACTACAGTGTAGCTTTCTTTATCGGAAATAATTATCTAGACTCCTTTTATGGTCACTGGAAGCAACCAGGCATTTTTGTTACAACTCACCTTGTACATGTCTAAAATGATCATCTGTGTAGCATGTTGAAAATATTTTCTGTTGACTGTAAAAGAAGTCCAGACAACTAACTCAGGTATGGGCACGCTGTAAACAAAATGGATCTTATATCCTGGTGATAAAACTTCCAGCTGGGCAGGGACTGATATGGTCAAAGTGTCCAATCCCTTGTATCATTGTTTAAACCTCTGTGGCACATGTGAAATACTGTTGTACTGAAGGGTATCTTCAATGGCTGCTTGTGGGATAATTACTGGAGGTGACTTAGAAATTAAGTTATATTCGCATTTTGAAGAAGGGTACAGCATCAATGAAACTTTCAGGGGCAGAGTGCAGCTGGTGTGCAAAGGATATATTTCACAAAGGTTCCCTAGGCAACCTTAGATGTTAACAACATTGGGGGTGTCCGGTGCACTAACTCTAAGAAAAACAGTGCGGAGGATGGAG
>VZSZ01000867.1:1084688-1133493 GCA_013398815.1 Ibidorhyncha struthersii | reverse complement strand
AATTTTTCGTAGTCTATACTTTTAAAAGCGAAGCGAGAGAATTTTACACCAATCATAACAAAAGTATGTATGACTAGAGTCCCTCAAGCTCCACCTGAAAGGTAAAAAATAGTATAAAAATAGCTTAAGAGAGGAGGGATGTCAGGGAAGGTACCAACGCAATCAGGGAAATAAAATTGCTGACCACCCCTGACCCCTGGGATCAATCGACAGGCTGAGCCTCTCTTCCCCCCATAAGGACACTTGTGGGTAAGATTCGAACACTTGGCTGTACCAAGTGCTTCCCTGGGAAACTTAGAAATCTCTATAGAGTTGTTTTATAACTTAGCGCATTTGTAGCCAGGCTGTATTACTAACATCTTTAGTATTTGCACGTGCTTTGCAGACAGTAACTATCACCGGCAATCCAAAAGAACTTGTGCATCTGTTGCTTCAATAAATTACACTTTTCACCAATATATCCATGAGATTTCATAGTGAATGCGACCCAACTCCTTAAGTGTGGCTGTGCTAGTTCATGGAAAGCCTCTACATCGAATTGGGTATGGTGTTATAAGGGCATCCGTAATCGTGATAGTTCAGTATACATATTGAACGCGACTGGACTTTTAACGCCGCATTGGTCATCACTCAGAATCTAAGCCTAGCTGACCCCAGCCCCTCTGATACAGGCTGGAACACAAGGGGATTTATTTTCTGCCAAATTATTTTGCCCTTTAACGCAACACTGCTGAATTCTCAGGTGCTGAATTCCAGGTACACAAGTTTGAAAACATTCCCTCACTGTTTGTCCCCTTGCTAGCTACAACACAGGTCCAGTTGTGTTGCTTTCTGATTCTAGAATTTGATTACATTCTTTGCACAGAACCACCTTATCTTTCCACTTAATCTTAACATGCGCATATTTTTTTTTATTTTTATTTTAAACCCCTGCTGAACCCAGAGCTGGTATTTTCATAAAACTAGCTATCATACCCCAAGTTCTCACTCCCAAGAAGTAAAAGCCAGCTCAAAATAAACCACTTTGTCTGAAGCTACAACTGGTTTTCCACATGGGTATCACTTTACATTTGTCTACACTAAATTTCTTCTGACATTTATTGCCCAGTCAGTCTTGTCAGTTCTTCTGCAACACTTCACATTTAGCTCTCATCCTACTACCTTTAACAACTTTGTACCATCAGCAAACCTTATCATCGGTTACTCTCTTTTCTAGGTTATTTATGAATACATTAATCAGCATGGGTCCCAGAACAGATCCTTACAGAATCCACTGCTGACATCCCTGATCTGTAAGAACTATTTATTTACTCCTTTTCCCAGTTTTCCATATTTTGTCAAATATTTTGTACATGCTGGGACATTCTCTCTTAACCCATTCTGGCTTGTATGAGAAATAGTGTGGCCAGCAGGACTAGGGGAGTGATCGTCCCCCTGTACTTGGCACTGGTGAGGCCCCACCTTGAGTACCGTGTTGAGTTTTGGGCCCCTCACTACAAGAAGGACATTGAGGTGCTGGAGCGTGTCCAGAGAAGGGCAACGAAGCTGGTGAGGGGTCTGGGGGACAAGTCTTATGAGAAGCGGCTGAAGGAACTGGGGCTGTTTAGCCTGGAGAAAAGAAAGCTGTGGGGACACCTTATCACTCTCTACAACTACCTGAAAGAAGGTTGTAGTGAGGTGGGGGTCTGTCTCTTCTCACAAGTAACAATCAATAGGACAAGAGGAAATGGCCTCAAGTTGTGCCAGAGGAGGTTTAGGTTGGATATTAGGGAAAAAATCTTCACCGAAAGGGTTATCAAGCATTGGAACAGGCTGCCCAGGGAAGTGGTGGATTCCCCATCCCTGGAAGTACGTAAAAGATGTGTAGATGTGGTGCTTAGGAACATGGTTTAGTGGCAGACTTGGCAGAGCTAGGTTAATGGTTGGACTTGATGATCTTAAAGGTCTTTTCCAACCTGAAGAATTCTGTGATTCTATAATTCTATGATTCTATGATTGCTTCTCAGTTTCCTTTATAAACTTTAGAAATCATGATAGATTAAATCAATCAAATAAATATTATTCACATAATTGTTGACCCCTTCACAAGCCTCTAAGACACATGTAAAGCAGGACTTCCCCTTAAAGAAGCAATGTTGGCTTTTTAATCAGACAGTATTTATCCACAGGTCCACTAATACATCTTTTATGTGTTATACCACAGTCTTTTCCACAGTTATTTTGTTTTCAAATAAATCCTCTGTGGACATCCTTGCCCCTTTTCTCCTTGCCCCCAAGAAAAGGCTTTCATGTAGGAATGCCCCCAGTTTCTTCTAAAGTGAATGCCCATGCAAAGGATTCATCTGCCTTCTTCAATGGACTTGTCCTTCCTGACCTCTCCTTTATACTTTGCACTCCAGCAGGTTTCTTCTTTGAAGTATCAGCCCAAACACTGGAACTCCTTCACCATTATATTTTAAAAGCTCCCTCATAACCTTCTTGATTTTAAATGCCAGCTGGTTTGCTCCCTTATGGTTCATCTCTCATGTTCAGACCACCTCTATTCACAAAGAACCTGGAGTCATTTCCCCTTTCCATCCTCTTCTCACCAAGCATTCTCCTTCCTTTTGCCTTGCCCTGTTGGGGCTGTAGGTGATTCAGATTCCTCATGATGTATACCACATTTGTGATGAGCAAAAAGGAAGTCATTACATAATCACCTTTGAGATAGCTCACACATCTATCTTTTTTTCCTGATGATTACATCTTCTACTCCTACCAGCCTTTCCCCTCCTTCCAGTTAGGGCTCCTGATTTCAGAGGAGCATCCTTAGTGCAAGATGATACATTGGTATTATCTAATGGAGAAAACCTGTCACTGAGATCTTAAAAAAGCCTTTTGCAGCTTCTGTGGTATTTCTGAACCTCTCCTTAACAAACAGCTCCACTTCTCAGTTTGCTTTTTAGGTAGGACTTATGCCTATCTGAAGATTAAACGGCTTCAACATGTCCCTGAAAGTACTGTTGATTAATTTTCCTGTCTCCCTCAGTGCCTCTAATTCAACCTTCTAGGTCTCATGGGCTCAAATACTCTCTCTTAAGCTCTCATGTTGCTGATACTATTGCTGTGTGCCACTTTCCCACAGGGAAGACACTCATTATTTGACATGTCATAGAGTAAACTGGGAAACTGTTTCCCTTTTGGCTGAGCTTCCCCTTCATTTCTTCTCTCTGTGAATGCAAAGGTGAATTCCAAAGCTGTTCCCTATGTCCCTGTGATCTAACTCAGCTCACTTCCTATCGAATTTCCTTAACATAAAAGCTACGAAGCATGAACATGTATTATAACAGTAACTGCTGGAGTAAATATATGAGGTTTATGTTTATAAAGTAACAATTGGGAAAATAATTTCTTTGAATTTATGTGCTTTTCTTTAATGATCAGAATGACATTTAAGCTTTTTTGGGGATGGCGAAAAAAAAATCCATTATCTGAATTTTAAAACATGTGTTTAAATAAATTTCTGGAAAACCAAAATGTTTTAAAAGGGCAACTTTTCATCTCATAAAAATTCTTAAAATTCCAAGAAAATTCAGTGTCACATAAGAATTTTCCATACGTGTTCCCCCCAAAAGAAAGATTTAAAAAGTATTCTAGGCAGTCTGTGTGCAGGAAATAGAATAAGGCTGGTTTGTACGTCATTCACTGGGATTGATATTAAACCCAAGTTCCTTTGGTGTTTCTCTCAACTTGTAACAACTAACAAAATAGCAAAGGAAGATAAGATTATCTTGAAAACTCCGCATCTGCAGACTGTCCTTCCTAAGACAGTGCATGGGCATACTAAAAAAATACTACCAAGGGTACAAGCTGGTGTTGTTCAGTACTGAAACTACAGCAGGTCTAGAAGGTGCAAAACGTGTCGGTGTAAGGTGGTCCAGCTGCGGGGTCCTAAGACTGTAGGCTAAAAATGTAAGATGACGACTAAACCCCAGAACTGTTATTTTCTATTTGGAAACTTGGTATTGCTTGTGAGCCAGTGAATCACAAGTGAGACTCAGTGCTTCTATTTGCAAAATAATTGAAATTTTAAAAACAAAATTCTTCATCAAGATGCCTTGCTTGGCATTCAGATCTTGGTTTTCATTTGGCAGATCTTGATTTTGAAGTCTAAGCCAATCTGAAAATGGATAAATATCCAAAACACGGTGAGTCATGCATTTTTTAAATGTTTCATTTGAAGGGTGTCAATTTAGTTAATATGTATAGTATTTGTGAAGAAAAAAAAAAAAAGGTCCTTTGTTTTTATGCAGTTTCAGCACCTTGAAAATACTGCCCTGCCATGTGCTGGCATCTTGTGAATTTTATTATTGCATGTGACTTTTCCCTAGATTGGTTAATTTGCAAACTATGTGATTTCCTACAACTGTTTATGAGCAGATTGAAGTAAGAGTAACTCCAACATCTGCTGTGTAAGAATCATCTTAAAATCAATAAAGATGAAAACTGCCCTTATGCAGTGTCATGGATAGATCTGTTATATTTGAAACTATACAGTAGAAATTGGTGCCTTGCTGTGAACTAGCTACTGAAGGGAGCCATCAATAGAGTGGGACACATGACATTCCAATTACTTCATATGGCAGAGATTAAATCTACAACACTGGTTTTACCTGGATACCTGAACAAGCATCTCCAACAACAGCAGCAATGACACCGTTCCTCAGAGCGTATTTAAAGATTGTTCCACAAGCTGCTTTTGCAAGGACAGGTACAAATGCATCAACTCCATTTCCTGTTGAACAACTTTCCTAATGGCTGGTTTGTGGGAGTTTTCACAGAATCACAGAATAGCTGAGGTTGGAAAGGGCCTCTGGGAGTCAACATGTCCAAACCTCTGCTCAGGCAGGGCCACCTAGAGCCAGCTCCCCAGGACCTTGTCCAGACGGCCCCCTTTAAGTACTGAACAACCCCAACTCTCTCAGCCTGTCCTCATCAAAGAGATGCTCCATCCCTCTGATCATCTTTGTGGCCCTCCTCTGGACTTGCTCCAACAGGTCCATGTCCTGCTTATGTTGGGGGCCCCAGAGCTGGATGCAATACTCCAGGTGGGGTCTCACGAGAGTGGAATCACCTCCCTCGCCCTGCTGTCCATGCTTCTTTTGATGCAGCCCAGGATACAGTTGGCCTTCTGGGCTGTACGTGCACATTGCTGACTCATGTTGAGCTTCTCGTCAACCAACACCCCCAAGTTGTTCTCCTCAGGGCTGCTCTCAATCCATTCTCTGCCCAGCCTGTATTTGTGCTTGAGATTGGCCCAGTCCACATGCAGGACCTTACACTTGCCCTGGCTGAACTTCATGAGTTTTGCACAGGCCCACTTTTCAAGCCTGTCCAGGTCCCTCTGAACAGTATCCCTTCCTTCCAGTGTGTCAGCTGCTCCAGGCAGCTTGGTGTCGTCAGGAAACTTGCTGAGGGTGCACGCAATGCCACTGTCCATGTCATCAGTAAAGATGTTAAACAGCACTGGTCCCAGTACTGACCCCTGAGGAACACCACTCATCACTGGTCTCCACTTGGACATTGAGCCATTGACCACAACTCTTTGAGTGAGACCATCCAGCCAATTCCTTATCCACCGAGTCATCCATTGGTCAAATCCATGTCTCTCCAATTTAGAGACAAGGGTGTCATGTGAGGCAGTCAAATGCTTTGCACAAGTCCAGGTAGATGTTTTCAGTGGCTCTTCCATTATCCACCAACACTATAACCCGTCATAGGACACCAAATTTGTCAGACACGATTTGCCTTTAGTGAAGCCATGTTTTCTGGTACTAGTCACTTCCGTATTTTCCATGTGCCTTAGCAGAGTTTCCAGGAGGATCTGCTCCATGATCTTGCAGGGCACAGATGTGAGACTGACTGGTCTGTAGTTCCCCAGGTCTTCCTTTTCTCCTTTTTTAAAAACGGGGGTTATGTTTCCCTTTTTCCAGTCGACGGGAACTTCGCCGGACTGCCATGACTTCTCAAATACGATGGCTAATAAATTAGCAACTTCACCCACCAGTTCCCTCAGGACCCACAGATGTATCTCATTAGGTCCCATGGACTTGTGCATCTTCAGGTTCCTCAGATGGTCTCAAAGGTGGTCTTCTCCTACAATGGGTAGTTCCTCATTCTCCCAGTCCCTGCCTTTGCATTCTGCAACTTGGGCGGTGTGTCTAGAGCACTTGCCGGTGAGAACTGAGGCAAAAAAATCCTTGAGTACCTCAGCCTTCTCCATATTCTAAGTGACCAGGTCTCCTGTTTTCTTCTGGAGAGGGCCCCCATTTTCCATATGCTTCCTTTTACCACAGACATATCTACAGAAGCTTTTCTTGTTGCCCTTGACATCCCTGGCCAGATTTACCTGTATCAGGGCTTTAGCTTTCCTTACCTGATCCCTGGCTGCTCAGACAATTTCTCTGTATTCCTCCCAGGCTACCCGTCTTTGCTTCCATCCTCTGTTGGCTTCCTTTTCCTGTTCAAGTTTGTCTGGGATTTTCTGTAATAACCTGACCTGTAACCTGTAGCAAGAAGTGTCTGATTTCCAAATAGTTTTCATTACTTTTTTTTTACTTTCCATCTCTTCATTAAGGTGATTTACTATAGGCCAGGACACAGAGGACTAATATATAATTAGAAGGCAGCTATAAAATTTCGGACTGCCGTCCTTTGGTAAGTGGCAAAGTGCTTTTCTAAGTGAGATAGTCCAACACAGCGGCACAGACTTCTCCACATGTGTGTTGGCAGGGAAGGTTTATATAGAAAGACCTATTTTCTGGAGTGCATGTTAGTTGCCAAAAGCTCTGTTAAAAGAATGCTTCACTGAACAAATTGGGTTTAAAACGTGCATGTGATTTGTCAAAATTATAAACTGCGGGGGTGACACTCAGCTGACTCTGTGTAGCTGTCTATTGTAGAAGACTATATTTGATCTAGTCGCTCCTGGCTCCCTTTGCAGCCAATAAAGGGAAATAGGCACTTTTAGATCATGACTCATCTACACTTAAAGTAGATGCCATTTATGCCCTAATACAGAAATGCCTGTAATTGGCTATCTGAAGAGCTGAGTTTGACTGCCTGAGATGTAGACATGCAAAGTGAGGTGAGATGATTCCCACCCTGAGGCACTGCTGTTCCAGCGTGACTGTTCCCACAATACAGTCACAAATAGGAGATGTGTAATTCAACAGAGAAAACGTGTGGTTGATACTTCCTCTATTAGTGCTGCAAAGCTGTAGATGTTAGGATGCATGTGTCATTTGTAAAAGGAGGTCAGTTAACGACTAACCAGCAAGAAACAAATAACCAAGGAAAGATCTGTAAGACTATAGTGAATATAAAATTTGACAGAAACCATTCTCGGTAACGTGCATTATTTTTACATGACAGTCTGCTGCAACACAGCAATACTAATGCACTTGAATTTCCCCTACTTTGAGCTTTATTCTGCTATAATGACACTCTTACACACATGTAACTGCATGGGTTTCAATGAAATTACTCCTGGTTTAGGTAGTGTACACGACAGTGGTATTAGTCTTCTACTGCAATTTGCTTCTGTTCAATCTATTTGCTCCTAGTAAAAAAGATTTCCTGTCTGTTCCTGCAATGCAGTTTTGTGCTATGTTTTGCCAAGTGATTTCTGCATTAGTATTTCCAGTGAAAAAGTGTCACTAATACTTCTTCGTTTTATTACTGAAAATTTACATTCCCCTTTTGATCTCCTAAGTATCTGCTTCTAAAATTTAAAAATCCTACGCTTTTGCTCGAGTCTTTATCTTCATCTACTTTCCTTCTCTGCTGTTCTCCAGGCTGTGCTCTGCGGATTGACATGACTGACTCAGGTGCCTCGATACTATGGAGACTCAGATATTATGGTAATGAGCATGATAGGTACATTAGACTCCAAGAAAGACTTCAGGGTCATCACAGATAATTACCTTAACATGAGCTGTCTGCAGCGCTGTGACTAAAAGGGATAATGTGAACTTCAGAATTACATTAAGGGGAGGATATATGAAGCAGAGGTAGGAAAATAATCTGAAGTTTGTGTGTGTGTGTGCATCTTCACCTGAAGCATTTCTTATTGGGCACAGCTGGAGGCAGATCATCAGCATGGCTCTGTCAGTGCTCTAGTGAGTTGCAGGGAATCCACATCCTAAGATGTGCTGTGATCGTAAAGCAATCACACATTCATGATCAAGGTGATTGTATCAGACTTCGGAAGAACACTTTCCCTTGGATTGGACAGGTTAGTTTGGACTGTGGCTTAATTTTTTTTTTTTTTTAGTTTGGCTTTTTCAGCGTGAGGTAAGGGATATTCAGTTGTGTTTCATCCACTCAGTTTCATCCACTCAGTGTCCTGACACTAGACAGCTCTCAGACACTGACGGCACATCACTCTTGCCCTCTCCCCTTGTTCTCACTTGCAGGACTGAGGGGCTGGGATTTTATAATCCGTATGAGATGTCTGGATGAAGCCGAGTTTCAAGTGATAATAAGCAGTCAGCCTAGATGGACTCATTGTTTCTTCTTTTCTTCATGAATGTGTCCATGCTGGAGGCAGGTGTGCTCTGCATCATGTCCCATAGCCATAGGCCCCACATGGCAGTTACCAGTGTACACTTTCTCCTCAGTTTTCTTTGGAAGCAAACCTGTTGGGCAGGCGGCAAGGCATCCCATGCATTTTGATAGATTGTCTGTATAGGCAACCCAGGGAGAAGGGCTGTGCAGCAGGGACTCAGCTAGTTTCTAGGGAAGAATTACGTTTAGCCTGCTACCCGTAGTCTGTAAACTACTTGAGTAACTCCTAGGAGAGGATTCATAAGAGCCTGACTTTCCGTTTGTGTAAGAGTGTGACAAGTAAAATTATGTCCCCAACTAGTCTGACAGAAAATTCTTTACTTTCTGCCACTAATATATGTGCTCACCAAAAGGCCTAATATCATGCCTGTGATTCTGAATACAGGCAGCACCAGAAGAACCTCGGAGTCCAGGAAACCGTGTCTGAATTTATGCTGCAATGTTGAATGATTCACATTCACCCAACTATACTATAACTAAACTCTCAGCTGGAAAACCATTTTGCGCTCTCGTTGTCTTTAATTAAATGCTCAGTATTTGCCTGTTTAGTACAGAGAGGATGGGTATGGTATTAGTTTTGCAGATCAGAGCACTGATTTAATAAGACCCATGAAATCAATCAAAAACTTTCCTGGTTTCCCAAGATTGCCAGTCGGGGACAGAGACAAACAGAAGGACCATTCCCAGCCCCCGCTGTAAAAGATTTTGGAAATTGTATGATACTTCTTTGAACTTGTGTCTGAACTTCCTTAAAAGTAGTTTAGTGACAGAGGAAAGTACTTATATTAAGCTTGCAAATATG
Source organism: Ibidorhyncha struthersii (assembly GCA_013398815.1). NCBI lineage: Eukaryota > Metazoa > Chordata > Aves > Charadriiformes > Charadriidae > Ibidorhyncha > Ibidorhyncha struthersii. Next base: position 1,124,084 of record VZSZ01000867.1, on the reverse strand, counting down.
GGCTAGAGAGGGAATCTGCCGAGTACGTGACCTCAAAGATTAGCGCTACAGCATTATCATGAGGTCACAGGGTAGGAAAAACTCAGATAAATGTTTTAAATGGCAAGTCATGTCAGACTAACACCAAGGACTTTAACAAATGAAACTGTCTTGTTAACAAACTGACATTATTGTATTTAAAGGTCAGCTGACTAAAGGGTATGACGCCCAGGCAATCTCTCACAGGCTGTGAGCAGGACCTCCCTGGGGAGACGCTGACCTTTTGCAGGGGAGGAGCTATCAAGGCTGATAAAAGTCAGTCATTTCCAAAAGAAATATAGCAATAATTATGCACTGAACTAGGAGTGGACTTCTAATAACTGCATGGATATTATAGGACAGAAGAGACACTGAGGACTCCATCGGTTCCGTTCTTCAGCACGTCTTCCATAGTGGCTGGATACTGATGGCTGCACTGGTGGTATGGAAGCAGCTTGCTGGAGCTCAGATGAGAAATGCCCTTGCCACAGAAGCTGGGCCATAAGCCCTTTCCAAGTAGCACTGCCATTTCAGGAGTTCTTGAAGAAGACTTTATCCCCATCTGTTAAAATGGATTTTCTTGCAGCTTCCTTGACTTCAGTAAATTAAACCAATTCTTTCTGCATCAGATGAGAACTGAGACTCATTGCCTTAAAATAACATGCAGGTGAAATTCTCATTTGCAGCCTCCATATGGGCAGAGCTGTTAATAAGAGTGCTAGCTGAATGACTGTAAGCTCCTTGCACCAAACCGTTTCTTGGATGCCCCACTAAACCCTGACAGAGCTAAAGGCAGATATCCCGAACACCCACAGAAAACTGCCTGAGATCCATCCCACCTATTCAAACACTCCCGTTCCTAGATACGTAAGTACCAAGTCACTACGTCTGACACAAGGGTGATACGGAGCAGAAGCCAAAGAAGGGATCAGGTCATGTACACTCTTCATTACAAATATGCCCTCACTTCAGAAGTACCACTGTGGTGTGCCAGTTATGCATTAGGTCTCCTATTTGTCAGAGGTGATACTTGCTCAAATTGTCAATGAATATCTCATGTAGCAGAGCTCAGTGAATACTGCAACAATGTATTTGCTTTTTGAAAACCAAATTCAGCCTAACTATATTCAAAATAAGATATGGAAGAATGCTGAAAAACGTCTTAAAGCAAAGTTTTTAAAAGTGTGAGGTTATTTGTATTTTCTCGGTGCTTTTCTAGCAAGGGAGCTGCTGCGTAGCGCTACAGAGCACACTGGGCTACACTGCGTTGTCATTATGGAAAAACTCCCATCATTCTCAGGGTATGTACTCTAGTTCAGCTGTAAATTATTGGAATTGACACTGGAATCACTTGTGGGAAATTCTGTAGCCTGAACTATGCAGGAAGGCATAAATGATTGTAATAATCTTTTTTTGGCCTTCAAGTTTATGAATTGATGTTCATTGCAGACTGCTTTTTCCCTGCCAGGGATACATCTTTTACTCTGAGTCTGTAATTCTGCAGGGGAAAGCAGCACTGCAGTGAGATTTTATCCTGCTTTCTACCTACTGAAGTCCAATTCTTCTTGCAGTTAAATGAAAACAGAGTTGAAATCCACCAAGCTACCTATGAGACAAAATAATCCCAATGGTAACAAAATGAGGTCCCCTGTGTTTAAAAGAGCTTGTAATTTGACCATTTAATTTACCAATTAGGATGTACGCTGAGACACGAAAGCTCAAGAGGCGTTCTCCGTATACAGCTACCAGAAACCCATCACCTATATTTGTTATGCTGCAGAGACTAAAGAGAGACCCTCAATTTCCTGCATGAGCAACTGGTGAGGTTCTGTTCTGTCTGATAAATGATGCTACCTGTGTTTAGGGACTCTGGCTGAGACTGTTTTGGCATTTAGACTCGTGGAACAACTTTGGTGACAAATGCGTGGCTGGAGGCCCTTGTATTAGTCTGGAGTCACTGAGCAACTGAGCAGCATTAACAGTCACTGAGAAGGCAGCTGCACACTGACGTCCTTACCTGAGCCAGACATATCTCTCTGATGGGGGAGGATTTCTGGAAATTTTATTCTAGTGTTGTCAGCTATATGTTGAAGCCTATTGCCTCCCTGAGTCTGCTGATCATCCTATTACGAACACCGTGACATTATCCATGACTGCTGTTTCCCGCTACCTCCTCTGCTGAAACATTCATCTTAGCTCATCCATCACAGCACTCATCTAGTCGAGGTTCACCTTGCTGACCCAAGCATATTTAAACCACTTCTTGCTGCTCTCATGCTATGCTAGGAATACAGGCTATATCATGCACCTCATTAGTCATTGCCAGTGCACAATAGCCGTTGCCATATGCAATTCAGGAATCTGGTGCAAATTACTCAAAGATCTTCTAGCTATTATCTTCTAGCTATCAGTAAAGGAAACCATCTGAAACTTCTACCGAATTCAAAGGGACTGAAAGTGTTCAGCAGCTACTAAAAATTACAGCTCTTGATTTTAAAGGCAGACTCACTTCCTAGTTCTATTTCTCCACTGTCTTCACCCTTTTTCCTATCATTAGCCATCTTTGCTGGCCAATCCCATTTCCCTAATTCTTGAGCAGGGCCCTTCCTCTGTGGTATGCCTGTCACATGAGAGAGACCACCTTGTTCTTTAATTTCGTGGTTTTGTTGCAAATATTCTACTTCAGTATGACTTTTCTATTTGAGTTTGTGCACACTCTAGAACATTTTGGAGATCCTGTTTGTGTCAATGACAACATTCATCTGAAAATTATGTTAAATAAGGGGCCTATTACGCAAGAAAAAGATCTACTTATAAAAACTGTCACAAGACATTTGCATGTTGTACAGGCCACAGGCACACAGGGATGGACTTGCACAGCTCATTCCTATGCTATGTGGTGTTAAGTCGTCTGTCATCCCCTGTGCTGCTAAAGAATAGAGTGCTGCCTGTAAGTGAGGCTGCATTTATTCTCCTCATTGTTAAACATAGAGGGGTTTATATAAAGGTATCTGCAACATCGTTATTCAGTGTTGCTTGCTGCGTAACACGGTTGCATGACTATTCTCAATATCCGACTGGAGTTCTCACATTCACAGCAATTCCCACTTTTCGCGTGAGCAATGGAAGATCAATTTACTGTCTTCTTCCTCTTGTGCTCACCTACTTAGAAACAAATCCACCCAGAGGTGTTACTGCAGAAGGTGTAACACTTCTTTTTGCAGAATATCAGTGAATCACAGTTCTCTTCCAAACCTGCATGACTTTAGGTGAGGCAGATTGAGGAGAGAACTGTGGGCAAAAATAAGCATGTGGGCCTGCGCCACTAAAGCGAGTACAACTTTTACCATTGATTTCAGTAGACGGAGAAATTCACTCCCAGATTCTCTTTGCATCTTTTAACAGAACCGAATCATCTCTCTCCTTTTATGCATTACATCTGTATCAGTGGTGCTTCAAATGTCACAATTAGTTTTTAAAAAATAGTATATAAATTTTGCTCCAAAAATCTATCTGCTTCATATATGGTAACTGGGAGTTACTACTAATGTTGAGGCCTTCACAATTCATGGCAAACCTCTAATAGGTATATATCTACTTTTAGATATACAAGGACAAAATAAGTCCATCATCCATATGTTCTTTTCAGCAATCTCAGAAGCCTGTATGAAATCACATGTTTAAAAATTCATAACTTTTCAAGTTGTTGCAATCCTTTTTTCGTATATCTCAGTAAAAGCTACAGAAAAACAAGACAAACTTTATGTTTAAGTTTTTTTTTTCGTGCTGGAGAGACCATTCTACTAAATTACATCAGCAAGGTGTGCCTACAAATTTGAAATGTTTATAGTAAGCTCAACAATTTTGCTTAAGGGTCTAAAACACTTCTCTGGGTTGAGGGTAAATTAGGGTACAATTTCAGAAAATGGGAGTTTTCAACATAAAATTGTGAGCACTTAAAAATATGGATGATTCACAAAACAAGAGACCTTTCATACTTAGCTACAATCATTGCTATTACTTTCTTTAGACATGTATATTCATTTTCTCTAACTGTTGAAAACATAAAGCTATATCTGTAGAAAGAATTCCCCCTGCCTGGGAAAGATCTTTTCAGCTGAGTTCCTAATTGGCTTCATTTGTGCAACCTGAATATTTTGACAAGGGCATGTGTTCTTTCTGTTCTGTTCTACTCTATTCTATTCTCTATTCTATTCTACTCTACCCTGCCTTACTCTACTATACTCTATCCCCACCATCATCATTCATGAATGCCTTAATCTGGAAATATTTAAATGCTAAAACAAGAAACAAAAGGATTTTTTTCCCCTAAGCATTTCCTCTGCTAGACTGTTGAGCTTGGTTTTGTCTTGAACAGAAGGCTCCAGAATAACTGGAAATTGTTTGGTGGCATTTTGGCATTTAAAATGTAAATACTATTGCAGATCATTGGGGAATTTTGGGTCCTCTAATGCTGGAAAACATGCATTAATCAATTTTATTGATATAAGAACATCAAAATTCAATTTAATTTCTTTCTTTAGTGTCCATTTGGACTGTTAGAGGTGAGTGAATCAGTTTGGTGAGGAATGGATCCATTTGGATTAGGATCCTGCCGTGATAAAAGTTCTCTCCTTATCAGGTTCTTTGAAAAAGCAAGGAGATGTATGAGTAACACTTTTTCCTCTTCCTGATTAGCCACTGTAAACCACCACTATTGCAGAGCGCGATAGCTCTTGTCATACTCAGCAAAAATATATTAGCTGCTCCTAAGTCTGAGAGACATGTTGTCTAAAATGCCTATAAAGGTGGGGCTCATCCAGATTATACTCTTTTCCCAAATTTGATTAAGTTGGCACGCAGCTCTTTTTTGAATACATAAGTCTTTAATTACTTCAGTTACTGGGCTGCAGTTGAATGATCTTGCTTATTATAGCATGCAGTGTATTCTTGCAAGGTTGTATTGGTTTTACAATTTAAGGAAGGACAGGTGCAGTATTGCTTTAGATTACTTGAGGTTAGGAAGACACTGATTTGCATAGCTTCAGGGCTGCTGGAATCCTTTGGGAAGTGAAAGCAATTTTCTTTTATTTACTCTCAGTTCTACAGTTCCTTCTGCCACTTATTCTCACTGGGTCAGCCTTTCGCTTTTCTAATGTTTATGTCAAGATGTTGCACCAAGACTACACAGATAGATTTCGCCTGGGCTCTTGAAAGGATGGCATCAAAGTTTTGCAAATTCAAAATCTTGCCTCTTCTTCTGTCAGAAAGCAGTCAACAAATCTCCTTCTGTTTCTTCAGAAGAAAAACTAAATTTTCTTTTCATTTTCTGCTAGTGTTTTCTATCTATTCTTGTCCCTTTTTTGCTGCACTGTTCTTCCTGTTTACCACCCTTATCACATCCAACATAAACGACCTGCCTCTAGTTACTTTTTACCCATTGCTCCCCCTTTTGCTGCATCTGTACCCATATTTAGTATTTCTGACAGTTACCCAGGTATCAAGGTCGCAACCTTACATAGTATTACTATGTATCTCGGGCACTGGTGGTCTTGTGAATCTCTGCTTCCTAAAGGTCCCCCTTATTCCCTCAGCAATTATCTGTGAGGTCTGTCTGTTTCTCACATACCTCCTCCTTATACCTTTTTAAAATCTAGCTATTCCTCACGGTGCTGTTACTTCTGTCGTCTTCTCACACTGTTATTTGTTAAACCCAGTATTATTCTCATGTCTTGTCCAGCAGTTTCTCACGTCCTGTTCAGTTAGCTTAACCTCAGGCCAGCGCCTAGTCAACATCCCAGCTATCTGCTTATGATCCTAACACTCCCCTGCACGCAGGTCATGTCCCAGGGACATGCCCCTCTCCTTCTCTGTGCCACCGAGCCTGACCAAGCCTCCCGTGGCACCACCAACGTGGGCTGCACACCTCGGGGCAGGCACCTGACTCCAGGGGGTTTGACCTGTGCAGGGTGTGCTGTGCTGCAGTGCGACTTCTCACCATTGCCAGCACCAACACGGCCCTTCAGAAGCAAAATAGAATGTGCGTAGTGGGGCATTTCCACCCCGTAATGGTCCTGTGAGGGTACCAGTGCATGCTAGACCTGTCTGCTCCTCTGGCTTGACTTCACGCAACTTCTGCTCTGCTCCCATGGGCTGAACAGCCACTAGTTGGGTATTGCTCACTTTTGTTTGAAAATAGTCTTGTTTGTGTGCTCTGAGAGCCTCTGGGAAGTGAACCCAAATACGGTAAATGAAGGTGATGAGATTAGCTGGAGAAGTGCACTCCTGATCCAAACTGCATGCTAATGCAGACAGACTAGCATCATAATACCAAATAAGCTTAAAAACCTATGTCTGCACCTGGTCTTGAATACAGGCAATGACAGCATAGAGAATTTCACTTGATGTCTTACTTACCTTACAATGGCATCAGGGATTTATTATTTTTCCCCAAGAGACAGCATGTATGTCCAAAGACTGGGACCGCTCTTGTGGTCACAAAGCATGGTGTTCCCAAGATTGGTTGGCCTGGCCAAATCCTTCTCTTCACTGCAGAGATGGGCCTGATTAGACACAACCCACGTCAAATGTTAAGACTTAAAGATGGAGAGGTGAGGCTGTGCAGATGATTATGTCGGTCTACAAAAGGAAGCTGTACAGACAGTGGTAAAATTAACATATCTGAGTAAGAGCCAAGACGAATTGCCAGTAATTAAACTGGGGTGCTTAGGCTCGTGGTTTTCTAAACTATGGGTGTAGTAATCAGAACAGACGTATGTCAAAAACCTCAGGGCATGGCAAGGGCATGGGAGAGCTATGTAGCCAAGTCTCTGGTGTGTAATTCTGTGCCGTATCAGGTATCTCGCATTCAACAGGAACCAGTACTCTGTGTCCTAGGGCTTTCCGCAGCCTCTGAGGTGAGGTCCTCCAGCTGCACGGCCAGTGATGTGCCAGTGTGAGACCTTTTGCTAGGCTTCCTAAAAAAAGGAAAACCAAGTGGCAATTCTGAGCATAATTTATGAATTAAGAGGACAGAATCCATGTTTGATGGGATAAAAAAGAGGGAAAAGGGGTGGGAGAACCAGTTTTTGTCATCTACAAGGCTGATGTTTTTTATCTCGTCCTCTACTAATTTACATTGCAAATTTATGTTTATTGTCCCTAAATGCATTGTGCTGTATGTTGTACTCTTGAATTTCATCCTGTTTCTACTATTCATGAGCCATGGCTTTCTTGCTTTTTTCCTATGATATCCCAATCCTTCTCTGTGCTGACTGTGTCCCATTTCAGCAGCATACCACTACCCTTGGTGCTTAGGTTTTTGAAAAACATTTCAGAAGATCAATGGTAGAGAACGGTAACCTCTATCCAGATTGGTATTTCCCCCTGAAGCATGACCAGGTGTCATTTTCCATAAGTCATTTCCTTTTCCCCTCAGAGTTCATTTACTAATTCCCACACAGTCAGGCTTTACAAACTGTTTTCCATAAAGCACCACATTTCAAGACCAGATAGAAAAAAACCCTGCTATATTTAATTTTTTTTTTATAAAAATAGATTCTTACTGAGATATCAGGCAAGCCTTGGACAAACTGTTGTTTGGTTAATGAAGATTATGTTTTATCCCATTTTTTATTTATCTGCATGTTTTCAATTATTATTTTTTCTTCCAAAAAATTTGTGCTAAATTCTTGCATAATATTAAGGTCAGAAAAAGCCATGCTGCTTTTACTTAAATTTTCAGTGATTTTTTCAGCATTTATTTGACGTTCCTGTTCTAGTTCAATGTTTTTTTAAAAATCTATTTCTTTTTCTTATATTACACCCTATTTCTTTTTTCCTCTGTGTCTTTATATTTATATGGATAAAAACAATTCTGTTTTTTTATCCATTCTTATTTCCCATAATTCTTTTCAAGATTTCCCTGATCATTCCCTTAGACAAGTCTCACTTTATCACAGTATCACTTTATTTCTAACACCTTAAATTTAAAATCACAGTGCTGAAAGGGGCCTCGAGAGGTCATTTAGTTCATCTTCCTGTCCCAAACCAAGACCGCTGTGACATGGTTTTCTAACCTGTTCTTAAAACTCTCCAGTCACAGAGGTTATTCTACTTCCTCAAGTCCAGTATTTTGCTATCATTTCTATCAAAATACCTTCTGCTGTTTAATTTTAACGTTTCTTGTTTGAATTTAAGCAGATTACGGCCTGCATTTTTCACCAGTAACATGAATACTAGATTGTTTCTGTCCTCTTTGCAGCAATCTTTTGCAATTTTGAGTAATTACTGAGGTGCCCCCTCAGGTGTCTCTTGCTCTGGCCAGCCCAGCCCAGGGTGAACCTGTGTGCATGACTACAGATTTGTTTCATTACTCTTCTCCAGACTCTTTCTGACTGATTCTTACCATGTTTGAGGCCAAGAATATCCATCAGCTGAGGCTTCTGGGGTATTGCATCTGGTACCTTGAAAACTGTATTCCTCCTTGTAGGTCCTAGACGGTATTTGTCCATTTTGCAACAACAGTTGATTGATTCAGGTTCTGCCTAAGCCATACACCCCTGCAGAACGGCTCCTTAATCAGCTGTCCCATTCCTATATTTTTGTAGCTGATTACCCCTGCCCTATTTTGTAGGACAGCCTTGTGCTATCCTTACGCTAGCTTCTTCAAGTGATCTCCTGAATTATCAAGATTGTTTGAATTCTAGGTGAATGTGCGTGCATTTCCACCCAAGATGGTGTCATGAGCAAATGTAAGAAATATGCTTAATTCCATCATTCAAGTCATTCTTGAAAATATCAATTAGTTTCAATCCACAATAGTCTTTTGCAGAACCTGTGCAATAAACCCTTTCATTTTCACAATGAACCTTTGATAACTACTCTGTCAATCATTTGTTTCAATAAAACATTTTTCTATTTTTGCAGATTCTGTTAGATGTGGAATCCTTTCCTACAGAATTATTTTCTTAGATAGTCTTAACACTTTTGACTTTGAGTAGTTCCAGGCTGAATGATCTGAATTCCTTCTTCCTAACCATTTGGGTTTTTTCTCTTTTTTTTTTCATTTATTTAACTTTGACATCAAAACCTTTTTTTATGGAACTGCAACTGCTTCTGCTCTGTGTTCCACTATAGAATTAGCCATGTCTTTTTTTTCGCAGCATCACAGGATCCGTTAGTTCAAATAAAACAAAGAGTCATACCTGAGAGAACCCCAGAAAAAGAGTAAATACTGGCTTAAAGATGAGAGCACATAGCAGTAGAAGCAAAGCATATAGACCATTCATTGCATTACACACTTAAGCTGATTATTCTTGTATGTGCAAGTCTATATTTGCAAAAATTAGCTGCTGTCTTCTGCATCCCATGAAGATTATTTCTTGCATTTTATTTGATGTTATCTAACACCATTGTTGATTTCCTGAAAATGTAGCGATGAATGGAAAATATAATTTCTTTTACTATCATTTTTTTTTAAGACCTTGATCAGCTGTGCATCTATTCCAGTCTCCTTCCTTTTACTTTGCCTGATGTTTTTTAAGTGCTGCCTTTTAGCTATAGGCTCATTCATGTAGCAATTTTCTTACAAGGAAATTTAATATGGCTTTAAAGCACAACATGGTAGCAGAACTGTCAAGGTCTCAAGTGACCTATTGATGCTAAAGTGAAGTTTAAGCATTGTACTTATGTCCCTGGACCTTTGCACCCCTTTTGAGGGCCTGCATTTCTGCATTCTGAGTTTTATCCAGCCTTCTTAGGAGCATTTGTTTCTAAAGCATCATCCTGAATCAAATCCTTTCATGTATTACAGGAAATTTCTGTTTGCAGCCATCCAACCAAATGCAATAAGCTTTATAGCTATACTTCGGTAAACAACCACACTCCATAGAAGGTTATTTTGATTCTCAAGTCCAATGCACTTCTTTTTCCAATTTGTCCCTTTATTTTTGCAGTGCAACATATTTTCAGTTAATTCAGATGATGTGAAGGATTGGTATTAACTGATTTCTCTTCTGCATCACTCCAGCTGGATTTGCCCAGTTCAGTCAAGGTTGGCCATATGACAATCTCTGAATTAATTTGTAATAACTCTGTATGATATTTTTACATTATACCTACTAGGAAATATTTTTGCACTCAAATTTAGAATAGATTCTACACCATCTGTCTTATGACCCAAAATTATGACCTTTACATTTAATGGTTCCTCTCTGCTCCATCATTCATTCAGCCTTTTCCAGCTCAGATGTATTCACAGGCTGATACTTGAACACTTCATGGTTTCAAACTTACCAGATTTGTCTGCTGAATTCTACCGTTTAATATATTTCCAAATCGTTTTGTTCAAATTTCTTTCAAGTCAATTTTTTAATAGTTTTGTTGTTATTTTTCAAGCTTAAGTGAAAATCCACATCAGTGCTTCTTGTCCCATTTATCTTTTATGACACTGTACTTTTATTTTCTTTTTAATTTTTTGCAGTCATCACACTGCCAATTATTTTTTTTAATTTTGCTCCATCATATATTTTCAATTTTTCCACTTTCTTTCCAGCAAATGCTGAAAATCGTGGTGTTTAATCAACAGAGGATAGGGGGGGTTATTTATTATAAACAAATAAAAATATTTATTAAAATTAATTAAAATTAAAATTATTATTCTGGGTAAAGAAGGAAGTAGTATTTTCCAGGAAAAAAAGCAAACTTAAAGTATTTTGCCTTGCTTTAGTCCATGTTTATTTTAATTTCTGTGAAACATACTTTTGGGGTACACTCACAGATTCATAAATTTTATGTACAGATTACACCATAATGAACACGTAGTCTGATTTCTTCTGTAGCACACGAGGCAGAAAATTTCTGCTAGGAATTCTCACTAGAAGCCCAGTAACTTGTACTTGAAAGGCACTATACATATATTTGTCAACCAATTGATTTGATCAGTACAATAGATTTTCTTCGAGACCCTGGAGAAAGTGTTTAAAGGCAATTTGACCCTAATATACATCTAAACCTTTGAAAAGCTCATCCTTCCACCCTCCCAGTGTATAAGATGACAGGCAAAATTTCTTCAGGCTAAGTCATAGTAAAGAAGCTGGCACATAAAAGCATATATTAAAGGCATATAAAGTAAACATATTTTCCCTGGAGGCAGTATATTGTTTTGTCCTTAAAGTTTGTTGGGATTTTGAATGCCATTATATAGACTGAAAAGACTGAATTACCTTGTCTGATTAAAGTAATAGAAAATGCTAGCTCAAAATAGTGAATATACAGCAAATGGTGATATAAACCCTGAAGAAAAAAGTCTTTTTTGTTTACAATATAATGGAAGTCGCTTCTATGATACCCATTAAATACAAAAATCCATCAGATGTTCACAAATCTAATTTAAAATGGCAAAATGGAAACATTTGTAAATATCTTTTTCACATGATCATAAGGTTTCTTCTACTGTTGGCTGACATGTATGGATTAATATAAAATACTTTTTTCTCCCATTTTAAATTTAGAATACTATAGAAAATTAACCTAAGATTATTAAATAGAATTATGTTATTTTTCATGTAGATGCAATTTTGCTGCTGACTATTCTGTATGGGCAGAATGAAGTTAATTTCTCTCTTGGCCATTGAATTGGCTTTATTTGTGTGGGGTGGGCGGGTTGGTGGGGTTCACTATTTGCATACTTGAACACAAGTCCCATCATTGTTTAATATACTAGTCACAATATCTTTTCTCTTTCCCTAATTCTGGTTGCCTTGTAAATGTTGCTTTTGTGGAAGAAAGTGTCTCTGACTGGAGAGTGCTTTGTGTTCAGTTTAAGTTCACCTCTGAGAATCTCTTTAATGCTCAACTGAGTATAGCAATTTAATCCACTGGTGACATGATGGTGTTTCTGCTCCACTTTGAACTTGAAACTCTCATTTATTTTTTTTTTAAGAAGATGAGAAACCCATGAATAGTAGCAGCAAATAATTGCACATGATCTCTCCCTGGGCCTCTTGAACCACTGGAAAGTGAGGGAAAGTCTTCCTTCAACATGAGGGATGACAGTAAGAGTGAATTGGTAAGCCGTCCCTTCCCTTATCAGGAGATCATTTCTCACGGGAGGTTATTCTGGAGAGAACTAATTCACTGTAAGAATACAAATATTCTCATTCTCTTACCCTTAATTTTCCAATTAGTAAATCTTATTCCATTTAAGATCAGGCACTGTACGTTCAAATTCAAAGAGCCACTATCTTCAGAGTGATTTGAGAATTACTCGTTCCCTGTGAAAAGTCCAAGTGAACAGTGATTTACAAATCAACTGTTGCCAAAACTCTCAACTCATGGGTGACATTGTCCACAGAAACGTTGCAACTTGATCTGCTTCTTTACTTCATCAAATTTCTGGTTTTATTTTTAAAGCTCAGTAGACATGAACAATTTAAAATGGTGACCAACAGGCAGATTTTTCTAACCCACTCTGAATTTAAAACCCTCATATTGCTTTTAAGACATTAATGAGAAAAGAAGCAATAGCAACAGACAATTGTGCACTGGCACAACTTCATGTTGGCAGGATGTAGGGTGCCGTATCGGTAAGCAACGGACAACAAGGTGATCTGGTCCTCTGTGGTCAAGTCCTGCCCCCACTACACAGAGTGGGTTGACATGCTTGTTAAGACAAAATATCAGTTATGGGCAAAGATTTGGTTTGGTTTGGTTTAGTGTTTTTTTGTGGTTTTTTTTTTGTGTGTGATTATTATTATTATTATTATTATTATTATTACCTTGCAGGATGTACTGTGAAAGAGGCTTTTCCAGAGAGTTTTTTTGAGCAATCATCTCATGTGTTAATGACGGATGAGATAGTTCAAGCTGTGTGACCCCTGGAAGAGCTTGACCTCGGGACTAGAATGATCAATTTCTTCATATTGGGTATGTCCAGTTTTAAGGACCTTTATTAAATATTTAGAAAACTGATGGACAGATGCTTTGCTTTTCATGCCATATGGCACTCCAACATTTCATATGTGCTGCAGGTTATCTGTAAACCAAAACATTTTCAGATGCTACAACCAGCAATGGAGATGCCAAAGAACTTATACAAATCCATGACAATAGGATAAAAAGGTTTTTTGGTAGTTAAACAGTTTTGTTCTTGCCATCTGGAAACACTCTTCTTCTTTCAATATTTAGACATCAAATAAACTTTTATCTTCCAAGCATTATAAAAAGGAATGTAAGTGAGACAAAAATAATAGGCTCACCATTACTAATGATAGCATTTGATAAGAAGACTCATTATTATCCAGAGCAGTAATTAAAGCAATATTAGAATAATCGAAACCAAACTCATAAAGGGATTAGTTTTGTTTGGTCTAAGAAAGAGAGATACAAAGGGGAAATCATAATAATGGTGTTGTGATTTGTCAAAGGTTATAGAAGAGGAGAATAAGCTATTTTTCTATGTGCCTAAAGTAAGTAGGAAAGTAAATTAACTTTTGATACAGAAGAATTTAAATTAAATATTAGGAAACAATTTCTAATCATTGTGAAAGTGATCTATTTAAGGTTATAGAAGAAGGCTGCAAAATCTCTTTACAGGCTCTTAAAAATATATCAAACAAGACCTCATTCATGAGCGCCATGAGGTACTGGATTAGACTATCTTTAGCGGCTCCTTTTATATTTTCTGTCTAAATCTTCATTTCAAGATTATTCCTTAGAAGAATTCCTTAGAAGAGTCTTTCCTTCATCATGAATGTAGCAGTAGTGATCAGTGAATACCCTGTACCCGAGTGAATTCTTTAAGAAATTTACCAGTTTTCTGTGTTGGTTGTTAAAAGTTGTATGCATCCAGTATGCTGAAAACTGCCAAACATGAGGGGCCTGGCTATATTGTGTCTTCTGTACTTTCCCATTCAACAACTTGAAGGGCAAAAACCTTCAGGCTGTTTCTGGTAGCAGATTTCTAATGAGGACCGAGTATTACAGTATCTTGTGAAGAACAGTATTAAGGACACAGAGAGGAATCATCTTCCTGTTCACAAGCGATCAGTAAAATCTCCTATTTTCCAGTCTTCCTTTCACCCTGCCTATTTGTACTCTTTTTCTGATGTACGTAATGACTGACAGTATTTACATACCATGATTTTTCTGCCATCCTTCCTCTCCCATCTCTGCTATTAAAAATATGAATTCCACACCTTCATTTTTCTTCTGAATTTTTGAGCCAAGAAAGCCAGGAGATTTTTGATTATTTTTTTCTCTTCATGAAAACACGCATACATAGTTCAAAATCATGAGAAATATTCCCAGAAAAAGGCAAAATAAAACTGTCTTCTGTCTCAATCATTCTAGCATGGCCAGGAGCTAATTAATATTGATAGAAAAATGTCCAAAAATAGATGTATTTTTTGAATTACTGTATGTTAATAAGCCATGATGAGAGCATGAGAATCTCAAGTATTCTTCAAAAATCAATATGATAGGAAGCATTTGCCAGGAGAGGTTTTACAAAAAGATCCAAATGATCTGTAGTGTAACCTCATAAAAGTGCTTCATATTTTAGTGTAGCAATGTACTGCAACATTAATCCCAGAAAACATCCCCTTCTAAATACCAAAACATCAGACTGTTGAATGAAGAACTATTTTATGACTTTGTCGTGGTTTAGGCCAAATCGGCCACTGGGGACGTGGGGGACCCCAGATGGGACCGACAGATGCTCCCCTCTACCCCTCTTCAAAAAGAGAGGCAGAGGAGGGAAAAAGAGACTTAAGAGTATAGAGGGAACTAAACTACTTTAATGAGATATTAATAATAATATACAAGGAAATAATGAAATATATACAAAACCGTATCAAGCTCCCAAGATGACAATCACGACACCGGCTGGCACTGGGGCAGTCCCAGGCTGGACTCAGTGGTGGACGGGAACTGGATTCCGGGTCTGCCTTCAGGATCGGGACCAAAGGCAGACGATTGAAGTGAATAGAGTGAGAGAGTGAAAGAGCGAGAGAGCGGAAAAGGAGAGGAAAAAGAGAGAGAGAGAAAAAGAGAGCGCGAGAGGGATCTGACCCTCAGCTTTTATACTGAGCATGATGAGGATGGGATGAAATACCCTGTTGGTCAGTTTTGGGTCACCTGGCCTGTCCGCTCCTCCCCGCAGGTGGGACCCCACTGCGCTTTTCCACTTCTGACCCTCCAACGTGGCAAACAACAAAGTTGGTTGGCCTTGGCTGTTATCGCCATAAGTATAAGCAAGAGCCTCTCCCACATGCCATGCCTGGGCATCAGCTATAAACATAGGTCTTATCACTCTGAGAGAGCGAACATTGCCTGCACAATATGCTGTTAATTTCAGTAGTTAGAAGAGGCCCAGCTAAGAAGCGAAGTTACTGAACAAAATTGGCCCAGTTTTACCTCAAACCAGGACAGACTTATATATAGTTTACTGCATATGCAAGCTACAATGAGAGTAGCAGGAGGTTTTATTGCAATTTATGTTTTAAGGGATTCATTGATACAGAATTACACGATATGGAAAACAGCAACACACAGGTTTCCTTTTATTTTTTCTTCTGGCTGTAGTCTACATTGTCTTTTTAAGTTCTTATGCTAATTCTGGAAATGCATGCTGTACAAAAATATGTAATTCCAATCTATAAGAGAAATGTACACCTGCACATCACCCTCAAATAAGTTTTGATTCTTAGGCTATATTAATTTATTATTATCTTGTAATTACAGCCACTAGCATCTCAGTTCTCTTGAGATGTCCATATTATTTTACCCAAAGCACCAAAAATAGCTCTTGCTTTGTGAAGCATTTCCATATGCCAAGTTGGAGACACAGAGGAGTATTCACACTGTCAAAATGAAGACACCCATCTAAGCAAATACACAAACCTACTAAACAATAAGCCCTTGGGGCTACTATACAGTGAATGCAGAGTCGCTGCACAGTACGTGTCATACCCAATGTACATTGTGACTTGTAGCAGAGGATAGGAACGTTGTCAGAGTATGCAGGGAGGCAACGAGGAAGGGTAAGGTCCACTTAGAATTAAACCTGGCAAGGAATGTCAAGGACAAAAAGAAGGGCTTCTTCAAGTACATCAGTAGCAAAAGGAAGACTAGGGAATGTGTGGGCCCACTGCTGAATGAGGTGGGTGCCCTGGTGACAGAAGATGCAGAGAAGGCGGAGTTACTGAATGCCTCCTTTGCTTCAGTCTTTACTGCTAAAGCCGGCCCTCAGGAATCCCACACCCTGGAGGTAAGAGAGAGAGCCTGGAGAAAGGAAGACTCTCCCTTGATTGAGGAAGATCAGGTTAGAGATCATTTAGGCAAACCTGACAGCCAGAAATCCGTGGGCCTTGATGGGATGCACCCGCAAGTGCCGAGGGAGCCAGCAGATGTTATTGTGAAGCCACTCTCCATCATCTTTGAAAGGTCATGGAGAAGAGGAGCAGTGCCTGAGGACTGGAGGAAGCTAATGTCACTCCAGTCTTCAAAAAGGGCAAGAAGAAGAACCCAGGACACCACAGGACAGTCAGCCTTACCTCCATCCCTAGAAAAGTGATGGAACTGTTCATTCTGGATGCCATCTCTAAGCATGTAGAGGAAAAGAAGGTTACCGGGAGTGGTCAACATGGATTTATCAAGGGGAATTCATGCTTGTCTAATCTGATAGCCTTCTATGATGGCATGACTGGCTGGGTGGGTGAGGGGAGAGCAGTGGATGTTGTCTACCTTGACTTCAGCAAGGCTTTTGACACTGTCTCCCATAACATCCTCATAGGCAAGCTTAGGAAGTGTTGGTTAGATGAGTGGACGGTGAGGTGGATTGAGAACTGGCTGAATGGCAGAGCTTAGAGGGTTGTGATCAATGTTGCAGATTCCAATTGGAGGCCTGTAACTAGTGGTGTTCCCCAGGGGTCAGTACTGGGTTCAGTCTTGTTCAACATATTCATCAACAACCTGGATGAGTGAACAGAGTGTACCCTCAGCAAGTTTGCTGGTGACACAAAACTGGGAGGGGTGGCTGACATACCAGAAGGCTGTGTCACCATACAGCAAGATCTGGACAGGCTGGAGAGCTGGGCAGAGAGGAACTTAATGAAGATCAACAAGGGCAAGTGTAGGGTCTTGCACCTAGGGAAGAGTAATCCCATGCACTGGTGCAGGTTAGCGGTTGGCCTGCTGAAAAGCAGCTCTGCAGAGAGGGACCTCGGAGTCCTGGTGGACAATAAGATGACCACGAGCCAGCAATGTGCCCTTGTGACTAAGAAATCCAATGTATCCTGGGGTGCATTAAAAAGAGTATGGCCAGCAGGTCAAGGAAGGTCATCTTCCCCCTCTACTCTGCCCTGGTGAGGCCACATCTGGAGTATTGTGTCCAGTTCTGGGCTCCCCAGTTCAAGAAAGACAGGGAACTACTTGAGAAAGTCCAGAGGGCTACAAAGATGATCAAGGGAATGGAGCACCTCTCTTATGAGGAAAGGCTGAGAGACCTGAGTCTGTTTAGCCTGGAGAGAAGACTGAGAGGGGATCTTTACCAACACTTATAAATATCTAAAGGGCAGGTGTAAAGAGAATGGGGCCAGACTCTTCAGTGGTGCCCAGTGACAGGATGAGTGGCAGCAGGCACAAACTGGAACACAGGAATTTCCATCTCAACATAAGGAAAAACTTCTTTACTTTGAGGGTGACAGAGCACTGGAACAGGCTGCCCAGAGAGCTTGTGGAGCCTCCTTCTCTGGGGATATTCAAAACCTGCTTGGATGCGTTCCTGTCCAGTCTG
Organism: Ibidorhyncha struthersii; assembly: GCA_013398815.1. Taxonomy (NCBI): domain Eukaryota; kingdom Metazoa; phylum Chordata; class Aves; order Charadriiformes; family Charadriidae; genus Ibidorhyncha; species Ibidorhyncha struthersii. The sequence continues at coordinate 1,106,269 of VZSZ01000867.1, read as the reverse complement.
ATGTAGGTGGATCTGCTTTGGCAGTAGGGTTGGACTAGATGATCTTCAAAGGTCCCTTCTAACCTCTAACATTCTGTGATTCTGTGATTAGTCAGCCAGATGTTTTCCAAAAAACCACATTTTGCTTGTAACACTACACTTGAGCCCTGAGCACAGGTGGATTTCCAGATACAGGGTAGTCCTTCGTGAAATATCTGGCCCCTGAGCACACCAGCCCCTGGTGACATTTCTTCAGTAATATTAGGCCATTTACCAACAATAAGGCAGGCCCGTGGCTGGAAATATGAGATCCTCTAAATCCACTTGGACCTAGGTAAAGCCTGCTAGGTAACTATGTCAGTTCTGTAATTTCTGTTATCCCATGGGACTGTATTAATTGCTGAGCTACAGAGTTATTTTCCCTGTGCCTCCACTATAGCCAAATGTTTTGAATTATTTGCTGAACAACATCATCAAGAAGAGTGGGGAACAGTCCCAACCCTGATTGCAGACCCTCGTGCCCCGCTTCCAAAACAGGGCTCTAGAGGCAAGTGCCTCCTCCAGGTCTATCTTAAAGGAAAGCAGCTGGAGCTACAATTTTAGAAAAACGAAATCTTTGCAGAGTCCTGTGGGGAACATGGGTAATGCTCCATTGAGCCTCCAGACCTGTTCCCAGCTGGGTGGGAGGTTGGCACCCAGATTCTGGCACTGATGTGACCCTGGACATGCATAAAACCAGAAATTCAGGTGCCTGGGAACCTTCAGAGTAAGATGACATGTACGTGTTAAGTGCTCCTGTAGGGTGGTCAACATGAAAAATTTCCTTCAGAGTTTGATTTAGATGTCTCATCTTGCCTAGCTTTGAGCAATTTGTCCAGTCCAAGAACCCAAAATCTTGCATGTTTTTCTACATAAGCAGTTGGCCCTGAGTGAAAATGAGTATAGTGTATTTTCAGAATAGCATGTGTGAGCAAATGGTATAATCTCCATTGCTGGTTCTGTGATAGGAATGTCCCTTACCAAGGGAGTGAGTTTTTTAAAGAAGTACATTGTACTGCTCACTTTATCAGTTTATTAACTACTGAATCCCAGGGCAGCCCAACGGCAGTTAGAAAGTTGAGGATTATCTCAAAGAATACTGTACAGTAGATATAAAAAAAATTCTTACATTCATTTCTTACATTCACCTCAATAAAAGATTCCTATCATCTCTCCTAATTTAACTTTATACGCACTCTTAACTTCTCATTCATTTCATGTGCTGAATGATTCAGTGAATATTATCCTTGCCTTCTCTTCCTCTGTCTTCCTTTCTCTGATAAGTATTTTCAGCTGCTGCTTATTTAGGTTATTAGAAATGTCCTGTTAGAGATTCAAAACTATCAGCTGCCAGATCAATAGTTCCATGATACCAGTTATTTTTCCCTTTCCAGCTAACTTGTCTTCTCATAAGCTGGTCTATGCATTTTATATCTATGTCAATGAGAAGAGTGTCTGAAAGCTGAGTTGCTGAATACTGAACTAATTAGCTGTAATTCTGCTGTTAAAATTAGATATTAGCCAAGATGGTTTGCAAATTTGTTAAATTTCAGCTGAACATAGAACTCTAGCACTTAGCTTCAGTAGTTTAGATTTAGATATATATTTTCAGATGATTATCTCTGTACTTACTGGTATATATATCAAGGTCATCTAAACCCATTTTTGCAGTTGTTCCAGACAGAGGCCTGCCTGGAGCTAGTGAATTTTTAGAGCAAAAGATTAACCTATGAAATTTGTACATGTCCAGTCACTTGTTATGGAATGCACTACTGTAACCTTGTTGTGTGCAAGGGGATATAGCATGTAGCAGATGGTATCTAAATGGTTTTGGTTTTTTCTCCCATTTGGAAAGTAATGCACAGTGTTCACCAGTTGGCACTTTCTGAAAGTCTGGTTATAGTAACTCTACTCACCTGTTGAATTCGGAGTTTGATTAATTTTGCCAATTTAAAATTCCTGTTGCAGCTCCACCTGCTATGTTTCATTTCCCCCAATAAAATATTGTTTAGAATTGATTCATGCTGTGAAAAAAAAAGTCATATTTCACTCCAAAGTCATTTCATTAAGGGGGAAAGTGAATCTTTTAGTGTTTTTGGCTGGTGAAGTGCCTTGAAGTCATTTTGAAGCTTAAGCATTAGGAGCTCAGGACAAGATCCAAAAGTTGACGTATAAGAAGAGCACTTGAGCTAGACAGTGTTAAAACTGGTAGGAAGTTACTGTCCCCAGGTCTCAGACACAGTAGTTGTGTGTCATAGTGGCTTTTGCTTTACTTGTTAAATTGACTTTATCTCAGCCCATGAGTTTTCTCACTTTTACTCTCCTGATTCTCTCTCCCATCCCTCCGGGGGCGGGGAGCGAGCAAGAGGCTGAGTGGTCCTAGTTGCTAGCTGGAGTTAAACCGTGACTGGTGAAACCTAGTTTTCTATGGCTTTGTGACCTATATACTGTATCTACCAAAGGTCTCTAGATCCTTCCTGCCCCAAGTCTTCTGCTTCCTACAGGCCTTCCCAATAGCCCGAATTTCCTCCTTGGTTCATTATCCATGGTGTTCCTGAGAAGCAGTTGAGATAAGGCTATGGCATCATCATTTGCATCTGCAGTACTAGAATAGGAAAATAGCTTTTTGTGTGTCTTAAAATTTAGGAGGTACAACTGGCTTCCAGGCTAATAGTAAGAGTTGTAAAATGCAAACAATTAAATTTAAAATTAAAATTAGCATGACTAAAGGATTTCATTTGCAGAACAGGATTTTAGCTGTAATTTGGCATTTGACTCACAGTGAAGACGACAGGTTACAGTTTCAAGAATAATAAAAACTGCCTCTGGAATTAATTTTCTTTTACATCTTATTGCAACACATTAGACATACATTATTTATCATTGCATGGATCTCATCTTAACAAACTCCAAAGCCTTGACCCAGTCACATTCTCTACTCTGATTAGACTGCAGCAGGAGATAATTATTCCAGGAACATCTCTGTGGTGGGGTTTCACAGCTGTTAAAATCTGCTAAAATGACTGAGTTAACATAAACATTGACAATAAATAAAACCAAGGGATCTCCATGTTTTACCATTTGTTTGTCAGCAGATACTCCAGAGAAAAGGCAAGCACTGAAACCATAGCCTAAATTTTTCTCCAAGGCTGCTTTGGTATCTGCATAAAAACACAACCAAACTGACTCTACTGTGGAACAAGAGATTTCTGGGATCCCCTTGAGAATAAATGCATCCTGCTTCCAGAACTTGCCTGTGGTGGGAACAAAATTGGGTTCTGCTTAAACTCAGTTTACATCACTTGGCCATTGCATAGTGGGAGCAGAACTGTTAAACAGATGCTGACATAAAGTGCTCTGAATGGACAAAAAAGAATATCACTGCCACAGTTTGCAAAAGTGGCTCTGGACTCTCTCCGCTAATGCTGGGAGAGGGTTGTGATTCTGGGACCCCTTCCCAGCCAGGCATCGAACATGAAAAGTAGAGCTGACTTCTATGTGAAACATAGACTTCTTGAAACAATGGTGCAGTATTCAATTTCAACTTAACTTGGGTTAGGAAAAAAACATGCAGGGGGAAGAATAATAATGCAGTCATATTATAAACCCCAAGTCTCATTCACAGCAAATATAAATTTCTTACAGGAATACAGAAGAAATGTATACTTTTTTATTAAAAGAGACAAGATATGGATGATGAGAAGGGGTTTTCTTTTCACTCTCTTACATCAGTTTTGCTCTGGAGTAGGTCCATGGACTCAGTGGCATCAAGCTGACAGACAGAGTTGAGAATTGGGCTTTGTGTTAATGAGCTCTCATGGGACTGCATGGTGAGAAAGTAAGTTTTGGAACAAGAGCACGAGGTACCTGAAAGCATGCGATATTTCCTCCATTCTGCTGTTCCATTTGGAGCTAGGTCTAATGTGCACAAGGTGGGAGCTAGCAAACCTGTGTAAAAAGGCTTCAGAACATGACTATTAGGAAAGCCGAGTGACTTACCTGGCTAAAAACTAACCAAAGAATAATTTATTTTCATCTGCTGAACTACTGTTATCCCTATTCCTGACAGAGCTCAAAGAATAAGTCATATTCTGAAAAACTGAGTACCAGAATCAAGTTTTTATTTTACTTTAAGAAGTGAATTTGCTCAATTCCTCACTGAATCCAAGATGACAATTTTTTACCTTCTTTTGCAGATTTTGAGGTTGGGGATTTGTGTTGTTTCTAACAATACAATTTCTTTCATCAAATGCTAAGAAGTCACAGTATAAATAGGAAACTATTACACATTGAGGAATAGAAATTTTATATTTTAGAATAGCATAGCATAGCATAAATAGAATAGAATAGAATAGAATAGAATAGAATAGAATAGAATAGAATAGAATAGAATAGAATAGAATAGAATAGACTATTTCAGTTGGAAGTGACCTACAACAATCGTCTAGTCCAACTACCTGACCACTTCAGGGCTGACCAACAGTTTAAGCATATTATTAAGGACATTGTCTGAATGCCTCTTAAACACTGACAGGCTTGGGACATCGACCACCTCTCTGGGAAGCCTATTCCAGTGTTTGACCACTGTCTTAGTAAAGAAATGCTTCCTAATATCAAGTTTACACCTCCCCTGATGCAGCTTTGAACCATTTCCCCACCTCCTATCACTGGATACCATTGAGAAGAGATCAGCAGCTCCCTCTGCACTTCCACTCCTCAGGAATCTGTAAAAAGCAATGATGGGCATCGCTTCCCTGGCACTGGCCTTCCTGCTGTGGACCTGGCTGCCCATGCAGTTCTTTTCTCTGTTTCCATCACTGTTAACGCACGAGGAATAGGAGCCTGCTGCCATCTCACTCTCACTTCATCAGGACCCAGCCTTGCTCCTTTTCAAGCCAATGACAAAAGGTGCACCTCTCATTCGCTCTCACAGACACTTTATACAGTTCTGTACATACAAAGGACCTGAGTACCCCCGACACTTAGATATAAATATCTTCTGCAGTCACCATCTCTGTCTTTTGTCTCAATAAAGTTTCTAAGAGTCCTGCATAAAGCAGTGTATATGTGGACAATATTTTGACACATATCTTAATTAAAGTAATTTCCCAATAGGGGAAAAAAAAAAGATTGTGCCAATAATTTCCATCTAACAAGAATTTCTCTAAGCTTTAATACACAATGTTTGTAAGATGAGAAGCTTCCTTTGACAGTCAGTGTATAAAAAGCTTCTTTAATACAGTGTCATAAAACTGTCCCAAATGGGAGATTACAAGACACTGGCTTGCAAAATAACTCATTAATTGCCTTTAAAAAATTCCCCTTTAATAGCTTAAATCTGGCTATTATAGACCCTTTTGATGCTTAGCTCTGTAAAATAGCCGACAGGAACTGCTCTTTTTACTATTTCCAATAAGAGAAAAACTTAATGTTGGAAAGTGTTAGTCACCACAAAATTTGTTGTCCGTTCTGAAGATTTGGTCTTCTGGATGTGATCCAAAATTTTAATGTCAATAAGCATTTTCCTACTGATTTCGCTAGCTTCTGGATCTGAACATTTGTAGACTCCAAGTATGGTTTTTGCTGTTGCTAATCATAAAATAGTTTGCCCTTTTTTTTTTTTTTTTTGCAAATGCCTCTGCTCAGTGCTGAATTTTTAAGGGCAAATAGGTGATGAAGTAAATGCAACCCTAGAAAACATTGTCTCAGAAATTGGACGTTCTGTGGAATAGCATCATACACTGCCCAAGGTCCAAAATCACACTAGCTTAACGTGAGCTGTAGAGTTAAATGGGGAATGCTGAAATCTGTTTGTGAGCAAGCATTCCAGTCCAATACCGTTTTTATTTCTTTTTGGTATCGATTGATTCAGAATATTTAAACTAGATTTAATTAATCCAAAACAATAATGTTCACACAAAAAGATCACACTTATTTAATTAAACTGGTTAAAGAGATCAGATTTTCTTAACTATATTAGATAAACAAAAGTAATGGGAAGGAGGAAGAAAATCTACTTACGTCCTGTTCAGCAGTGTCTCCACCTCAGGAACCCTTTAAATGATTGATGCATTTTTCTGCATTCCAGAAGATTTAAAGATATTTTGAAAGTAATACGTGTGCCCCTTCTAGTCCAAATCAGGTTTTTAAACTAAAATAATTTGCCACTGGCAAGCTGTATTGTGCTGGAAAGGAGCTGTGAACCTTTGCTGCCCTGAACATATTCACGCATCTTCTGGTTTACCAGAGTTGAATAAAATAGAACAAATACACCTGGAACAAGTAAAAAATATATGTTCATAACAAATGTGTACAAGCTGAGAACAAACCAGACCTGTCCATCCTGTATGAATGAATACAATGTCCTTCTTCTTTATACACAGTTAAATACAGTAACCAAAAAATACCAAACAAAAATCCATGTCTATGCTTGTGTCAATATGATGGTGCTATAGTAAACGAATTTGCTAATTTGAATCCCGGCTGGAGACTTCCACTTAGTGCCTGGAGGAATAAATGGCTTATTGAAATGATTGAGAGACATACATGTGACAGCAAAAGACTCCCAGGAATATATTACTCCCCCATCTCATGAAAGTTAGGAATTAAGTTCAGTCATCATCAGTTTCCAAATGAGAATTAAGAAAACTAGGTGACTGTCTAAAACCCCAGCCACCTTGAAAATTAAGTATTTTATTGATTATTGCAAGAGCTCTCCAGGTGGGGATTTCAGACAGCCCTAGAGATTCCACCGAGAAGCTCCTGCTGTGTCAAGTCCAATTTATTTGCTTAAATCTATTGATTAATGTTGTGAGTGGTGTGTCACACAGATTCTTGCTGCAGCATCGATCAAATTGTACGTGAATAAAACATGTAAATAGTCAATAGAACATGCTCCTACAGATGCAGAAATGGTCATGTAGGACAGCTCTTCGGTAAGGTATTTCAGAGATGTTTTGTATATAGTTGAGACAATCAATAACAATTTATTACACATGTGCTGAAGTGATCACATACAACCACAGGCCAGCTAGATTATACGAAATGAGCAGAACAGCAAATCAGTCAGTCTCACTCCATCCAGCTGAAGATGCTGCGTGAGGACCGTAGCAACAGAGATTCCTCTTGCCACCAGACAGCTACAATCCTCTATGCCCTGTCTATGACCCTGTGCCTCAATCCAAATAAAGTAATTTCTACACAAAGTATTCTGTCTCTGAGTGTCTGTGCAACACCAGCACCCAGGTGATGGAATTTGATGACAATAAAGAATATAGATTTTTCATAGTAAGTGAGTAGTAAAGAAAAGCAGCACTCTGAGTACTCTTCAGGATGTTGCAACCCAGATTCACAAGATCAGTCCAGCACCAGATCAGGCTTCCCAGAGAGGTTGCACAGCCTCCTTCCATCAAGGGTTTTAAGATGCAGCTGGATAAAACCCTGAGCAGCCTGATCTGAGTTTGGAGCTGACCCCACTTTGAGCAGGAGGTTGGACTAGAGACCTCCTGATGTCCTCCCATCTGAATTTTCCTATAGACCAGTGATAAGGGCATGGCAGAAACACAAGTGAGGTTTACATCTGCATCAGAGGTAAAAACTCCACACAGAAGTAAAATGGAGACTCCTCAGAATAAAGGTGCTCAGAATTCTGTTGCTCCGTGACAGAATACAGAAGGGAAAAAGCAGCAGACAATGACTGAACCTTCTGGAATACCTATAGACACTTTGATGACCAACAAAAGGCCAAATCCTAAAAGTTGAAAGAGAGCGATTGTTCCCAAACGTGAGAAGACAAGACAGTCCTCAGCGAGGAGTGGTGGAAATGGAATACTTGCTTTTTAGGAAGCAGTAATGAGACAATTGATATGAGCTTGTTTATTAGGGAGCCATGGGCAGATATTTTTGAAAATGGTTTCTGACCACAGAAGGAAACAGAGTGGCTGTAAAGGATGCATATGAAGTATTTAGAAATGAAAAGATGAAAACGGAGTAAGTTTTTGGAGAGGCAAGAATGTGGGAGGGGCTCAGGTCACTTGAAAAAGAAGATTCTGTGTAGATGGAAAGGGGTAGGAGAGGGATAAAGGGATGAAATGGGAGAAGGAGGAAAGAAAAATAGGAAGCATTTTTGCTATGCCCCTCAACAGAGTGTCGAGGCATCTAATCAAGGTTATTTCACAGGAGTAGAAGTCTAATATCTTTATAGAACATCATAAAAGTCTTTTGACTTCATACAGACTTTTCATTCAAATTAAGCAAGCTGATTATATTTAGGTATTGACTTAAAATACAAAAGACTTCCCAACAGTGCCTGGGATATATTTCAAGTCTGTTTTATAGTCTTAGCTGTACTAAAGCCAAAAGAGGATATTAGAAAAGAGCTAATTATAATTATTACTCTGAGAGACAATGATAATATCAAAGGCATTTCAATGTTCATCCATTTCAGAGGACCTCATAAAGTTCAGGAAAAAGTCTGACACAGTTCATAATGGGGAACCTTTTCAAAAGTACCAAAGTGGTTTTGGAACCTCAGTGACTTAGGTTCCCTGTATACCCAGAGGAAGAACTGGCTGAAAGGACACATGAGTCACCCTTATAGACCACGGATGGATGTATTAGGAACTTGGGAATAAACATTTATCATTATTTTACGGAGTATTAATATTTGTTCTATCCATCACTCGCTTCTGTGAACAATAGACACAGAACTGATTTGCGTTGGACTACAGTAATTTGTTCTTGTAAGGAATACTGTGCAACCCTCAACAAAACAGAGGCCGTGAAGCAATTCAGTGGTCTGCAAGTAGTAAATACATCCGACTTGTGATTCAGGAGGTCTGGGGTACAATATTTAGTCCCTGGGCAATGTGGCCCAAGATATACTGATTTTCAAAGTCTTTTCCTGTGCTCCCCTTTCTTCTTCCATGTTTTTCTGCAGGCGTCTTCAAAGTTTGCACCTTCTTCAGTGAGGGAAGGAGAAGAGAAGGAGGGATAGTGGTGGCGTATTTGCTGGGAGCATGCAAAAAAAGCTTGCTCCTTCTGCCAAATACTCTGCTCTGTTCCTAGCCAAACCTTTCCCCCATGATGTTTTTCATCTTCCCCTGAGGAAAAGGAAGGAGGGAGGATGGGGACCCCAAACTTTTGAGAACCTGGTGGACTGGAGACTTATTATCTTGGAACACACACTCATGAGTCACCAAGACGTGCATTCCACTTTGGTGTATCTAGACTGATATAGGAAATAGAATATTCTTATTCACATCATTTTTAGCAGTGAATTATTTTCAGCTTCAGTAGATTTTTCTGTGATGGAGAGAATGAAAATTTGAAAAAGTGGGCATTAGCCATTTCTTCTCCATTCTTAATTCTGAATTCATTTCAGCATTTCAGTGAAATACATCTGTGATTTTTGTGGAGCAAAAGTCACAAATCCTCTAAGTATTTGTTTCTCTGGATAAAACATTTTAAACTGTTCTCCACAAGCTATTTTCTACTTTGAAGGGACACCGATCAAAGTAATGGAATTGACATGAAAGCAAGTATTACTGTGACTAGTTCCATTAAGTGGTTTACATATATTACCTGCATAGAAAGGGTGGGCTTTTTTTAAACACTGAGGGCTGTAAAATATCCCTCTGTAAGTAGCATTTACTACGTAGGAAAACCTTTCTCCGGTGCTTCCTTATGCAAAGAAAAACATTTTTCTGTAATAGCCACATAGTAACTAGCAAGATAGTATGTGGGATACAGGATAGCTTCAGAACATATTATGGTGAGTCTGACAGAAGACAGACTTAGGCTCATGGTTCTGTCAGTCTAATTTTGGACATCTTTTAATTAAGTTTATGATTATGACTAGCTTTCCAGAGACATTACCAGACAAGTAAAGATACTGAAATTGTATACTAAGTTCTCATGGGAGATCTTCAACAGTTTTACTGGCAGTGTGTGTTCCAGTAATCCAAGCCTGTTAGAGTACCAACTCAAACATTCATCTTTCTGCTTTTCATTTGAATTTTCCAAGTGGGTTACATCTGAAGTAGACGTGGGATTTTTGAAAATTCACATGCAAAACATTATTCAAAAGCACTGTAATGGATTGGCTGGCACGCATGGCTCCATGTGCGTGCACACATGCTTGTACATGTGTCTGTGTGTGCATACCATTGCCATCTGCTGGGTGTCATCAAAACTGCCCACATTTATATCAATGATCAAGCAAATAATCACTTTTCTTTAGCACAAGAGGAAAGAGGTTGAAGTTCTAAATTCTTCTGATATGAAGCAACTATCCAACATGTATAAGTGGCTTCTGTGCCAGCAGGTTTTAAGACTCTGGAAGATATTTGAGCCTGAAAAGTTGTCCTACAACTTCTTGAGGAAACTTGGTCAGATCTGTTGAACTAGAGGTTATTTATGAGTTTCAAGTAGGTGAACCAAATCCAGCTTCTGTGCGCAAATTTTGTTGCAAAACAAACTCTGCAAGGCTAGCTTAATCTTGCATAAAATAGTTTCCTTTTCTAGTCCTAAAATAAACTGTTCCTTTCTGCAAATACAACAGCATTACTTGCTTGACGGACAAGACACTCAGCTTCTCTGAATCTGTACGTCTCTGTGGAGTTTAACAAGATGCAACCATGTATAAAAGCTGAGAATCTGTTCTCTGAACTGCAGTCTGGCAGAAATCTGTATTTGTATCTTCTTATCTTCTTAACACAGCCTGAATGAGGGAAAATTAAAAAACTCATGCAATGAGTCTTGCTCTTCATGGTGACCAGATTGGTTGGGAATGCTGTTTGAGTTTTATGGGGTTTTATAGGTTTATAGATCATTTAAGAAGTATCAGTTCAGCTAGATGAAGTTGTCACTCAGCCCCCAGCATAAAGCACAAGTTACTTCCTGAACTCCATATCTTCCTTTCAATTACTGTTATTTTTAATTAAATCAAAAAGGCCCTAAGAAGAGACTTCAGACTTAGCCTTCACTGTCTTGAGAGGTGATGCCATTATCTCTGCAATATCAAGAGTGAACCAAAAGAGTTTCTCTGTTTCCCTCTGTTGGGCTGTTCCTGGTTAAAAGCATACTTTTGATTTACCATTTGCAGTGAAGAACATTGTTCTTTTTATGTATATCTGTTCAGTTCTGTGATAAATGTCACTTAAGATTTTATTGTTTACCAGTTAGTGACCTGATGTGTGTTTATTTTTAAGTCCTTTAAGCTTCATGACCATTACTTTTTATTTAGACACATTTTCCCTTGTCCCTTTGTTTCACCTGCCTTTAATAGACTGCTATCATTATCTTTAAATGGATGTCAGATGTGCTCCTCTCTACAGGAAAAGCGCTTTTAATCTTCATTGCACATTGCAACCTCTAGCTCTTTCTTATCCATCCTTCAGAGACAACAATACTGGATGACTACCAGGCTCACGTCTCTTTTAAGGGCACTGATGGTCTCTGTACCCTGTTAGAATGTTTTTTCATGCTTGTATAATCCCTTACAGATGAAAAATGGACAAATTGACAAGATAAGAATTTATAAGAACCATGGTGTTTTAACAGGCTCTTTATCTCTTATATTCTATAATCCCTGTGGAGTTTCAGAAATGGTTGGGCTGTGATGAAGCACGCCTAGGCAAAAACTGAATAACCAAATGTTCTGAGTTCTGTTCTAACATCCACTAAGTAAAACTGTGTATCTTTTCATCTGTATAAAATGAACAATTTTTGACTGAAAGCTGGTTGATATTCTCTTGATCTAGAGAGCTCCACAAATATCACAGAATTTGAAGGGGTCTGACCTTTGAGTCCACTCCACAAGCACCTACTAAGCTAGGAGGTGCAATTGTGTCCAGAAATCCAGTAAGTGTTAAAGGATGTGACCCATAAGAAACATTGTGTTCCCTTTCAGTGTTACAATGCTTTATACATTCAGGCCAAGCAATGGGATTAAATATAAGATTATTATAGGATTAATTCCTTGTCGAGGTTTAACCCCTGCAGGCAGCTCAGCTCAGCTGCACACAGTCACTTTCTCACTCCCCCCACAGGGGGATGGGGGAGACAATCGAAGGGCAACAGTTAGAAAACTCGTTGGTTGAAAGAGACAGTTGAACAGGTAAAGCAAAAGCTGCGTGTGCAAGCAAGGTAAAATAAGGAATGCATTCACTGCTTCCCATCAGAGGCAGGTGTTCAGCCTTCTCCGGGAAAGCAGGGCTCCACCATGTGTAATGGTTACTCGGGAAGACAAACACCGCAACTCTGAACGCCTCCCTGCTTTCTCCTTTTTCGCCAGCTTTTATTGCTGAGCACACCATCATACGATATGGAATATTCTTTTGGTCAGTTGGGGCCAGCTGTCCCGGCTGTGTCCCCTCCCAAACTATTGCGCACCCCAGCCTGCTCGCTGGCAGGGCGGTGTGAGGAGCAGAAAAGGCCCTGACACTGTGTAAGCGCTGCTCTGCAAAAGCTATGACGTTAGTGCATTGTCAACATTGTTTTCATTACAGATTCATCACAGAGCCAAACCATTGCACCATACAAGCTACTATGAAGAAATGTAACTGTATCCTAGCTGTGCATCCCAGAATTGCTCGAGGATCTTCGGATACTGAGCGCGTTCAGACCCACAAGGACTTCCAAATGCACTCTCTGGTCAGGTGCCTGCTAGATCTGTGTTGGCTGGGCCACCAGCACCGAACAGGCCATGCGGGCCCACGTGTGGGGAAGGCAGGGTGTGTGCTGTCTTGCTGCTGGAAAGCAAAGACAGAAGGATGCCCAGGTGCTGCTGCGTGCCTGGCCGCCTCTCTGTCTCTGCCTTCATAACTGAGAAGGTGAGGTGGACTCTGTCTTTGGAAGAGCCTGTGTCGGTAGTCTTTCTTTAGTCTTCTGCTCTTTCTACCAGACACTTTTATGTCAGATTTGACTATATGCAGATTAGTAAATGAGAAGGCTAAATGCTGTACTGGCTTTGTGGAGATTTGTAAGATACACTGCCACACCCTCACCCTTCCTTGGTGCTTTGATATCAATTACCTTGTCATGTGGGAAGGTTGGACCAGGAAACACACACACACAGTCATTGCTCTTTAAAATACTCATTTCCTTAATGCAATGGTGTAGTCCGAGATAACCCTTCACATGTGACCACTGAATTGCAGTAACAGAATGTGGCAAATGGCAAATCAAACAGCAGCGCCCTTTCTCTGCTGGAGGTGGTGAGAGGAACCACTGTGGATTTGCAGTAGCATCGATAGGTGCAGCAGCTTTACCCAGGCAAGACAGGGCTGGAGCACTTCCTCTGTTTCTGCGCTTACCTTGCTCTCATTCTGGTAGGAGGCATGACTGGTTTATTTCATCTCATTACCGCCTTTGCTTCTTCACCCAATAATGGATCCATTTCCTGTTGGAAATGTGTTCTTATCAATACTTATAGATACTTAAAGGGAGAGTACCGGGGGGATGGGAACAGTCTTTTTTTCAGTGGTGCCCAGTGATAAAACAAGAGGTAACAGTAAACTTGAACATAGGAAGTTCCATCTCAACATGAGGAAGAACTTCTTTACTTTGAGGGTGGCAGAGCACTGGCACAGGCTGTCCAGAGAGGTGGTGGAGTCTCTGACTCTGGAGACATTAAAAACCTTCCTGGATGCCATCCTGTGCAACTGCTGTAGGTGACCCTGCTCTGGCGGGGGGGCTGGACTAGATGATGTCCAGAGGTCCCTTCCGACCCTCACCATTCTGTGATTCTGTGCTTCTTTATTTTCTTTGCTATGCTCTAAAACCGGTTCTATCCAGCTTCCCAAGAAACATTTCTTTAGAGACCAGAGGCCAACTTCCTGTCATTTGTGTTTATACCCTGGGCGTCCCTTGTATCACCCTGTGCCTATGTTCTCAAGGACCTCTGTGGTCATCTTGCACTTGTACTCTCATGGGTCCTTGCTGTGGTCTGACGGGCCACAGCAGCACTGAGCACAGCATGAGAACATGTGGCTGTGGGATGCACAGTGGTAGACCTCAGGTCTTCACACAGGTGTAGGACCTCATGCTAGGTCATCCAGAATATCTAATGTGGCAATCTACAGGGCGACAGCCCTAAGATTTCCCCTACAGCATAGATGCTATGACAAACTCTGGTGCCTACCAAGATTTCTTCAAAACCATGGCACAATTAGATGACCAATGAACTTGGCCTGAAAACTGCAGCACAAGTTGTTCTTTATCACAGTGTCAAGAAGTCAGGAAGACCATAACTGCACTAGTATAAGAAATATCCACAGCAGAGCAGCAAATAGCATAATGAAAGCATGATCCAACCTCATGCAGCTGGGACTCACACCTGGCCCAATGTTCACCATCAAGATTATGTTGAAGAAGCCAAACTACAGAAAGATGCCATTGTCCTGCATTCTTTCCTCTGATTTCATGTTTCCAGCCACGTTGCTCGTTCCCTGCCATTTTTACATTTCTCCAAAGTTTCAAAACTCTGACCTTTCCTTCGCAGAAATACATTTTTAAAATTCAATACCTGGTCTTACAATCACAGTAAATGAACTATTCAGCTTGTTTTTACTTTAAAAGTACAATCTGCATTGGCAAGACATGACTTAGTAGTTTTAACTCTTAGTAGTTTTAAGCTCTTAAAGGCATAAATTAATGTGGAAAAATAGAAATTCTTTCATTGTTTCAATCTGGCAATCTACTCAGCCTGTGTTTTTCTGACTGGTTTTCCTTGGCTGTTAAATTGATGACTATGTTATGATTTTATAAATAATGTGTGTTGAGAAAGGGGTGTAATTCAGGTGGAAAATGGAAGCTCAGGGATTCACTGGGAGGCAGGAGCTTCTTGGAGAGCAGTTGCATTGTAAACCTGGGAGGAAAAACCTGTCTTCTGAAAGAGGTCTGGCTGTTCAAAAAGGAGTAGATTAGATTTGTCGTTCCTGGAGATTTAAAAGAGCACAGGAGCGCTGAGATCTGCGCTTCCATTTCCATCTCACTCTGTCTGTGGTTTATTTTACAAGAATACATCATGCTCACAAACATGATTCTTGGTTCTCTCTCCACTAACATTTTTAGTATCTTTTTCAGATATGATTTGTTTCTGTGACCCTAATAATAATTGTGAGGTGTCTTTTAAGCCTGAGAGTGAGCTTCAATATCAGGTGTTTTCTGTGCTGCTTAGTAAGCAGTGAGACATACACAACCCTTAGTGCTCTGCTGGGTGTCCTCCAAAATAGCACTATGATTACTTTTTTTCATTTTCTGGTTGGTGCTGGAGAACATATCGTTATCCCCCTATAGTGGTGCCTCCGTGAATCTGTTCTTGTGGTTCCTATTGTTCCTATAACAAGCTGTATTTTAACATGGTGAAGAAAAGGAAGAAAGAAAGCAGAAAATAATGGAAGAAACTAAAAGAAGTTCAGCAGGTTATAAAATTAGCACCTGTCCATCATGAAGGACAGTCTAAGACCATTTTGCCTTGAAGTTGGCTTGGAATCAGAATACGACTGGAAAAGTCATGATTTCACTTCAGAATTCAAAATCTGTCTCCAAAGAAGTACATGATAATTTTTCCATGGGATCAGTCTTCATCCTATTTCTGATGGAAGGGAACAAACTACATCAATCCTCTGAACAGCAGTCTGGATCCTGTGACGTACAAGTACCTTGGTACTTCTGCCATCTAAGGGATATCTTACAAAGGTACCACCGCCATGGATTGCAGCTGGAGTCAGTGCCTGTCTGGACGAACTGAGGAATCTGCTTCACTGTTCTTGTGGCTTGAAAGTTCTTTCTTAATATCCCACCTGGGGGACTATTTGTTGGTCAAGTGGTCAAAAAGACCACTTCTTGTCAATTAAGAAGATTTGTTCTTGGCATCTTCCCAGTGGCGAAAGAGAACAGATGATGGATTACCTTCCAATTTCTAACACACTGCTGTGTACTGTAAAGCTGTTACCATGTTTCCTTTCAGTCTTTTCTTTTCCAGGTGATTTTCAGCCTTTTTCAGTTTGCAGCTCTTAAAGATTTTTCAGTGGATGTACTAACCCTTGCATGGTACCTTAAACACTGCTTTTGGCAGGTTCTATTTTTCTTAGCTACCTTTTGACCTCTGAGAATGTGTCCACAAAACCTTGCACATCTGAGGACCACAAACTGTGAAGCAAACTTTCTTAGACCTTAAATCATCAACCCCTTTATGCAGAACATTTTTCCTACCATTTTATCTGCATACAATATTTTTTATATGCTATAAACATTTTATCTTCTGTTGCCTTCCTCTACTTTTTCTCTAAGTTATTAATATTTTCATTTAAAAGTAGGAGGCAAGTGAGATGTAGAATCCAAGCTACACTCATCAGTGCAAAATGCGACTTCATAATTATTCCTGATAAATTATTACCCAGTGTGAGTTGTGCTTTTGCAAGTGAATCTAACTGCTGACTTGTATTTTATTGTGTTTCCAGTAAAACCTTCATGTCCTTTTATGACATATTGTTGTTTAGACAGGGACTTATAATTTCATATTTTTGTGTTTTCTTTCAGATGGGATACACTTTGGGGTGGGGATAAAGCCTATGTTTTTCTTTGTTTTTTCATGACTTCTTCCTGGAGTTTCTCATGTAATGCCACCAGCAAAACGAGCATGCAGCCCTTGAAAGAGGCTCATTCAAACTGAGGGCGTTAAATGAGAGAAAAAGCTTAGGCACGTGGTAATGCAAAACATTTCTGTCTTGAAATTCTAGCCAGTAGCAACATTGTTTAAGGCTTAATTTTATGGTTTAAAAAGCCACAAAATCTCTCATGTGAGTACAGACAGGTATTACACAGTTGTTAATTTTATTTACGTTTACTTAACCAAACAAAGGACGACCTTGTTAGTTTACAAAAAAAAAACATATTTGAGCACATGAAAACACTGGGGATACAGGGCTAAAAAATTTAAAAGATACAATTTTATTTTTTGCTTCCTTGAAATATCTGACTTGGGAAACTTTTAAACCAATAAGTGTCCTAGGACCTTGAAGAGACAAGCAGTAATTTCATGAGGAATGTCTAATTAACAAGTTCTTCCTCACGTCTGATTTATCCTTCTTATCAGGGCTTAAAACCTGAAGAGAAGAAATGTAACTTTGGGCTTTACTTTATTATCAAAGAAAATTTTGCTGCTTAATACTAATGATTTAGGATCAATCGAAAATTACTCTCTTTTTATTTTTTCTAAAACCAGAGTGTGTAAATGACTGAAATATATATTAAAAACTAAGCTAGACAAGCTGTGTGTAAGAATAGAAATTTAGTCCTAAACCAGCAGAATAAAATTAGATATTACACATTTAGCACTTTTGTAAAGATATAGCCTATCAGATTTACAGTTCAATACAACAGTTCATAAGTGACTATTCATCCAATTTTAAAACCCAGAAATAAAAATTAAAGTGAAATAAGCCTAAAAATGATAATACTGTTTCTATCCCACTTAATTTACTCTTATAAACCTAGGGGTCTTAAGACATGACTGTTATTTATGGGGGCAAAGTTACGTCTTCTCTGCTGCTTTTAAGTTGGTTCTGGAGGGCAAAGTCAGGGGTTCTTCAGTGCTAAGACCTGTACAGGGTAAACAGGACCCCAAAGACCTTTTTGCACACCTTAAATTACTGGATGCACTCGTGTAGGGAATGTATAATGAATTGGGTCCCACTGTAATCTGTTCTCGTGGTGGTTTCATGTTCTAATAGTACCTTTGCTCTGCACATCAAAGGTGTCACAGCAGGTCATGTAGACCTACAGGAATTATCTTTAATCAGCTTGGGTGTTAATGGCAGTACGTCTCCAGCAGCACAGACCTAAGTCGGGGCTAAGCCGGTCAGTAATGATCCAGACTCCAGGACCTGGCAGGTGCCCTGAACCCTATTCCGTAGCTACATTATTCACGCAGACTTACTAAGTGAAACACAGCTTGGGTGTGGGCAATACAAAGATTGTGAAAATTTAGGGTGTTCATGTGTACAGAAAAAGAAAGGATTTGATCTATATCTCATATATGTTAGATTAATGTATCATTTATCGTTTCTTTTCTTAAAAGAAAAGAAAAAAACAAAACACCCACATGCCAACCCCCTCATTGTCAGGTACCAATGTTCAGGCAACTGAATCACTCCCCAGGGAGCAATGCTTCCTTTTAAATTTTTATTTTATAATGAAGAAATGAAGCTTTTGTCTTGTTAAGAAAAAATGGTTTGCCATTAAAGTTTGCCTGAGATTCTAAAGTGAAGAGATTCTACTTCTGTCGGGGCAATGAATCCACACAGAGCATCATTGTAATGTTTGTGCCAAAAATGCAAGAGAAGCTGGGGATCCTTGGATATCAATTCCTATTCCAATGGAAGAGAGAACTGTCAAAGGAAGAGAGAGGGTAAAAAGCTCTTTTTGATACACATGATTCTGTAGGTTTCAGGCAAATGTTCAGAAGTGGGAAAACAGTGGCAAATTCCATGTCACCATAACATAGTAACAAGAACTGTAGTCACATCTTCGGTGGCAGTTCAGATGTCCTTTTTGAGATGCAGCACATAGTCTCATGATTAAATTACAAATGTGTATGGCCCTGTTGCCTTAAGCTTTTGTTTTTTCAGTTGCTTGAGTGGAAATCACTACTATTTTGATTGAAGACTCTCTTACGTCCACTTTGTATGTCTTGCAAATCACTAAAAAATTTGGGGTAATGCAGCATCAGACCCAGGGATTTGATTTTATTTTTTCACTGCACCACTTCCGTGGAAATTTTTTGGATGAATTAAACCAGAGCTTTCCCAAAGACAATGAAATGCTCAACGCGGCTGCCTGACAAGGTCATGCATAGAGTAATAATTTGCATGAAGCTGGAAGAAGTACATGCCTTTCTAGGGCATAAACAAGCTTTGGGAATGCCAGCAATTATACAAGCAAAATAATTATAAGTTGAATCAAACCAACTTGCTTCTTTTAACCTTCCCACAGTTTCAGCTAATTTATTAAACTATGGGCATTTCAGTCAGAGCTCCAAAGAGCTTTTTTGTTCCATTTTGCTGCACTATACTGCAAGAACGATCAGAGAATGTAACAGTGCCCTTGACTCAGATGTTTACAAATCACAGACCTGTAGTATTTGACTATCTTATCAGCACACATGATGTGGATAGGAACTTGTACACAGCCATGGTAGCACAAAGAGATACTGCTTGAATTATATTACTTGAAGAATTGAAGGGCTGTCTTTCAAAAGCCATTAGGTACTCTTTTTTAATAAAAAAAAATCCATCTTATCAAGCCCGTTAACATAAAGTTAGTAATACTTCTGATCATAAAGATACATTCTTATCCTTAACATGAGAAAGTAAACATAAACCAAATTTGTAACAGTTAAAGGCACTGAAAAGACTTCATCTGACCCTGGCGTGCTACTGCAGCAAATACAAAGTGTGTTGTTCACAATTACAAACACACAATGTGTGTTGTTCTATTTTCTGGTAGTATATGATAATAAATTAGATGCTAAGGTGGTATTTTGATGACCATGTACCTATGGTTAGCTCTGTCCTATGACTTATTCAGTGAGTTTTTTGTTATTTTTTTTTTTTTTTTTTAATTTACTTACGCATCCTTGAATTCGAAAAATCAAATTATATGGTTTGTTTGTAAAATCCATGCCATGATTATAGCTGATAATATTATACATATATCCTTCACAGGTAGTCCTGCCCAATTTAGCTTACACATCAGCCTTGTGAAATGTTGACCATTTCTGTAACAAAGGTGTTGTCTCTGAACTGGCATGGTAGATGAGACTTATTGGAATATGCTTCCGTGCTAGTGAAATCATGTGTGTCTTGGATAATTTGCTTCATATACAGTCTGTTTGGGCGGGGTTGGTAGTGAACTACTGTATGACCTGACTCTACCCTGACATCTGGGAGGTCATGTCTCCCATGACATCTGAGAGAAGGATTAACTTCATGTTCCTATGATGTTCTGAACACCTGATGTGATATACATACAACTCTTGAAAATTACGACTGCCTAAATCAGATAGTTGTCAGAACAGTGCCTCTAACCCTCTGTCAGGTAGATGAAACCTGGGGAATCTCTAGCAAGCTTTTGTACCAAGTAAACATACCTTAGTTTGAGCGTGGCAGATAGACAAGGTATTGCAAATCTGTCACAACACCACAGAAAGTATGCGATGGTACTGGATGAAATGCAGAATTCCAGACCTGAACGTTGACTTTATAGAGCTTTGTTTTTATTATTAATAAATGTGTTTTCTTAAAAAAAGTTGTTCCATTAAACTTACAGAGAAAATGCTCTGTGTACAAATGCAGGCATGGGAGAGAAATTATGGAAGAGAAAGCATGATTACATCTACTACCCAGCAGAGACAAAGGCCGAAGCATTCACCCATTAAAATAGTTCTGTGGTATAAAGGAGATTAGCTTGAAATCTCTTGTCAATAGACATATACATGCAGGAAAGCAATTTAATGTGTCCTCATTTGATAGCCTATTGAATTAGACAGGGAATTTTGGCATTCATTGAGAGAAGAAAAATACTTTTCATGGCCTGATGAGACTAGATTATTGATCAGTTAGACACATTTGTCTATAAAACAATGGTCCCAATCCTTTTGCTGAGACAGACAAATATAATGTGAGCATGAAGAATCAGGTCAGAAATGTGACAAACTGTCAACTTGATGTTAAGTTCTTTTTAGTTCAGGTTTTGATTGGTAAAGCGAGATATTTAGGGTGGCCAGAGAAATAAAAATATAGCAATCCCTTGCATATGAGAGATCATCAAGGGAATGTTTGCAGCATGTTCTGCTAGGGAGCACAGAGAGATCTGTGAAACACAGTGGTAGCACTTTTCTCCAGAGCTGGCTGAGGAACACTGATTAAAATCCCTGTTATGAATAAGATCATGGTGTTTGATTTTAGACCTAGAAGTATTTCTTAGAAGAGTGTTGTAAGTATTTCATTCATTGATTGCAAATAAATACAAGTGACCAATGTTTTTTCCTAGAAGTTTCTGTGGATCTGAAAACATCAAGAATTTTACCTAAAAAGATAATAAATTGAAAATTAATATCAGAATTATTGATAATTTGATACTATTTTTAATCTCATTATTTTGAGTATTCTTTTTCAAAGACAGAGGTTGAACCGCTTTCCATCATTTACAGGAAATCATGGCTAACTGGGGAGGTCCCAATGGACTGGAGGGTGGCAAATGTAACACCCATCTACAAAAAAGGCAAAAAGGAGGATCCAGGTAACTATAGACCTGTCAGTCTAACCTCAATACCAGGGAAGGTCATGGAGCAGGTCATCTTGAGTGCCATCAAAACCCACATAATAGGCAACCAGGGGATCAGGCCTAGTCAGCATGGGTTTATGGAAGGCAGGTCCTGCCAGACGAACCTGATCTCCTTCTATGACAAGATTACCAGAATAATGGATGAGGGAAAGGCTGTTGATACCTGGACTTTCAAAAAGCATTCGATACTGTCCCCCATACAATTCTTGTGG